>JAWWEE010000001.1:32658804-32670878 GCA_035221455.1 Xenops minutus | reverse complement strand
CCCGTCTTTCCATTGCCTTCTTTGATCCTTACTATCTGGAGAATTCAGCTGGAAATCCAGTAAGACCTAGTTAGCAGAAAGAGGTTGAAGTCACTGTTGTCAAGCACGTTTTTCATGTTGGCTGGATATGTAATTGTCACCCTTTCAGAATAGCTGAAGTGTTCCTAAACACAGGGTTGAGCATTAATAATTTTTTGTGTTAATGCTGCCCATGAGAACAAAGGATTAAAAGCCTAAAGAAGTAGTCGTAACTTTCAGGGATGCTTCAGTCTGCAGAAATAGGCATTTGAGAAGCAGATCACCTTCCTCTATAGTCCTCAGCCTTCCTGAAATGCTCATTCTCTGTCTATTGCATTCGCTCTGATTTTCTGATCAATGTCAAGGAATTTTTCACTAAAGATTAACACTCAGATTATTTCTAGAGGCTTCTGTAGGGAATTACTCACATACCTGCAACTGAGGCTGCACAGCACCTGATGCTGCACTCTTGCAGCTCTTCATGATGCATGTGTGCACTTCAGACCTACACCCTAAGCAGTCCTGCAGCATGGAAGAGACACAGAAAAAGGATCAAGTAAACTCTACCATTCTTTCAAGAGCTATTTATCCTTGTATGTGACACTGGAGGCTAGTATACACTGAGATCTATCCACTGACCACTCAGATGTTGCCATTTCCATTTTCATGGACTGCCACAACCATTAATAGTCTGTCTTTACCTTCTTTATTCCTCAAAGTAAGCTAACTGCATTATGAAATGTTGAGACTCTAAGAAAGTGAAACATCAGCTTTGCCTTGTTAAATATGTTTACAGAATACCTGTGGGCATTCTTAAAGTATATTGACTCATAATGTTTCATAACTCCTTCCAAAAATGAGTAAGTGCTTGTGTGGAATCATACTGTTCAATGATTGAACATGGGAACTGAACAGATATGTGAATGTCACCTGCAGAGCTGATAAAGACTATCAAATAAGCTTAGATTTATTTTATTTAGTTTAAAGTAACTCAGTTTCATGTATTTAGACTCAACTTACTGTGTTGTGAAGACATCACAGATGCCTGGAGGAAAGAAAGTTGGGAAAAAAGTTTCAGTGATAATGTTTTATCTGGTTAATGACTAGAATAGTAGATGACTGTTTCTACAGATTTGATTCATAGACAATTTGTCTTTGCTTGAAGACTACCGAAGCTGGAAGATTCTTCCTTTCTTCCCAACTCACTTTTATCAATGACTGTTATGCTATGCTCTATTAAAGATATGTGGCTAATTCATTCCCTCAGATCACAGCCTACCTGTTCAATTTTATATATTTATGTTGTACTCTAAAATCAAATATATTATTTTCAGAATACTACAGGTGCATAGATTGTGAGAATAGAAGTGTTGTTAGGAAAGCAGTATCCAAAAGTTTGCCTTAAACTACTCTGAAGTCAATTTGTTACACTATAACAAGAAAATAAGATTATTTCTTTTTTTGTTGAGGGCTGCAAACAAAGGTGGTAGAACTTCTTCTCAGTAGTTGTGTTATGACACAGATCTTGAAGGGACAACCAAAGGGGAAAAGTTAGTCTCGTCTTTGTGTTCAGCCCTTGACTTCTCCAGTGAAACGGAACTGAGTCCTTGCTGAAAGCCTGATTGTATTGTCAGGCCAGAGACAGGGAGGGCAAATAAAGTCAGAACAGAAAAAATAAGATTCTTTCCTCCCCTCTGACCCAGCTTGAACTTGAGCTGAAGTGTTTTTGAAGGTGAAATTAAGAAGATCCTTCATGTGTGTGACAGCATCTTAGATTGAAACCTTATTCCATTTCTTAAATGAATTGGGTCCCTGAGGGCTGGTGACTTCTGGGATATCTTTGTGAAGAGTGGAAAAAATCATCCCAAAGAGAAATAGCCTGAGCTGAAAGACTACAGGACTGTTCCAAGACTCTTCTCCTTGCCTGGACTGACATTGCTGGAGAACAACCCACTAAGGGTCCTGATATACCAAGTGCAGGAATGAATACAGAAAGGTTATACAGATATTGATCCACTAATGCTTATATATAATGTATTGAAAATAGAACTAAACAATTTGGCAAGAAACAGATTTTGATAATATACTTTTTTTTTTTTTTTTTTTTTTTTTTTCCTGCTAACAGTTAGGCCTTCATTGTGTAAAAGATGTCCAATAAATGGCTGCAAAGCACAAGTGTTCTGAAAGAAAAGTTTGACATATCCAAACAAAGGGCTCTGAACTCCTACAAGAACATCTCTTCCCAAATCAGCTGCACTTTCAGTGAAGCAAATAAAACTCTTAGAAATACAAAGCAGATAGAAGGGTGAAAAGTGTGCTGCTTCCTTTTCTTTGTAAATGATGATTTTGGCATAAGGAACACACCAATTCAAGCATAGTGTAAGTAAAAATCTGATGTGCCAGTCAAGGGCATTTTTATTTGAAATAAGTTTTACTGGTATTCAGCAGGAATAAAGAACTTGTAAATTGCATATAAATTAAGTAAAAATGGCACATAATTTCTCATTAAGATTTCTCGTTAAAAATTTAAATAAGCTTTGCAACTTTATGAACAGTAGGTTCAGGCTTGTACATATCTATGGTACAATCAGATAAGTAATCCAAAAGACAAAGGTTTGGTCTTTTTTTGTGGCACAGTCATAGTAACAGTCACCTGAGTCCTTTCTTTAGTCTAAGAATCTTAGCAAACAGCTTGCATGTTTATAGTCTCATTATCTTCATAATAATAAACTTTTCCAATGGTAATTCACATGCTCTATAATTGTAAGATGAGTGAGAGTGAACATTCAAATGAAAAGACAGGCTGGTTAGTCAGTAAGTGGCCTTTAACATCTCTACTTCATAGTGTATATTTTAGTATATTTTCCTAGCTATCCAATTACTGCTTATGAAAAATAAATAAAAGAAAAAGCCCCAGAGAGCCAAAAAAATCAAGCCCTCTCTCATAAAGTTCTTCACATCTTCAGGAGAATCATATTTTGCAGTAAGTAAGGTTGTACAGATTTGACTGCACAGAAAAATCTTCAGGTTTTGCCCATAAAAGTGCTTTTTACTTTGCATCTTATTTCATTCGAAAATGTTTCTTTTTTTATTTTTCTGAGAAATTATTCCAATAAGAAAAGGCATGATACATGTGTAAGATAACAAAATAGAATCATAGAATCACTAAAGTTGGAGAAGACCTCCAAGATCCAACCTTTGACCATACATCACCATGTCAACTAAACCATATCACTGAGTGACACATCCAAAAAGATATATGAAAAGAATCAGTGGCCTTGAGCAGGTTTGTACTGCAGGAGGTACCTGAGCCACAAACAAAGCATGCCAAATACAAATCCATGGGAAGGCCACATGGGAAGAACTTTATCTTTTACTGTTTATGTTTGAGAATTATAGGTTTTGCTGTAATTGTACTAATAATGTAATATAAAACTTCCATTTTCAATGCATTTTTCCGAAGACTGATTTCAATCAATTTTGTTCCTAGGCTTTGCCAGCAGCATACAAGATCTGCCACACTGTATGGTCTCTAGCTCTTAGCTCTAAAGTGTTTCCTTGGTCAGGTCTTAGTCATGTTTCATTAGTTGTTTCTGAGCTTTTCATTGTTCTTATCTGGTTCTAAAATTATATGTTCTGTATAATTTTTATATTGCTCGTCTGTGTGTCACAGCTGCTGGTATATGAACAGCTGCTCACAGGAAAGGTATGGATTTCATGAAGCCCCTGCTCATGCTAAGAGTCAAGGAGTTTTCTTGTGATGTTGTCAGCTACATAAAGAGCTGGCAATTGAGTGCAGAGTAAGCTCAGTGTAAATAACAGAACAGATTAGTGCAATGTATTGTAAATTGAAGTTAATTTGTTTTCCATGTTCCATATACTGACAGAAAAGGAAATATCCCTTCAGTCATAGAAATAATTGACTTCTTGTGTAATGTAGTTAAAATAAGAACACGTATTTGTTGGGGAATGCTTTGTTCCATGTTTTTATTATTATTTTTTAATTAATTAATTTATTTTTTAATTTTGGTTGGTGCTGAATCATAATATTCATCATAATATATTTATTTGTAATGGAAGAAATCCTGCCAAGAAAGTGGATGTTTTGTTTTTGTCACGTCTAGATTATTGTATAATGCCAAGTGATAATTTAGATGTTTCAGAAACAGTAGAAAGAGAGTTTCTCTGCACCAAATAACTTTCAAATAGCAATTTTGGTAATAGATATAGAGAGACAGAAGTCCACTTGTTTCATGGTGTCCAGGTTGAAAATTCAAAGCTAAAATATTTTACGTGCCTTAGAGAGCTTTAAGGAGGGTTGTTTTAAGACAGCCAAGGGAAACAACATTGATTGAGTATTTAGTCAAACTGTGTTACCATCCTCACTCTGCTTTTGGCCTGCAGGTATACTTCAGTAAGAATCTGTGCTTCAAATTAGTTATCTGGAAGCTAAAGAAAATGATATTAATTTCTTCTATGAGTAACGTGAGATTCACGTGTGGAAAGCACTGTATGAAAAATGGTCTTACTAGGTATATGCAATTGCTCAAATTAAGTTTGCCAATTAGATGTGAACACATTGATTTTTCAGTTCAGTGAATAAACAGCTCTAATGTGAGTGTACTTGTGGTGTGACATTAACAGCTGAAAAAAAAATGAAAGGAAGAAAAGGATCAGAGCCCCACTAATTGTGGAGTTTAATGACTTGGTGAACTTTAGATGAGATGATGTTAGTGGGCCTCAGAGGACAAGAAAGGACACAACAATATGTCTTGGGAGAAGAAATGGGTTTAGTTGTGGTTTATCTGATTTGTAGTGTACAGCTTGTCTTTGATGCAGAAGAGGGAATACAGAATTTTCCAGTCAAATTTTCAGATTAGTTGCACATTTCTGAAGCCTGGAAATTAATCCTACCTCTTCAAAAAAGGTCAGGTAACAGCAGTTTTGTAGAAATGCAAACAGCTAGAAGAATAGAAATTGAAACCTGTTAACAGGATGAAGGAGATACAGTTTAGAAAGAGCCATGTGGTGAAGGTTGAGGTCATACGGTAAATTTATAAATGTAGGTCTACTAGGAAAATGTCAGTCTGATATTAGTTCTGCATCCCATTAAAGAATTCAAATTAACCAGATAATTGAATCCAAGAGTTCTGAGGGAGCTGACCAATGGAATCACAAAAAGGACAAAAAGGAGGATCTGGAAAATTGTCTCAGTTTAGTCTCTGGGAAGGTTGTGGAGCAAAACCTCATGAAAGCTTTATCCAGACATTTGAAGAACAGTAAAGTGACTGTGAAGAGACAGCATGGACTGACCAAAAGCAACTTGTGCCTTCTACAGTGAGACGACTGGCTTTGCAGGTGATAAGAGACCAGTGGATGCCATTTAACTTGGTCATAGCAAGGCTTTCATCAGATTTTCCATACTATTACTGCATTTGAAAGTCTAAATCTAGCCAATATACTAAATGAATTGACTACAAAGTTTGTAGCCAAATGGCTGTGCTGCCAGGTTCAGTGAAATCCCACTGGTAGTCGGTTATGAATGACATTTTCCTGGGATCAATATTGCTTTGACGTTTTTTTCCTGTAAGCAATGACTTGAAGTTTTGCGCTGAGTGTGCCAAAACCAAATTCAACCCAAGGTTAATGATCAACTTGCTGGGTGAAAAGCAGGGCTGCTTTTCAGAGGGATCGCAACATGATGGAGAATTAGACTGCCACAATGCACATTAATTTTGTCCAGAAAATAAGCGAAGTTCCACATCTGATGCAGAATAAGCCCATACAGAAACACAGTCTGGGGGCTGGCTGACTGGAAAGCAGCTTTGCAGAGCCTGAGGTGGAGGTCCTCATGCTGAACAAGTTGAATGCGAGTTGGCAGTATGCCTCTGCAGCAGTGAGACCCAACCACTGGCTTTAGTAGTATCACAGCCAGTAAATTGAGGGAAATGGTTATTTCCTCTCTTTAGTTCTTTTACAAACACATGCAAGCATTATGTCTGGGTTTTGACTCAGTAGTGTGAGAAAGTCACTGGAGAAAGTCCAGAGGAGTATCAACAAAGATGGTTAGGGACAAGAGCACATGATGTGTGAGTGGAGGCTGAGGGAATTAGATTCATTCAGACCAGAGGGACGTTTTCCTTCCTAGTCTGGGCATTCCTCCTCAGTTGTGTGCAAGTGTTTAGCTTCTCTGTGCTATGGATGCAGTTGTCCAGATCCATCTGGACACGATCCTGTGCAATGTATTCTAGGGCAACCTTGCTGGATCAGGGAAGTTGGACCAGATGACCCCACTGTGGTCCCTTCCAACCTTAACCACTCTGTGATTCTGTGATTTGTAGATAAAAACCCCCCATATTCTTTGGTTTTTGTTTGAACTGAACTCAAGTTCTAAATATTTTTCTCACTGCCAACAGCAGTATAATGCTGTTCACTACTGAGTAAGAATACATCAGATCCCATCTAAATAGAATATCAAGAACCACTCTCCTTAACTTGGCTGATTCTTTAACTCTTTGAAGTGTTTAACTTGGACTTCCATTTTCTTTTCCACTTGCAGCCCCATAAAGTTTGTAACTTGCGACATTTTCTTGACTTTCCTTTGTTTGCACATGGGTGTCTCAATCCACTTAGTACATTACTTGTCAAAAAATATGTTTTGCTTTTCTCTTCTAATGCCTTCCAGACACTGGAATTAGAAGAAAATCTCTGATTTTATCATTGTGGGAATTATGAGTATGCAAACATTTACTGGAGGTTTGTGTATTTGATTTTTTCTTCTTTTTTGATATCTTGACTGCAACAACACTAGAAATGAAAAGTTACTCTAAAACAAACACACAAACAAAACAGAAATAACACTGGGAATTGGAGCTGCAGTTATACAGCTAAACATGTCGTATTTTCCAGTTCCTGGGAGTCTTAAGTCTACAAGCCTAAACGGAAAATTGTTCATACATCAGGCTGCAAGGTTCAGTATTGCAGGGGTCTAGTGGAAGTCTGCTATATTTTCTAAACCCCAAGGAGATTAAAAGCCATAAGACTAAAATGGAAATGTTCTCAATTCATCCTGGGAACTCAGTGTCATAGAGGACCAGCTGACAAGTTCTTTCTTCAGCATGGATTTCCTTCCCTCTCAGAATTTGAGAAGGATAGGCTTATGCTGAAAGAAATCAAATCTACTCTTCCAAAAAAATGTTACTAATAAAACTTAAGAAATCACAGGCAGGGGAAGCTCAATAACATCTAGATTGTTTCAGGTCATTTGACAATAAAGTATGAAAATGAGGGCAGAATTAGGAAAGCACATTTCCCTGTTCACTTTCCTCAATATAAATTGAGATTGGCAAAATTGATGACCAGTGAAAGTGGGAACAAATTTGCCCCAAAGAGGACTAATTAGAAACTCATACCAAAACACTCTTTTTCAGTGTGTCTGCCAATGCAAATCTCTCCTCTGCAGCGCAGAATTCGACTGCACATTCAGCACTGAAAACTTCAACCAAAACCCATTCAGTGGGGAAAATGATCCAGCAATTCTGACTTTTTCATTCAAACCTTTCCTTTTTCTGTGGAATTACTGTTGGCTTCAATTTTTCATGTGGAAATGGGAAAGAATCTATTACTAAATGAAAATGCAATGTAATCAGTAAATAGAATTTTTTCTCCATTTTACTTTATTTTATTTTTAAAATACAAACTACTTTTTAATGCTTGCAACCTTTATAAAAACGCCTCTTACCACAAAGACACATCATAAATTAGTGCATAGGTAAGTAAATCGGTAAATGTTCAGTAATTGCATTTTTTTAAAAAAGTTGATTACTTCTGTACCTTTTTTGTAATATTAGTCATATTGGTCTAAATAGAGAGGTGGAATAAAATATCCAGGTTGAAAACACTTCTGTCAGTACTTGAAGCAATAATTTCTGGAGACTGCTAGAAAGGAACTTCAAACCAAACTGCTAATTTCTTTCTCTCTCTCTTTGTTTGTTTGTTTATTTTTTTAATGACAATTTAACATTTTTAGTTCTGTACTGTGATACCTGAGGACTTGTGGTACTTCTATGGAGAAAAAAGCATCCAGTGAGCTATTTTGAATTAAAATACTCACTCAACAAGAATGTAAAATACATTTGGCTAAATTAAGAAGTACTACAGTGTCTCTACAAAGTGAGGGAAGATAAATCCTGACCTACAAAGCATTTTAATCATCAGAGGTCTTTCCATTGACTTAATCCACTTTAGATATGTCTAGTGGTCCATTAAGTCTGTAACAGTGTAAGAAGAGTTATTCTCACATCTAAATCTTCCTTGGTTTTAACACAACTTAGGCATATGTTTAAAGTTAAGCAGAACCTTAAGTGGTTTCAATACAGGAAAGTTGAAATGTCTTGTCAAAGTGGAACTATAATGAAGGAAGAAACTTACAAGTTACTATAAACACTACTGTGACATAAAACAAATCTAAATTTTGAAGGATCTCTTAATGTGCTCCATTTTCCTGTGTCTATTTTTAATACTTTGGAAGTTCTCTTGGAAAGAGGTTCTTCTAATGCCCAATGTTTCTCAGACTCTTGCCTGGTCCAGGTTGTAGATAAAAAAAAAAAAAAAAAAAAAAAAAAAAAGAAAGAATATCTGAGGACAAAAGAAGGCAAGTTCCATTTTTTATATATTTGTCATGTTTTGAAATTTTGCTGCATTCTTATAAATAATGAGAAAAATCAAGTACTTTTCTGGAGAAAGAACCATATCCATTTTTAGATACAGTTAAGACTGTTAAGGAACTAGTCATCTATATGATCCACAAGAATGTTTAGAATCATAATTGCTAAACAAATAACTGTATGTTGGAGTAGAAGTGAAGTCTGGGTCCCAAGATGAGTTTTGCTAGTCTCCCTAGACAAGATATTGTCTTGCTGAGAATATAGGCTCAAATATAGTACTACGACTCGTATTAACAGAGCCACATTTTTTTACTGATGTATCATGATTAAAACCAGGCAGAGATCATTCTAAGTTTATGATCCAGAAGACTGAATACTAGCACTTAGGAATGTCTTCAGTTTTCAATTTATTTATTAGTGTAAATCTGACATCAAAATTCATAGTTCATACCTTTTCCAACAAGCATGAACTGCTTCAGTTGCCACTATGCTGTAGTGGTTGTTTCAATATTTCATAGAGTTGCCATACAATTTGTCTCTTTCATGCATTTACCTATCTCAGAGTCAGACCTAACAGGTCTTTAGGTTGATATAATTCAGTCCACGTCTAACACTGTAACAGTAATTGCAACACAAAAAAGCCCCCAAAACTTGATGAGCTAGAACAAAATATTTGGGACCGAAGGAGACCTAACCTTTATGGACAGGCCACAGAATGGACCAGCAATGTCTGTTATGCCTGTGTGTTACTGCAGGCAGGCATAATATTTAACAAAATATATCTGGAAGGACCTTGAGAGACGAACATAATCACTGTGCCTATTTAGGGATTTTTGCAAACTGGAATGGTAGATTTTGTACGTGGAGAGTCAGAACCAAAGCCAGGCAATTACATGGCAAATCCCACTTGGTTACAAAGAGTTTCTTCCTTACCCAAGAAATCCTCACACTTTTGTTTCTCATACAATGTAATAATGCTATGGTTTTTAACCTATACCTCCTCCAAGTATTTTTATCTTGATATAGTTATCACATCACAGATAGAAAGATCCTTTGTGTGGTAATAAGACTTTTCTTAAGCTCAGGCCCGAATAAAACCAATTAAAAACAAAGGAAAAAAGACCAGGTAGTATTTCAGGATGTGATAGTGTCTTTCTAACATATATCTGCATTAAAATAAATGCATATGTGGCATAAGGAGCTTCTTTTTAAAAAAGCCTATCTGTAAATGCTATTCAGAATTTAAGTAGTTGATTTAAGATATTTGTGACCATATTTGTTTTCTATTGATTGAACATATATGGAGTACTGTGGCACTTTATTTTTTAAAAAAAAAAAACTTTCATCAGGTGTAATTTTTGATCATAGTTACTTTGTGAAAAACCATTATCCAGCTAATATCTCTTCTTCACTCAGGGACACCAGTATATAAAAGACTATTAAAGAAACTTTTAATAGGAACTTTTTTAAATTCCCAAGTCAGTGTTGCCAAGACTTCTAAAATGACTTCTTAAATGTCTTCCTTTACTGAATTGCTTTACCCTATTGGTCATTTCTGTGTTGGATGCTACATTGAAAAAAAATAAAAAAGGATCTATTTATTTTCCTGACACCTTTTATATCTTTTATCTCTTCTTTAAGAAAACATTTGGCCATTAGCATACTAATAGCATCTCTGCTGGTACTTAATGGAGCTTCTTTTATCTTTATGATACCATCTGGTTTCAAGTTACTTTTGCAGACAAAACGAGTAAAAAAGTTAAACATTCCAAAGGCTCTCTTCTTTGTTGTTGAGAAATACTTTATATAGAGATATAGAGAATGTGCCATTCTTTGCTGACTCTCTTGTCCCTCATGCAGGCAAGAGACTTAGAGAAAAAGGCTACTAGCTCTACAGGATCTGACCACATGTCATAGAACCATAGAGTCCTAGAATGATTAGGGTTGGAAGGGACTTAAAGATCATTTAGTTCCAGTCCCTCTGCGCCATGAGCAGGGACACCTTCCACTAGACCACACTGGTCAGTGCCCCATACAGACTGGCTTTGTCCACTCTCATGTCTTCAAAAGGGGCTAGATGCAAAGCAGATAATTAGGCATGTAGTGATACCTCCTTCTTAGAAAACCCTTTGCATCCCAACTTTTGCAGAAATCTGGTGAGAAATGTCATATTGACAGAAGTGTAAAGGTGAAATTCACTTCTTTCCATTGAAATAATAACAACAGTAATAACAATACTGGTCATTACATAGGAAAGAAAAAGTTAGCATAATTCCAGTGTTTGCTTCTCTATCCCTCAGCCCAACTGAGGGAGTCATGGATATATAACAAGGTATATGAACATACATATAAAGAAAAGGTGGAATCTTTGACTTTGTATACCACTGACCTTATCCTTTAGAGACTGGTCTCAAGTTTTTGCCTTATAGCCATTTTATTTTGACGGATTCAGACGGATTCTCCATTTTCTAGCTAGTAGAGAAACAGAGCTCATCCCCTCCACCTATGTTTAGGTTGATATCATAGCTAGTTAATTTACATGCTCTGAATCATCTTCCAGAGGTATTTCTCTCACCATTGGTTACAGAGGTAGCTAAAGAGTTCTGCCAGATGACCTTGGTGTTTAAATTGTGAAGGCTTAAATAACTTGATGGTAAACACAGACTTTTACCTCCTTTACTGAATATGTGGATTGCTCTAAACTAATGCTGTACGAAGAAAAGGCTGTGATGGCAAATACCCTTCACTGAAGAGAATATTACTGGGTAGCATAGTTACTGAGTTACTGAAGGTGTAAGGATGATTTCAGACTGGAATGTGCAAAAATATCCTTGTGATTATGGCCCCTTGTGTTATTTTGTCTTCTCATGTTTTTCTTCAAGAGAAGAGCCAACAAGCACACTGCTTTCTTGGTCATTACCCTCATCTCACGTTTTAGGTACTCTTAAAGCAATAAATAGCAATGACTCAAATTTGACATTCCATATATCTTCATTTGACATATCTGTACCTGTGCCACCAGTGTCCATGTTTTATGCAACTGTATCCAAGTATATTTCTCTAAGTAGAACTCTGAGCATGGGATAAAACAGGACATTATTATTGGGTGTTTCTAGATGGGAGGAGGAGGCCACTGTCAGTTGCTGCCAGTTTTTTCTTTAGTAAAAATCATACTGGATATCTTGCACCATCTGAAAAGATGCTTGTGATGTAAGAATGAAACATGCTAAGATCTTCCATTCTGCATACCTAATCACACACCAGAAAAACAGCCAGTGGATTTCAGAAAACCATTCATATATCACAGGAACTCTCAGCAGTCTGAGACTGTGAAGATGTGGGCACAAAAAAAAAAAAAAAAAAAAAAAAAAAAAAAAAAAAAGAAAAAGG
>JAWWEE010000001.1:32576395-32658704 GCA_035221455.1 Xenops minutus | reverse complement strand
AATTTTAAAACATGGGAAACACTCCAATATTCCAAGTAACAGTCCACAGATCTTGTAAGTGTCCTTCTCATTTTGCTGACAACTCGATCCACTCATGAAAGTCCTTGTATTCGCTGGACTCCCCTCCTACATCCACTGACCTTGGTGTCACCTTGGTGTTTGTAGAGCTATTCTTCTCACATATTCTCACTCCACTCTTCTCTGTCAGCAGTTACATCTGCACAGCACCTTTTTTCTCTTTTGTTGTTGTTGTTCTTCCATATGTTACCATATGGTTATGTTGTTACCATATGTTGTTACCACCATTTCTGATTGGCCCAGCCTTGGCTAGTGGCTTGTTCATCCTGGAGCTGGCTGGTATTGGCTCTACCAGACATGGAGGAAGCTTCTAGCAGCTTCCCACAGAAGCTAAGCCTGTAACCTCCCCTCTACCAAAAACATGGGCACACAAACCCAATACATTTTCTCCCTACTGGAAGATGAAGGGACATGAGAAACCCTCTGTTGATATAGGAGCTGTCAGGCAGTTCCACATTCCAGTCCCACAAACCATTTTCTGTTGCAGTAGAATGATGTTTTCTAACACGGCTGAAGTATTTCTCTGTGTATTTTTCTCCTCCCTCCCTCACTGCCGCCCTAACATGTCATGCTATCATAGAACCAGGCCATTTTTTAATACTTTTGTGTACTTAAAGCTTACCTGGAAAACCCTTCTCTGAGGTCTGGTATTTATTCCAAAACAAATAATGACAATTCCTACATTCTGTCCTAATGTTTTGGCAAACAGCTTTTGATATTAAAGAGAATTGCATCCAAATCTGAAGGCACCAATATAAGAAGGACATGAACTTGCTGGAGCAAGTCCAGAGGAGGGCCACAAAGATGATCAGAGTGATGAAACTGCTATGAAGACAAGCTGAGAATTGAATTTATTCATCCTGGACAAGAGAAGGCTGTGGGGAGACCTGTAGCACCTTCCAGTACTTAAGAGGAGTCTGCAAGAGAGCTGGAGAAGGGCTTTTGACAAGGGCACAATAGTGACAGAAAAAGGGATAATAGTGATCTTAGATTAGATATTAGGAAGGAACTCTTTAATGTGAGGGTGGTGAGACGCTGGAACTGATTATCAAGAGATGCTCCATTTGTGGCAGTGTTCAAGGCCAAGCCGGATTCGGCTGTGAGCAACCTGGTCTAGTGGAAGATTTTCCTGCCCATGACAAGGGAGTTAGAATTAGGTGATCTTTCAGGTCCCTTTCAACCTAAACCATTCTATGAATCTGTTATTCTTATGAGTCTTATCTGATAATAAAAAATAAGCAATCTTATTTGCCTTCTAAGGAACTTTTTAGTAGTATGAGATTTTGTTCATTATGCTCTCACCTTTTGTGATTTTGATTGCAATAAAAATAAAAATATACTTTTTCCTCTAAATTAAATCAATAGTCTTCAGTACTGTGTTCTGCAGTACCAAACATGCCAATGGCTTCTATTAACCTGCTCCTTTAGCCCTATTGTAGAGCAAAATCCAGTCTTCTGTGACATACAGTCTAACAGATTTATAACTACACAATGAAAATAGATGAAGTAAACATCCAAGGCCTTTGAATTTCAAAAGTTTCATGAAAGAAAGGAAACAATCCGTGAGAAACTTCATACAATTGTTTAATTTGCACTGTTCAAATACCAATGAGTTATCATCAAATTACCTTTTCAAAGCACTATATTACTGAAACTTCAGTACACTGTCATTTGTTTTACTTGAATCCAAATGTAATCCCTAACTCCTGCATCAGTTCATACACATAACTCTCCACACCAAAAATATTTCTGAGCTAGTGTTCAGTACTATGCCATAGTCAATAAGTTGACTGGACAACATTGTCACAGCAACTCTCAGTGTGAAACATCGCTGATAAGCTGCAGGTTGGAATCATGTGCCCCTTTTACTTTGCCAACCTGAAAGCTTGCATCCTGAAGCAATTCTGTATTTAAAAAGATTCTACAAGACTTTATTTTCACAGATTGAAAGGCAAAAGACACCATTTTGGCCATCTGTTCTGGTGGCCATAGGACTTCCTGAACTGATGCAAACTACAGCCTTAATAATTTTATCTTCTGATGGACTTAAGTAGATTTGAATCTCCCAGTATTTCCTTAATTGTTCATTTTGCTCTCCTCAGAGCCTTCTCTAATCTAACGTCCTGCATGAATTATGGATGTAAGAAAACAACCAGCAATACTTTCCTCTGTGCTAGATACATTGGTAATATCAGCTGTTCACCACTAGTTAGTTTTAATTTTTTACTCTGCCAACATTTTGGAAGGGTTGTTCCTCTTTTCGTCACATATTCCTTCCTTCTCTACAGAAATTGATGAGCTTTCTACCAAATAGAACTAGTTGCCTTATGCATTCTCAACTCTATGACCATAATCTGGCTGGATTTGCTCACAGTGCAGGAAGATTTTTTCAAGAGGGTATCTTAATCTAGTTCTGACATCCCCCAAAAGTCCCAGAAGTTGTTCTTATACTCTAAGGTATTATGTGCACCACTCCCTTTTGACAGACTTATTGAAAACCAAAAGTTTTTACTGACATAAACCATTCAGTTTCAGCATATTTTTTTTCTTATTATTCCAACTTGCCCTCTCCCAATACTGGATTCACTTTCATAAATCTCTCTGAGGTATTGGAGGCACACCTCAATTCCTCAAGTTAAAAGACCACAAAAATGGTAAATATACAATATACACTGGTTATCAAATCACAGCTGACAACAGACTAAAATCATGCTTCCATTAACTCCCTGATTTTAGTGATTTGCATTTAGTTTTAGCGGACCTGAACTTAGGTGCTAGCATCTGTTCTATTCTCTATCAAAATATAAACCCAAATCACGAAGTTTGGGAAACATGGTTTTAGATATGCATTTTGAAGATTCTATTATTTTTTCCAGCTTGAAATTAAGAACTATGAGAAAGAATAACTAACTAGAAAAAGGCTTCACACACCACTAAAAAATCATTGCCAGTTTTCAGAGCTCTATTTTGAGTCATTTCGAGCCTAATAGGACTCACACTACAAACGTTGTTGCTACAACTGCTTAAGAGTCTCAAAAAAAAAAAAAAAATGCCAAGAAACCATGGCACTAAGCAGTGGTATTGTATTCCTCTTTCATTCCTTTCCAGGCCAAGATGAGAATGCATTATGGGGCACCATGGGATCACCTATTCTTGATTTGCAGACTGTGATACAGTGCATTCTACAAACACAGATGATTGAACAGCATTTAAATAGCTGTTCATAAGTGCATAGGTCTAACTTGTGCCAACTATTTTGCCTACTGAAAAAAAGGATGAAGACCAACACTATAAAGCACAACATATAAATAAGTAAAATGAAGAAATGTTCTTGCTTTCACTGAACTAAATGCTTAAAGATCTGACACTGCAGAAAATCAGATTCTAAAAATTAAAACCACAGATATATTACAGAAAATGTTTATTTAATGATCTGTATGTATGTTTTGAATACTGCTTCACAGAAAAAATTAAAAACTGTCTTAAAACCTGATCAAAATTTCAAGTAATTAAAAAAATATTATATTTCAAAGAAATCTATTAATTTTAATACACCACCTTTTTTTTTGTTGTTGTTTTTAGATAATATCTACACAGCTATCTGCTTCTTTTGAATACTTGTCTGGAAGACAGATGCACAGATAACAGTACAACTGTCATTGTACTGACATTGCCAGTTTCTTAAGGGAGAGTTTTAATAAGTTCTGCACTAGAAATTAGAGTCAACTTTGCAGTCTACATGACATTCACTCTTTGAGTAATAATATAAAGCATTATCAAATGTTAAAAAGCTGTTATATACTATTATGCTGATTTCTACATAAGTGCTTTTTTGTTGGCTTTGTTTGGTTTTGTTTACATAACAGTAAACTGTTTTCTAATTTGAACTGTAGGGCAAAGCATGGGTACTGCCAGTATTCCATTTTATATAAGAAATAACCACATTTATAAATTACTCTCTTTACCTTTAGAAACAACTTTCCAGAATGCCCACATCAGACTATCTCTGTTAAGCCAAAGTAAACATGGACCTTGTATAGGGGAAACAGGAACTCTGTCTTTTTTATGGAGAAAGTAATAATCCCACACTTCCAATAACTCCACACATAAAGACCCCTATACACACCACCATGTCAAACTCTTGAATGTCAAGAGATGTTATTTATTAAATTTAGGGCATTTGAGGCAGTAAACCAATAAGACAGTTAATGACTTGGGTTTTTTTGCTTTCCTCTGTGTTTGGTGATACCAATTCCAACCAACAATGCTGCCATCTAACTGCTATTTCTAATAGGATGAGGATCAATGAAAGTTGCATTTGGAAAGTAAGCTCTTTCTGGAGATGGACTTCACCAACGTTTTGCAGTTTTCTATTCACAAATATGCCATAGAGAAACTGCAACTGCATTTACAAAGAGACATATAAAAGCCATGGACAATTTATTGACACTCGCAAAGGATCTGTAAAAGTTACTCTGTAAAATCACATGCATTAACACAACATATAAATCTTGGTATGTGAATACATTAGTAGGCAATGAAACAGGACACCAAACTTTACTTGCAAAATTCTGTTTACTTTGCAAATGAAAATTGTTTTATAGAAAATTTACTCCAGAGATTTTACACTTACTCACAAAAGCTAATATACACTTAAAACAAGCATTTCACACAATTCACCTTAAGTGAATTCCCGCACCTTGAGTGGGGAGACGAGAACAGAGGCTGCTTAGAGGGTTAATATAAAGAGGTAAGGAATCTTTGTGACTGTACTTGTTTGTTCAGCATTCCATACTTTTCTAAAAAAGGCTAAGAATATTGCAAAAGGTGCATAGTTTCTTCTTGAACTAATCCCTTCAGGGCTAAATTAAAATTAGTATTCAGACTGAGTGAATCAAGAAGACATGTTTAATTATATTGCCAAGCAATATTAACTTCAAAATACATTAAAAGTCTACAGCCCATCCATCTAAATAAAACCAATATGAAAACTTCAGCTGTCCTTTTTCTTTGGGCTTCATCAATTTTGGCTAATGTATTTGCCAGAATTCATATTTCTTACATGTAAAGGAACAAATAGCATTTTTACATTATTCATGTGAAATTCCCAGGAATCTGAGTGTCTTACAGGAAAAAGCTTAAGATTTTTCCAGTAGTAAAAAACAGGAAGAAAGGTAAAAAATGCAGTCAATCCTGTTCATACCTGAAGTATTTTCCTGATAACACTCAAACAAAAAATATAAGATTTCAAACTATCACAACAATAGTCAGTTTTAGCTAATTTTCACTCAATGCTAGGTTTGTGGGAGAAGAAAAAAGACTAGTTATAGGGTAGATAGATAGACAGACAGACAGATAGATAGATAGATAGATGCATAGATATATGGAGATAAAATAGTTAAACTTTCGACTTTTTTGTTATTTACATTCTACACTTTAACTCCAGAAAAAAAAATTAGTTTCACCACTGATTTAATAGCAGGAAAATAAACTATTCTAATGTACTACTCTGACTTCAGACTCTGCGTCCAAAACATCAGATCATGTTTGAATCTTTCCAGTATGGAATACATTAACAATTTACAGATGCATAGGAGGTATTTTTAAAGACATTTTGGGACACTTTTAAGAGGATAGTTTCTATTATTACAAAAAATTTTAATAGGAACCACTTTCTTTGATAGTCTTAGAAAAGGTAAAACACATACAGTGTACTATTCTGAGGATGCTAGTGCATATAGATCAAGTATGGTTCCAGAACAGTATAGTTTCAGGCACTGCTTCTACTCATTCCTTTGTGGAAATCTTTCAGTTCTCTTGAAGTGGCATCTGTCATAAGCAGTGTTCAGTATACTTGATTTAAGTCAATAAATTCATAACCTTCTTTCAAAAATAAGCAGAAAAAGAGAAGGTAATAAGATATGTATTTGTTAATAGTGATTTGGCAATAATCAGATGCTGGGGGAAAAAAACAAAGGGTGAAAAATGCATTCATATGGACCAAACCTGAAACACTGTTGTAGTCACTGTTCTTCCCTTAGTAATGTTCAACATGCTTTGCAAATCAAAGTATAAAGATGTCTGCTTCACAGCTTGGGAAACGCACATTCACAGAGTAACTTGTTTATAAGCTGGAAACAAGCAAATCAGATATAATTTTTTAAAGATCACTTTTAAGCTACATTATATTTCAGATGAGATACACAACTTCCAAAATATAAGTACATTTTTTAGGTAAGTTATTCTTCTATAAAGAACAGTCAAGTGGGACTGGAACTACCTTCCTCTAAGGTGTCCCTAAGATTACAGGATATTTATGTGATATAGAAGGTAAGAAAGCAATCAAAATAAAGCCCCATAGTACATAATGATCATTCAGACATGAATTATGTCTTCCCTTTATAGTGTCATTGGTTGTAGGCAATCAGTAGAGGTCAGAATGAAGAATTAATTGCCTAAATAGGTATTTTTCTGCTACGCTCATGCTGATTTATGTGTTACAGGCAAGTATACAGCCATTTTTTGAGCTCTATGACAAGAAAGATGTTCTTGTTATAGGAGACTCTGTCTGGGATTTTCTATTATCTATAGGGCATTTACCCTACCTTCGATGACTTTGTAAATTCACATATACTAAACTGTCTGAATGGAAAAAAGCAGGCTTTGTCGTTTTCTTTTTCTAGTAAACTGTGAACATTTTCATGTCTAGCTTTTGGGCCAGGAAATTGGAATAGCTCAGAGGCTCTGACTGTGCTGAAAACATTGTTACCAATTTCAATTCTTTTGTTCCATGCTATATGGGTTTTCCATTCTGATGGGAAGAAAACCACAGCAAAACTAGAACAAACCACTTTGTTCTAGTCTATAGTGGTTAAAACAAAAAGGATGTGGATGACAACCTGTCCAGTCCAGGGTTCAGATGCATTTGTGCTGAACCTTGAAGTACTGTTTTTGGGGTTGTAGCTGCTGTAGTAATAAGCAAGGTCCCTCAAGTTTGAAGAACAAAATCTCTTGAGGCAGTTTTCTTATTCACAAAACATTAATATTTTGATATGCCAACTATAATAATCCTATTTATTGGATGCAATGAGGAGTGGCTAGCTTGTAAGTTCAGTTTAGGAAGGGACAAGGAAACTGATAAACTACAGGTAGCAGATGTTGATAATTTGGGATATCGAAATCCTTGTTTGATATAAAAGTTGTCTGTCATTCAGCCTAGGAACTCTTCCCATGTATTCAATATGCTTTAAGCTTAACTTGTGTGTTGTATAAGATCTCTCTATAAATAACATTTATCAATATTTATTCCCAGCACTTACATTTTTATATGTAGTTGCCTTAATACTCATTATATACTAATTTTCTTTGGACAGATGTAGTTTTGGATTCTGCCTAGTGATTAAAACCCACCCAATAAATGCATCTAGACCAAGGAATAAGATTTTGAGATCCACATACATACTGTGATCAAATCCCAGCTGCTGGTAAGAACAGCTTGTATGCTACCCCCTTATTTGCCCTCATTTCCCTTGAAAAGAAGACTGCAGGGGCAGGCAGAGATGGGCTGTTTTGCACTTCCAGAGAGGGAACAGAACTGTGAAGGACATCACCCATGCAGGAATAGCAATAGCAATAGCAATAGTCATTCCCCCCTATGAAAACAGTACACATCAACAGTGAAATTGAAAAAAAAAAAAAAAAAAAAAAAAGTAAAAAGGTGAATTACTATGAATTACAGAGCCTTCTTTCTCTTCATGATTTCAGTGGATATTGTGATATTATGAACTTAGGTTATGACATATTTGTTAGACTTTTAGAGAGCAGAATTGAAAAATGGTAATTTTAATGTATGTGTAGCAGGAGCTGTAATCTTTAAAGTAAACCATACCCTCAAATATAACAGAAAATTGGAGTCAAAATTCCCATACAAGCAGCACATTGGAGGATAGAAGCATCTTCTGTGAAATCATCAACCTTGAGTGAATGTGATGAGTGTAGATTAAATGTCAGAGCTGCCTCCAAAAGAAGTGAATGACTCCAGTCTACATGTCCTCTTTCTGTAGTCATTTAGTAAGGGAAATTGTGCTCACCTGTACACACTAGTGTGACCTGCCTTGAGTTTTTGTGTGAGCTTGCTTACCCTTGTTCCAACATAAGCAACATCACTTTGATCTCTTTAGTCTTGCAGCCTATAATAAATTAGAATTTGGACCATGTTCTTTGCTTCTTCTTCACCATGTGGCCATGAAATGCCTTCCATTTTTTCTGCTATGGCAGTATTCTTCCACTTAGAACACTTTTTCATGCCTGAAGAAAACTGCTTTACTTTCAATGTTTGTCTCTGCCAGGGCAACATTCCTGAGTACTCAGGAGAATTCTGCTTGCAGTGTTTGCTTTGTTATATCAACTCTGACCTACATATGTTCCTTCTGTTGGCACCGTTCAACTCAGAAGGTTGAACCGTCTGAAATGTGGAATGTGGTGCTTTTGTTTATTGTGAGAAAATGCTTTTAAATACCACATGTATTTGTATCCTCCCCCGTATTCTTTTCATGTAATACCACTGTTGGAAAAAAACAAATTAGGGTTGCTCCAGACAATAACACAACTGCTCTTGTAACAAAAGGTTTAGGTGAATCAAAATAATAGTCCAAAAGTTTATTGTTGGTAAGTGTGAATGTTCAAGGTCTCCATAAACTTGACACATCTTTCAATGTCATCATCAGGCTTTTGCTAATTAATAACTTGTGAATAAATATTTCAACAACTAGCTTCTAGGCAAAGTCCTCTGAGATACACAGACAACACCTTTAAGACATTGAGATAGTACAATGCTACACCACTTTTAGTTGTACTCATCAATCACATATCATTTAATAAGTTCAGGGGTTTTTACCTGTATTTTGAGGAAAGATTTTAGCTGAAAACATGCAAGCCTGTTGTGTGTAAAAATGAGATTAAGACTCAAAATTCAAAGACATCTCAGAGATCATAGAGTGATGTTTATGGGTATGCTGGTGCAGGTGTGCATACAGCTGGGGAGCTTTTTCCTGAGTTTGGAATAAAAAAGAACCAACAATTTGGCAGACATCACTAGGTGGTGCTGGTATACATATATTTCATGCTGATTTTCTTTAGCATGTAAGTAATTACTTACTCCTGGGAAGAAATGCTATTGCTGTTGGGTTTGGTTATGCAAATATCTCTGGAAGTGGTTGTCCATGGAAGTGTTCAAAGCCAGGTTGAATGGGACTCTGAGCAGCCTACTCAAGTGGAAAGTGTCCTTGCCCATGGCAGGAGGACAGGAACAAGATGATCTTTAAGGTCTTTTCCAGCCCAAGCTATTCCATGATTCTGTGAAACAGAGTTACAACTGAATGTTAAGGGAAATGTAACCTTTCATCCCCTGCCTTTTCCACAGCTGAGTTCAGTGAGGTACGTGGCTCTGCTGTGTTGCCAGGTGCACTGAGAAGCCCAGTACCCCCTGACAGAACTGACAGCTTCTTCTGCCCTTGTGTTGGTCTGAAGTACGTTTTCTTGGCTAGAGGGAGAAATACAAGAGTGCTTTGCTCTGCAACTTAAATTCACAAAGTACTTTCCAGAAATATCAGATCCAGTATCATAACAAGATATCTGCTTTGTAAGTTTTATGGCATATTTCCTAACGTTGCTGCAGTCAGAGACTGGCTGACAGAAAAGAAATTCTTCACATCCGTTTCAGAGAAGAGAAATCTATTGCAGGGTGTAGCTGTAAGCTGGCAGCTTCTCCCCAAATATCGCTACTTTTCTGTGCCATGTATTTCAATATACTACAGGTGTCTGGGGAAATATATTGTAGGCATTTATTGGAATCACTTAAACAAAAACTAGAATATACCTTTTTGAGAAAATGAAAATGATTATGCTGTCTCTGTCTTGATCCTTCAGCCTTATTATCCAATTTTATGTCTATGCCATCTGTGAGAAAGATTTTTTTTTTTTTCCCCTCCCCAAACAATTTTGTTGGAAATACTGAAAATGTAATTTTGGATCTTCTTTGTCCATTCTTGTGTTCTGTAGTAAGCTGTAATAATTAGGTTGATGTTATTGTCATTACTACTGACACGAACACCTAATCAACAAAGTTGTTTCAAGCTCTCTGAAAATTCAAACAAAGTTCACTATTAAAGTGTGGATATTTTTGAAAGATGTTATTTGCAAGTGTGACTTGTAGAGTATTTTCTACTTTAAAAAGAAAGGCAAGAGTGAAGAATTGTGGGGAAGAAAGAAAAACAAATTTTTCAACTTCAGCTAGTCCTTTATCAAATTAAAATATGTATTTATATAAATGTGAGAAGTACTTTTTACCTCTCTACAATGGTGCCTGGCACAGGAATAATAGTAATATGGCAGTTTAACTCTCCTATGCAGGTCCAAACTAATGGGTCATAAATTTGGCAAATTGTCACTGCATTTGTTAAAGTCAGTGGTAAGGTTCCCTCTGGTATTACAGGGAAGAAGATCTGACCTGGAGAGTACTCCTTTGACACTAAATACATAAAATTCCTCATCCATGTGGAGCTGTGAGATTAGTGCTGTAGGTGGCAGTAACTGATTAGCTGCTTGTAATATTAGCATCTCAGACTTTCTAATCATCCACTCTCAAAACCTGGCACAGCTGTTTTGTTTTTGGTTTTGGGTTTTTTGTTTTTTTTTTGGTGTTTTTGTGGGTTTGTTTTGTTTGTGTGTTTGGGTTTTATTGTGGGTTTTTTTGTGTTTTTTTTTTTTTTTTTTTTTTTTTTGTTTTTGGGGTTTTTTTTGTGTGTGTGTATGAAAAGAGCAGTTTTCCCTGTTCTTATGACTTACTTTAATTAAGCTCCTAAGGTTTTCTCAGTATCATCCTCCTGTTATCTTGTTTATTGGCCTTGGTTTTGAAAGCTGTTGGAATGGTTTTCCAAGAGAAGTGTAGTCGGTTAATCATCTGCTACTCTAAGTATGTATTCTCTCTCCAGAACTACTAGCAGTTTAGTGCATTTTTTTAATTGCTTTTTCAAAATTCTCCTGCGGGTCCAGTAGGGTTTTCTAACACTTCATCTCCCTTACTGGATCACAGAAGCAAATGATTTTATTTTTCATTGGCTACAGAAGAAGACCAAACGTATTTTTTTTGTTCAATGTCAGCAAGCTTTAAAAAAGTTGATATTTAACCGGTACTAATTAGAAATAGGTTTTAAACTTATCTTCTGTTCTCTTTATTTATAGAAAAAAGGCAATTAAATTAGACAATTTCTAATGCCATCTCAGTTCTTTGGCCACTGTCTTGATTTTAGCATAGATCACATTTATGAAATGTCAATGTATTCAGAGAAATTTCTTACTCTAGTCAGCCATTTTATTTAAATATTCTCATGAAGATGTAATGGATGAAGACTGGGTAAAATTCTCAGTGGTATCTGGAGAAGAATTTCATTTGATTCTACTTTCAGAGCTCTAAAGGATCGTTGTATATATTTTTGCATCAATCATAGGAAAACAGTACGTGATTATGCAATTTATTGTTGTGTTACAGTAGCTCTTATGCATATTCTACAAATAACTTTGCAAATTAGCATTAATGACATCAGAGTGATCCTGTTTTTCCATTGTCATTGGTATTGACCCAAAAAGGGACACTCAACAACACGTTTTATCTGTAAATTGAAAGGCACTTTAAAATCTAGATCAATATCACCATCCTTTTTCTCTTTGCAGATGGAGTCATAATAATCTCACCTATTTGAACTGGGGATGATACCTTTTCATTTTACTGGTGACAAAAATCTTGTTATAACAGTCTAGACAGTTCTTATTTGGGTTTTTTTTTTGCTTTAATTTTTTTTTTGTGGGGGTGTTGCAATTTAATGATATTTTGAAAGAAATAAAATTGCTACCAACATATTGACCCAAAAACTGTTAACATTTTTTTCATTGATGGAGTTTATTTTAGCATTTAAAAACAGTAAATATTAATAGTATGTTGTTTGTTGCATTCATTACTCTTTGGTGACACAATATTTATCTCTGGTTGAAGTTAAACAAAATATGAAACTTGTGTCTGTCTAAAATTACACTCACTGGGAACTAATTCAATATATTTGTTTTCCCAGTTCTTCCAATTAGTAATCAATTTACCTTCAATAAATTCAATGGAAGGATCCACTTACATGAGAAAAAATTTGCACATGAAACAGTAAAAACATGAAAATATGGCATGCTTGTTCTTGTACCACATGTTGTTGTGGATATAGTCTATCTTTCATTCTCCTTTTTTACAACACAGATAGCAAAAGAAATCTAAGTCTTTTTGACTGAGTCTTCTAAGTGCTACCTCAGAAAAAATAATAAAAACCTGCTATTTAATTTGCTATAAAAGATTTTCTTTATCAAAATAAGACTAAAGATCAGTGTCATTAGTTGTCTATGAATCCTTACAAGAATGTGTTATTTTGAAGAATTAAATAGTTTATGTAGTTTCCATCAACTGTTTTTGTCCTGTTTAATACAGGAAGACAAGCTATTGCTGCATGCACTTGAATTTTTATTAAGAAAGCACACTGTCTCAATTGTCATCAACTTTTAATAATCCAGAAGAGGTAGTGAGGAGATTTAAATTTTAAAATATTCTAAAGTATAAGACATTTTTCATTAGTGTAATTTAGAAAAACAATAAGAAGATTCAGGCTTGACACATATTTAATTCTTAGATTGTCCTTTACCAGATACATCTGATCAGAATGTTCTTCCTGGCTAGATCAATCATATGGAATCTATACATATGTAGCTAAACACCATCTGCAGAAAAATGTGTATAAGTAGATCATGTTCTTTAGCCTTTTGGGAGAAATAATTTCATAAAAAAAGAGAAAGAAATGCTTTTAATCATGCAGTGTTCCACTTTTCAGTAACTAATTATGATGAAAAGGGAGCTCTCCTCCAGCTTATATATATATAAAAAAAAGAGGATAATCTACTTCTGAAGATATATATGTTATATAAGATGACCTCTTTTTTAGTTCTAAAAAGAATCGAAGGAAATATACACTTGCATGTATTATATAATATTTTTTTTATATATATACAGACAGTAAATTGCAAGATATTCCAAAGAGCACTTTTTAACTATTCAAAAAAGGCACATGAGACCATAATATATTTCATTTTTTTTCTTAAAAAAAAAAAAAAAATCAGAGCCTATTAATGCTAAACTTTACGAAACATTAATTTAAAAAAGCTCAAACCAATGACCTAAAAAAACACCAATGAAGTAACAAACCAAAAAAAAAAAAAGAAACTAACCCCCTAAGCAAAAAACAATGCAAACCCAAAACCTACCCTGCTGCAAAAATCCCCCAAAAAACAGCAAAACCACCACACAAAAATACCTGAAACCCAGCAGACAAAAAAAAGTGAAGCTGCATGTCACAGTGTGAAATCTCTTTGATGACCACGACTGCTCTTGTAGTATTCCTCTTCAGCTAAAAACAACCACAGTGTGTTACGACATGAACGCAGATTTTCAAAAATAGTCTTATGTCTTTTAGTTGGATCAGAGGAACTACCACACTAATCAGATTCATGGCAAATTCTAGCAACTTTTCTCCAACACTGGCCAAAACTACGTGCAGAGCTAGATCCTTCAGAGGGATGAAAGAGATACTTAGAAGTAGGAAGACACAGAATAGTGTTCCTAGGGAGAAAAATTCTTCCAAAGTGATGAAAATTCCAGCTACCCCAGATACAGAGGGTGGGAGCTGTATCTTACAAAAATGAATATGTACAACATGCAACTTTTAATACCTATAAATGTGGGCTAATGGAAACTGAGAAATAGCAACTCCGTTCAAATAGCTGGATATATTTCTTTGTAGATTATTTTTATTTCTACAGAACTGAACCCCTCCAAGAAGACCAAAGATTTGATTAAAACAGCAGATGTCTAATACATAAAGAGACAATTCTCAGACATGTCCTAAGTCACCTTGAGACCTATGGACATTTTTCTCATGTATACCATAGTCTGATGAAAGTCAACTTTTTGCCTTTTAGCCCTACTTCACCCCCTCCCAGTCTTTAAGCCAGAGTTGCACATGGCCTTTCAGGGATACTCAAAAAGAATATAGTTGCTGTCAAATGCTTCAGAAATGAGTGTTTCCCTCTTCAAATCCTTGGTAGAAGGCCAGGGTTTTTTTTTATTTGTTGGGGTGTTTTTTAGTTTTTGTTGTTTTTTTTTTTTTTGTTGGGTTTTTTTTTTTTTCCAGTTTAGGTTTATCATGCTGACATTACACTTATCACTTCTTAAAATAACTGGAATAAGACTGCATGCACTATTGAATCAAATAATCCAGGAAGTGCATCATTTGGTAAAAACAGTGCATAAGTCACAAGTTATGAACAGCTGGGGACAAAACATAAGTTTTTTGTTTAGTCCTTCATCTGGCAGAATTTTCCTATGTTTCCAAAGGTATTTGCTTTGATGAAAGACATCAGCACTTGACCTTAGAGCTGTCTTCTAAATAGGGAACTGTTTCACTGGATGAATCAAATGATTATTTCTTAGTATTTCTTTGCATATTAACAAAGCATACACAGAAATGTAGGGTAAACCCTGATGACCTGAGTTTTTGAAAGGTGACAACATACCCCAAAAGTGAGGTTAAATTAGAAAGAGTGAATGTACCAAAAGTACCACTGGCCTACTTTTTACTGAGATGCACTGTCTGACCCCTGTGGTGTTGACAATGTGCTTCAGTTTATATCCTCATTGCACCTATCTCTCAAGCTTAGGGAGGTAATTAGGAAACACTATATTATGTAGATGTAACTTCAAAAAAGTGAGTACGAAGTATCCCTGTGCTTGAAAACCTAAAAGCGATGTTTTTTGACAGGACTGAATTTCTGCCTTTGGAAACTAACAGCTTTGTACTTGGTTTAACAAAGAACACATCTTCTGCTTTCTGCCTCTTGGATAACCTTTACTGTACTAGACATATAATTGAGCCACCTAAGTCTGGATAAGGTGATACAGGAACAGGTAATCAAGAGGATTTTTACAGCCCTAGACATCTATTTAAAAAAAATATCAGATGGGGCATGAAATGACAAATTTCTGGAGTAATAATCCAAACTGCTGGGAGTAACTACACGGCCTCTACTCTGGTGATGTAACGTGTTCCTTTATCACCATCTGGTTTTCCTTGTCCTTCAATAACAGCACTGGAAGATTCTTCATTTTTCCTGTGATCCCAGCTGAGACCTGAAACCTCACTTATACAAAGCTGTGAAGAGCAGTGGATTGAATCAGTCTGGAGATGCTTGCCTCTTCACCTTGTCTCTAGAAGGAGCTTGGGCCATTCATGATACTAACTTAGGCACTTAATCTCCGGTCTGAAGTATTAGGGCAAGGATGAAAGCTCATATAAGATCCTTATCTGTCACTTTGCAAGTGTGCCACATTACTCTGTCACATGGTTGCATCCGTAACTGGGATGTCCATTTATATCACAACATATCCTGCATACTTACCAGGTTGCTTTAATTGACCAATAGGGAAATTAGACCAGTGTAAATTTTGTATAAAGCCAGCACACTGTATCACACTAAAGAAGCTTGCCTGAAGGCAGTGCTTCAGGTCTCAGGAAATTGCATACTTGTGTTTCTGAATATAAAAACCAGGCAGTTGCCACAGATTTCTGGTAATAAATGCTCCATAAAAAAATTAGAAAGCCTCTCTTCTTCTCTTTTTTTTTTTTTTTTTTTTTTTTTTCATTAAGCAACGTATTTTATAGAAACGAAGGCTACTTGACCAGTTCCATGAGTGGTAAACCTTGACATTCAAACTCACTTTACATCAGCTGAGGAAGTTGCTTTAATTAACTTCTCTAAAGAAAAGGCACGAGCTTTGCATGATACCAAGTCAAAAAAGCATCTAATTCTCCCCAGTAAAAACAGTTTTCAGTCAGCCAACTTTAAAATGGAAAGTGGCATTATAAGCCCACTGTCCTTGAAAGGTTTCCTTGCTTATTAGAGGAAATGAATAAGGTTCTTAGAGGTAAGATGAGGTCTAAGGTTAATGTGCCTGATTGTAAATTCAGGCATGGAGATCATTTGTTCAGAAGCAATATGATAAACTGTGGTAAGAACTGGTTGGTTTAAATGGTACGTTAGGTGACAACAGAAAGTTGTATCTCCCCCTTGTAAAGTACTGCTCTGATTCTAGTTTATTGATTTTAATGGATAATAACATTTAGGTGAATAGAGAAATTTTGTTTGTGGTATCCAAAGTGGATAATTTATTTTGCTCCATGATTTAAATTATTGCATTTAGGGAAAAAAAAACAATAAAAAAATAAAAAAAGAAAAACTTTTTTTCTTAAATTAAAAGTAGAATGGTCTAAGACTTCTCTAAGACAATATTTTGTACTATTTCTACATGAACTTGCTTTATACAAATAAATATTTTCAAACCTTGGACTTTTTGTATGAGACTCAATGTATCCAATGTGTCATTCATTTCTATTCCTGCAGAAATATAAAGAACATTTTTTCCGTACATTTCTTATTGTAAGAAATTAATTTCATGTATCTTGAAAGATGTCTCATGTTTCATGTTCTTGTAAGAACTTGAATGCATAGATAAATCTACATCAGAGGTGTCAGAGCAAAACTTGCTTGAGAAGTCAGATGTCTTGTTACAGAGCTGTCAAAAGTTATTGTTATTTTCAGTTATGGTTCAGAAATTATTAATAGATAAAACCATTGCCAATAAGTTGCAGCTGGTCAGCAGGTGTGATAAAAGTGGGAGGTGTAAAGCCATACCCAGTAGGATGATACTCTTTGTGAAGTAATAGGGATAAAGAAACACAATGTCCATTTATCCACCACCCTCTGAAAATTTTGTGGAGCGAGCAGAATTTGCTTCTCAGTCACCGGCCTGTAAATAGTTGTGACTGCTGCTTTCCTGATCAATTCTCCTGGTTTTATTTGCTATATTTTCTTGGTGTCTGCTGCATCTGGGCCAGCCAGTAGCTATCTACGGCACTAGGGCCTATTTTGCTACTTTACATTATTCATAGGATCAGATAGCCACCACATCTCAGTGACGCTCTCGTCTACATCACAAATAGTTATAATATTCTTATCAACACTACTTCTACTAGCCAGATGGGAGACCATTTCTGCATTCCACAACCTTCTACACTCTGTAAAAAAACCCCTTCACATAGGCAGAAAAGTGTTGCTACATAGGACCTATGGCTTCAGTCATCATTTCTCTTCACTTGCTTCTCCTTGTCCCACTTTCTATTACTTTCTTTTGCCAAGTTGAGACTTCTGTTTATCTCCTTGTTTATCCTAGACAAATGTGAGAAAAAGATTTTATTGAGATGATTATAAACTTTGAAATCCTCTTTCCTTGGGATTTTTTTTCCTAGTTATGCTTCATATATAGAGTGTAAGCTTCTTAACAACTGAAAAAATGGGCAATTTACACAGCATACTCACCAACACTTACATTTTAGAAATTGTGACTGCTAGACCCTCAGAAACTGTGAACGCTAAGATCGGGGGATCCCTTCTCCCTGCTCTGTGCAGTGCCTACAGGTCAACAGATGCCTACAAACACTCCAGTAACTGTGTTTTCTACAGCCTCTATGTCACACAGAGTGCGTTGGATCTTTCATGCAAAGACTGGCACTTCCTAGTGGCTTTGAAAGAGCTGACAGCATGATAAAAGAAATAAATTGGCTTCTGGAAGCATAATAGTGGGTAGAATATGCATCTACATATGTTGAATCTTCCTTAGTAATGACAACAGAAACATTTCAACTTGGAAGAGTATGAAAGGCTGACACGGGGTGAACTCATGCAGCCAATCTGTGTCAGCATTTCTAGAGGGCAATGTAATAGCAGCAGGGGGAAAAAGCAGCATCTACAAATGACCAAATGGAGAACAGTCTTCAGGAAGCTTTTAAATTGAAGGACAGTTAAAATTTATTACTTAGGCATTTAGGCTCAGGCTTTCCTGATCTTATGTGTCAGAACAAAGTCAGCTGTAAAGTGATCCCACAAAATCACTGGTAATGAGCAAGATGCAACTGGCAGACAAAAAAGTTTCAAGTGGAGTTCAATATAAAGAGAAAAGTAAATTTATGGTCTAGGTGCTTGAAGTTTTCTGGCTTCATTTGGTGGGAAAAAAAGAAATGTCATCTTCAGAAATGATGAATTGAACTGGTGGTAAATGGAAGGGGAAAAAAAGAAAAGAAAAGCTGCCAACAAATAGTAAAGTTTAATGCTTCCCAGATAGATTTTATTGCCTTTTCTTAAAGAGCATATAGTTTTCCTTTTTATTTTTTTTTTTTTCTCTTGCAATCTCATGGGAATATGAAGCAAAAAAAGTATTCTTCATTGTGATATATTGGGGGAAAATAGTTAAAAATTTGTGAGGTTTTTATGGAAGCGATAGGCCAACATATCTAACCTGATATTCATGTAACTACTTTGCCATACAGCACTGCAGAAAGTTCTTAACAAGTAAGTTGAAGAGAATTCATTTTCATATAGTTATATATTGACAATATTGCTATGTAGCTGTGTCCAATGCCTGAAAAATGGAATATGAAATGAAAGTTTCACAGCGTGGTAAAGCTGAAGAAAAGGCACACTTAACGGGATGATACACTGAAATCATTAAAGTCTGTTCTGTATTCTCATTAAAATCCCTTCCTAACTGTTTTTCTATGTAAGGAGTTACCTATGTCTTCGGCACATGACTAGATGAAAGTCTAAGTGCCAGAAGTTGGAGAAGGGATCACAAAGTTGACTTCCCTCAGCTAAGTTCAGATAAATTAATTTTGTAATCAATATAGATAGAATAATTAGCTGCTCTAGAATGTGAAAGTGATGATTTATTTCAGACATTCAATGTAAAAAAATTTAAACTTAATAGACTTTACATTCCATGTCTGAAATGAATCATCATTTTCACGTGCCAGTTTCTCTCCAATGACTGCAAAAACAGTCCAGGGTGATTAACTCACTGATAGGCATTTACATTTGATAATCTGATCCTATCCTAGAAGACAAACATTGTGTATTGTATTCAGGACAGATGATGGAGAATATGACATATCATAATTTACCCTGCTCAGAAGCAAATGTTAAAGTACTCATATAAGATTATGCCGATTTTGAAGATTTCAGAATTTGTTATTGGTGACCAGCTACTCTTCAACATATTAAAGGTTGTTTCTTCTAAGGATCGAATATCTCAAAAGCATTTCTTTGATTCAGTGTTGTTAATCAGAATGAAGGTAAGCTACAGTATATTTCTAAAATTATAACAAAGAACAAATTGAGGGAGAAATTGTCTTTGCTTACACCTCACATTTAGAACTTCATTCCAAATCCTTTTTTTCTTTTTCTTCTAGAGTCATAAGATCATAGGAAAATTCATATGGGAAGGAGCCTCAGCAGGTCTGTAGTCCAATCTCTTTTCCAAGCAGGATCATAGATAAGATCAGATCAGGTAGCTCAGGGCTTTATGCAAGCCTAGTCTTGAAAATCTGCAGTGATGGAGTTCACACAACTGCTCTGCGCAACATGACTGTCTCCAGAATGCAAAGTTTTGCCTTCTATCCAGCCTGAACCTTTCTTGTTTCAATTTAGGCATGTTGTCTTCCATCCTCCCACTATACACTATGACCAACAGCCTGGATCTCTCTCCTCAGTAGCCTCGCCGCAGATATTGGGGGCTGCTGTTAGGTGCCTCCTGGCTCAATAAGACTAGGTCTCCATCCTTAGCATTGCCATTGCTCCAGTCCCCTTACGGTCTTCTTGTTGTTTATCACCATCCTTTCTGTACTCCAGTGCCAAAGCTGGATGCAATATCTCACTGTGGTGTGAAAAGTGCTGAGTACAAACTCTTGACCTTGTGTCTGCTGCTTCAGCCCACGATGCTCTTAGTCATCATCAATTCCAGGGCACAGGACTGTCTCATGGTTACCCTTCTGCCCCTCCAGGACTCCCAGGTTCTTTCCACCAGTTCTGCTAACTAGGCTGAAAAGAATAAAATATAAATTTATAAAAAGTATATTTTAGTGACACATAACCTTGACCTAGCTTAGTTTATAGAACTTTCAACTTCCTTAATGTTCACTTTCCTCTCTTTGCAAATACAAGCTAGTAAGATCTGCAGGGTTAACGTGACCTTTTAGTCTGAGCTTGTACTACATAGTGAATTGTTCAGGTTTATCTGAAAACAATAATAAAGGCAATAATATAAGCAATCTCTACCTCCAGGCTAAGATGTTCCATCTCTTTCTCTCATTGGTTTCAGAACAGCATTTGCAATAAGGCTTAGAGAAGATGAGCTCGCTAACCCCTTCTACTGATGAAATTGTTTGAAGACAATATTACAGCTGAGCAGGCAGTGAAAATATTTTTACTGAGTTAATGTCATTGTCCACTTTTGTATGTTCTCTTTAACCATTGTATTTAATTTTGGATCAATCATAATGATTGAACAAAAAGATTTATTTTCTCTTGAGCTTTACTCCTAACCAGGTCAAGGGTATTCAGAACAATCTATTTTTTTTCCTGAATAAGGCTTTGTATATTTTTTATATAAACCCTAAAAAGAAACAACTGAACCTCAGAAGAAAATATGTGGAAAATAAAGTAAATTGCAGTGTCCTGCTTCTGTGTTTCATTAGGGAATAAGAAGGGGGAAATAATATTTCTAAACTCTAAAGATCACATCTGTTCACTCCAGAAGCTCAGTTAACTTGCTTTTCCCCTGATGCTTTCAACTTTTAATCTCCTGCAGTGCTTGTTTCCATTATCAGAGATCCTTCTTTGCAGAACTTTTGCATTTAAGATGCTTCTTTTCAATAGCCTGGCTTTTTTTTTTTTTTTTTTGTACAATTGTTTCAGAGCAAATCCTTGATAACTGGTGGAATAATAAGAAATTTGGTGTTCTAGAGAGAAGAAAAATGAAAACGAAAAAGCTTCAGTATTCAGAAATCAAAGTCAACAACATTTAATTAATCTAAATAATATGATTTGATAGGGGATATTCTGAGTTAAATGAAAAAACTGTTTAATTAAGGAGAAAAGCATCTTTCTTTATGACCAAACAGTCTCTGTGAGAAATCCCAGGCACCACCTAATATTAACCTCCTAATTCCCTGCCATCTTGAAAAATTTTACATATTTTTAACAGAGACAAACAACTAGGACTTAGATCTACACCTGTTTCCTGCCCTACTTCTGTTGTACCTACTTAATTAATATCCATATTTACATGGATAATTACTTAAATATCCAGGTTAATTAGTTAACAACATTAAAATATGCAAGGCATTTGGATTTGGCTTCCAGACGTTCCTTTCCTCCTTCCTGTGACATTAATGGAAATGTAAATATTAGACTATATTTATCCAATGCAGCAATATTGTTTTTTGAATTTGAACAGTCCATCAAGCCTGTGCTTGGATTTGTCTATTGAGAATTTCCTAACACATTTCTGCAAAATTACAAGTCGGCAAGTGAGAATGTGAGATATGAACTTATGCAAATGGTATTGCAAACCTGCCCTGTTACCAACAAACGCTGTATGAGAATGAAAAAAGGTTGATGCTCCTCCTGCAGATCCTATGGGAAAATATAGGCATCTGTAGTTAGATGTTTATTCAGCTTGCAAGAACTGGAGTTGCTTGAACTACTTTACAGTCAATGGAGAAAAATGATCACTTGCAGAAAGTGTTTTCACTTACCCAAATAGAAATGGGCAAAATGGTTCAAGTGAAACATTTAAAAAAAAAAAAAAAAACATTTTGATTCTTCTGCTCTCCTGCAGAAGCCTAGAGTGACTATCTCAAATGTAGATATTTGCATTACCAGATGCTAAAGTTACTGAGAGAAAAGTCCCTGTAGAAACCTGGTTTTGAGAGTCAGGTTGCTAGTTTGATAACACAAGTGTTCATCTTGACTTTGGAAACACAGTTTATTTCCCTGCTGCCTCAGTGAGACTTTGCTGTACAGAGCAGAGTAAATAATTTTGAGTGAGAGACTACTAAAGTATTTTCACATGCTAACCAGGAACTCTTTGAACAGATTTTCTTCCAGGGTTTGAAAACACATTTTTGTATATACCTTATTAGAAGTTAAGTTGTTTCTTCAATCTGAAACTTTGTCATTCAAATCTCAGCTTTGTTGAAATTTTACGCAAATATTCTTAAAGGGAACTGTACCATTTGCTACACCTTGCGGGAGCAGAGACACCTTTTCTATCTGTGGGTTTTGTGCTAACATAATAACTCTGCTGTGACAAAACTGACACAAACCCCTGATATTTACCTACCAACAGAATATGTCTTAGTTATAAAAAACCGGTGTCTTTAAACAAGGAAAATTTGGATCTTTCAACACAGTCATATCACATGTAATTTTTATCATATAATATGCAAGACTGTGCTCCCTCTAATAAAGGACATTCTAACCCTTTCTTAATGAAGAACATTCTTCACGTCAAAAGTTTGGAGAAGCCATTTAATAAACATAACGATACTCCTAATAGAAGAGGGAACGACCTCTAAAAGATAGAAAGCATTTGATTTCCCTGATCACTAATTTTAGGGTTTTTTTAAAAAAATATTATATTTTCATTAGTGATGTCATACTGATTGGTGCACCTTATATACATAAATTTCATAAAAGCACTAGATCTGCAAGGATTTATAAAAAATTGAATTTTGCTACATGTACATTAAACACTGTCTGAAAAAATTTCTCTGATAGTATAGCTAAAATAATCCAATTATGAAAGACATTATGTAGGCAGAACTACTTGCTCTTTCAAATGAAAAACAAAATAAAATGCAATTTTGGCTAATTTCCATGAAATGAAAACAAAATTGAAGAGGTCTTGATACTTAGCTGTAGATTGCCTGTCATATTTTTTGATCTTTCTAGTAAATGGAAAGAGTTACAGAAAAGGTTTTAAGCAAAAGTATAAATGATGTCCCAAAAATATAAATAAAGCCAAGTATATAATTTTGTATTTATGAAACAGATTTTAAATGTACTTCTGTCGGCTGACACACTTATCCATCACCTTCTTTAAATACAGAAATTTCTTGTTTTAATGCTGGTTTGGATTTCAAGTTTGGATGCAGTTTCTAAGGTGACCAAAGACTTGGCTAAATGGAGAGCAAAAAGTTATGAGATGCTCAGCTTGCAACGTTTCCCTCTAGTCTCTTCCTTAGAAAGAGAGGGGAAAAGACTGATTTTTACTACTACTTTTTATATTAAATTTTGACCCTGTCTGAGAGCTTTGGCATACCAATAATACTTTATCCATTACTGAGTCACATGGTGACTCCAAAAGTTTTCATTTGGGTTGCAATAATGCCTTTGTATATTCTGTAAAATACTAGATAAATAGAGGGATATTACATAGCAAACTTGTTTCAGTCTGTCACCTTAAATCTCCCATGCAAATATTATCTAAGATTCTTGTTTTCAGGCGAAGTGGTTTCTTTCTTGTACTGTAAACATAATTTAAATAAACTAAAGCAATCCAGACTAAAAAACTACCCCAGGAACAGTAGGAAACTCCTAATATTCTCTGCTCTATTAAACAATGAATGCCATAGAAACCAAACGGAAAAAGATCTTGAGTACTGGGGTAGATGTATTTAGAGCTATTGAATAGTAGAAATTGAAATATGTCCTTCCGGATGTCCTGGATTCTATATTGAAAGATAAGAGGGAAGTCACTCTGTTTTGAGTGTTGTCTTGTTCATTTAATATCTAAGCTCCCTGTAGCATGGTCAGCTCTTGTTGGAAGTTCTGCAATGTCCTTCAGAATGGGACTTCTCTAGGAAAATAATTTAGAATCTGAACTTCTAAATTTACTTACAAATACATACCCTAAAATAAAATATATTATTATATATATAATTAATACATTTTACATGTATATGTATGTGTTTGTATATATGTATGTGGATATGATAAGTACATTTTATTAGACCTGGTAAATAGTTGTCTTCTTACTGTTTAATACAGCCTCTTAAAATTACAATTTTACCTTGACTGGACAGCATTTCATGTTCACCCTTCTTTAGGATTAGAGGAGGTGAGTAATCTCCCTCAGGTTTCATTGCATATGGATTTTTTCACTTTTGCAAGACTTAAAGCCTGTTGCTGACTGCTTTCCTCCTGGTGTGCCATGATGGAAGCCTATGTAAGGAAGTAGTTTCCTTGACTACACAGCTCAGTTTATAAGTGCCTACAAAGGCCCCTCTGAAATGGTTGTGAGCAAAAACGAATGTCCAATATGCTTGTGTGTGTGGGGAAAAAAAAAAAAAGATAGAAAATGTTTGTATTGGATTTTTTGTGGTGAGGTGTTGGTAGTTGAGCCTGTCAGCAATGGTAGCAACACCTCTGGGACAACATATATCACAAGACGAAAAAATTACTAAGCAGAAGGAATTGCAGCCAGAGAAGAGAGGAGTGAGACCATGTGAGAGAAACAGCTCTGCAGACACCAGGATCGCTAGAGAAGGAATGGGAGAAGCACTCCAGGTGCCAGAGCAGAGATTCCCCCTGCAGCCTGTGGTGCAGACCATGGTGAGGCACACTGTCCTTCTGCAGCCTGTGGAGGTACACAGGGGAGCAGAGGTCCACCTGCAGACCCTGGAGAAGCCTCATGAAGGAACAGGTGGATGCTGGAAAGAAGTCTGTGATTCCATGGGAAGCCCATGATGGAGCAGGCTCCGGGCAGGATCTGTGGCCCCACAGAGAGAGAAGTCCATTATGGAACAGGTTTGCTGGTGGGACTTGTGACTCCCCCAGGGATCCACACTTGGAGGAGCCTGCTCCTGAAGGACTGTACGGCGTGGAAGGGACTTGGACTGGAGGAGTTTGTGAAGAATTTCAACCTATGGCAAGGGCTCACATTGGAGAAGTTTGTGGAGGACTGTCTCTGGAGCAGGGGAAAGACTCCTCTCCTTGAGCAGGAATCAGCAACAGAAACAACCTTTGATGAACTTACTGTAATCCCCATTCTGTGTCTCCTGCATCACTGGTAGGGAGAAAATAGAGAATAAGGAATAAAGTTAAGCCTGGAAAAGAGGGAGGTATGGTGGGGAGGTATTGTAAAGGTTTTGTTTACTTCTGATAATCCTTCTCTGATTTTGGTTGGTAAAACACTCAGTCATATTTCCCCAAGTTAAGTCTGTTTTGCCCATGACAGTATTTAGTAAGTGATCTCTCCCCATCCTTATCCCGACCCACAAGCCTTTTGTTATATGTTCTCTCCCCTGTCCAGCTGAGGAGAGGAGTGATAAAATGGCTTTTGTGGGCACCTGGCATCCAGCCAAGGTCAAACCACCACAAGGTTTCAATATTTTTTCCTCAAAAATGCTTAAAGAGGATTGAGTTGAGAGTTGGGGGTGGTGTAAGGAGATAAATAAATAAGAAAATTTCTATATACTAAGAAAGAACTTACCTACCAGGTGTCTACTTGGACTTACAGCATGTGATTTGCATTCTGACTGTGACAAGTAGGTTTAACAACCTGTGAAGTAAAAGGCTGTAATAAATTTCCACCTCTTTTCTATGAAACATTGTTTATTTCCTGATTGACCGAGTTCATTAAATCATACTGAGTCACACAGCTGAAAGTGGGGGCAGCCCTGAATTTGTAGTTGATATGAAATTATTGTGAGAAGAGAACTGCTTCTAATAAAGGAATAAGAGTTGCTCTTAACTTTAATTTGCTTCTAGTAGAGCAAATTCATGTAAGACATCTAACCATGGCCTTTCTCTAGGGACCTGTCAGAATAGAGCACTTGTCAGCAAAGTTTTGAATTTCTTGCTTTCCTGATGCTAATAAAGGACTAAGATTATAATGTGATAAACTAATCAAAAGTACTAACTGCCAAATCATGAAAGCATGGACATTTTTAATTTTACATTCACTATTGTAGTGAATTGTCCCAGATTCCAGTCCAACATTTAGGGTCTATCTGAACTCTGTGAGTTACAGATTCATTGTATGCTAATTTAGGTGCCTAGTATAGTATCTGCCTGGAAAGGAGTCTCCAGTGACTGGAAATGGACTATAAATTATTTGTCTGATGTATTACAAACTATATGAGTAATGACTGAAAGAATACATGTTTTTATCATTCTGTTTCTTAGGCTTAGTTACTTTATGCTCTTAAACTGATTTTTTCTCCAATGTAAAATTATTTTTATTTAAATAATCCCTTTCATTTTAAACACAGTTTTGAGTGCTCTAGTGGGGGTTGGGTTTTTTTCCAAATTCAGAGATTTCTAAATATGAAAAATGGTACTTTGGATTAGCAAGAAGCTAATGAAAGCATGTTGTTTAATGAGTTCTTGAAGTTCCAAAGATTATGTGTATTGACTAAGGAGTCTGTCCAGTTTCTTCTATATTCAGCTCACTTTTTAAAAAGACATCTTTAGCTAGTGGTTCCACACTTTTTTGTAAAACAGTTTTTTCTAATTTTTGAGATATTTTTTCAGTCATTTGTTCTTAACACAGAAATATCAACACTAGCTTCTCCATTTATCTGGAAAATAATTATTACCAACTCCTGAAATTAACTTAAATCCATTAAATTGATAAAATAAATCTGGGCATTTGAATTCTGATTCTTAGAGTAATCTTAGAAAATATCATATTATGCTCTTGAAAGAAGAGCAGAGCCATATTGGGAAAATATATGACATTCTCTACTGCTTAATCATTAATTTCCCAAGAATTCATGAACCTCATAAAATGCTGTCATGTTCTTCTGTAACAGTAGAATTTGCATAATTCATTGGACCAAAAGCATTTTTGTAAATTGGTCTTTCACATTAGATCTTTGAAATCCATGGAACGATATTATTGTAAAGTGATACTGTCATTTGGACATGAACCCTTCAGTGTTTACTCCCATATAGAGGAAAATTTTAACTCTCTCTCCTTTCTCAGACATCTCACAACATCATGTAAAAACCCACCACAAAACGTTGCATCAGGTTCCTGAAGGAAGACTTGAAAAGCTCAGTGTGGAAATACCATGATCTTGCAGGTGAATTCATCCTGCCACATAAGGACAGCCAACAAGGGAGACGGATGTCTTAGCTTGGAGCAGAATGTTCCCTGGTGTATAATGTAGTGATAAAATGTGGAACACTTAATATGATATTTGTTATGAAATATGAGATGCCCTTTTTTTATTTTTTTTTCCCCAAGGCAATGAAGAAGCTCCCTTGGCTGCCTAAGTGATAAGTTTTTTCCAATATCACCAGGCAATAAAACATTGGCAACTGCACAATAAATATCCTCTCAGAGTATTTGCTCTACTGGAATTAACCCTTGCAACTTTTCAACAACTCCATTGCTGCTGACAAACAGCACACAAATTTCATGCAATATAAGTTACTTCAGCAATGAGCTGAAGTAAAAGAAAAGCAGTCTGCTGTTGAGAGATATTTGTGTATAATTTATGCGTCTGTACTATGTTCTCAGAGTACCCATAGTTGTGACTCTTGGCCAGACTGGAAAGAGGAACACACTTCGAATTTGCTGTGATTGTATATTATGTCTAAATGAGATTTTTGCAGTTTCAAAAGCAATGAATTTTTCTTCACTAAAATGCAGAAAATACAGTTTAAAACATTTTCTTGAACAGTTGTCAGAAATGATGTAGACATTCTTGGCCAGGAACATATCAAGATTTCGATGTGTCCATCTTTCTCCCTTTTGATATGTCATTTAGAGTTTTACTATAGCTGCCGTATTTCTTAGTGTACTTATGATTCATATTGTCATATCTTGATAATGTCAATATTTCTGATCAGATTAATCATTTTAATTTAGTTAGAGAGGACTGCTGAAAGCTCATGAATGAACTGGTTTGTCTTGTGTATGAGGTCTATGCTTGTTATTACCACCTCAATTCACAAGTAAACTTTACATAGAGCTTACTAAGAGAAGCCAGGAGCACTCATGCACATACACAGTACAAATTTATTGTGTTTAATCTGAAAACCCTTCAAGCTTACCCTTAATATCTATGCATTATCAATAACATACTGATAGTTATAAGTTCTATTACACTGCCATAGAGGGCCCTCAGAAACAAAGAAGTAGGTCCTGTACTGGAGAGGTGACTGCAAAACACCTGTCCTGAGACAGGGTCACCTGCCACTTGCAGGCCTAGGAATTGAAAACAATCTTTTCACTAGTAGAAATACTTTAAAATAATTCTTTGAAATCGGTAAAACTGTGTTCATAAACATGGCCCAAACACTTGTAATATATGTTAATTGCAATGCTTATGTCTTTCGAACACAGTTATCTAATATTTTCAGAGATGTGTACAAATCTAATTTCAGTTTCAGAGAAGCTTTTTTGAGGTGTGTATCACCAGAATCATGTTACATTTTATAATTTTTATTCCTTACATTACAATAGCATGTATTGTCAGAAGGTAGATCCAAGCCTCATTGTATCACGCACTTTAGAAAAGCAAAAACCAAAATAATGTCTTGACAGACAGATATTTCAATTATTCAGTGTACGAATCCACTGTTCATTTCAATTGTGTTCATAGTTTTGCTTCCACTTCAAAATATATTTGAGAGGACTGAGGAAAATTGAGAGAAGGACAAAGCAGATGTTGGATGGAAGTAAAGAGTATCTTCCACTGATAGAAGAGCTAAATATATAATAATTAAAAAAAAAGAGATGTGAAAAAGAGATGCTTTATTGAATCTTTGATCTCTATGATACTGAAATTTTGATTCTTCATGAGAGGTCGTTGTGCACAGGAGCTCTACCCCATGTCACATTCAGGATGCTAAAAGCAGACATGGAATCAGGGACTTTCTAGATGTATTCCTAGGGAAAACTCCAGGCAGGGTATAGAAACAAAGACACAAGTCACTGAGCTAGAAAGGGTTGGAAAGTGGGAGAGTATTTTTGTGAAATGTTGCTACAAGTTCCCTCTATTCCTATCGCTTTGCTGTAAGCAGTTGTAAAGCTAAGATACTAAGGTAGATGAACTTTTATTATGACCTGTTATGGGATCTCACCTGTCTTCTGATGATGCAAGTATCCTTTGCAACTAAATAGAATGTCTTACATAAATAAATAAAATTAGTTGTAATGAACCTTACTTTTATCATCCAAAGATTTCGGAAGACCTTAAATGTATGCTTGGTGGTAAGCCTGTGATCAGTCAGTAAAAATGAGGAGAGTTATTGACCAAAATGGCCTTATAGAAGTGAAAGAAGTTGTTTGAAACTAAGTCAGTAGAAAGAAATAAAATTTAAAAAGCTTATTGATTATAATTTTTAAACTGGTGTATAACAATCCAAGCAAACTGCCATGAAATAAGCCAGGGGAAGTAAGCCACTGTCCATGACAGTGACCCTGAGCAGGCTCTCACTTTCTCTGCAGGACGAGAGATGACAGCTTATTGCAGAATAAAAATTGTGTTTGCAAGGAACTCCCACTCACAGAGCAGCTGATGTACTTATAAATCCACACCCTACTTCATCTCATGATAAGTTATGATAACTTTTGATAACAGTCCTAGCTGAGAGAGAGCTTCCCCATCATTATTAAGGAAAACAATGGATTTGTGTTATACTGAACACTTTTGAGGAAATTTTAGGAATTTGCTGCTTGTCCTACAGAGTGACATATTGCTTACTCCTCTGCTGGAATCTATTACATATATTTCCCAATTTGAAATGGAGAGGAAACTATCTGAATTTATAACCTAATCAAATGCACAGATCTTGGGAAGCACCCTGAATAAATCATGAGAGTTTTCCAGATTACATTTTATGCTGACCCAGCTACTGTAATGTTTGATTGCTGTAATCACAGTTCAGTTAGTATTCCTAATAGTCTAAAGAAGTAAGAGCCATAAAAGTCCTTGGACCAGTATAATCCTTTTCCCACTCTGAAATAAAACTGCTAAAGTAATAACTAAACCAATTAATATATAAGCCTTTTGTAATACGGACAATCATTAAAACTAAACTACAAAGTGTAATTTCTTGTTTCCAAGTAAAACATGCTGCATCCATTGCATGTCCCATAAAGAACCTTAGTTGACAAATCTTAATTTGACTGTGGGCAAACTAATTGTCTATTATTTTAGCTTGGGGCTGTTTTGCTTTAAAAATCAAATACTGATTTTGAAGGAATAGAACAAGCAATTTTCTCAGAGAACACAGAGTTCCCATTGACAGTGGCTATTAAAAAGATTTAATGAAATCATTGGGACTTGTTTGAAGCTGGTCTAGGTACATTTTTACACTCAATCTGCACATCAATATTAATTTTTTAACACAGATGGAGGTTTTATTGGTACCGAAGGAAGTAGAAAAAACAGTTTACTGGAATTTCAAATTACGAGCAAAGCACAAAGCTGATGGAGGTAAGTGTGAAATTAGACCTATGAAACACTATGAAAAATAGAACGCAGTAGAAAGATATGCAAATTAAAGGAGATACTGGAAAACAATTGTGACTAGTTCACCTTCCATCTAAGCAAACTCTATTTTAGTGATACCCATCTTTTTTATCATGTTAAAGGTCTGCAAGTCAAATTATTATAGATTCTCCTCTTGAAGGCTTAATTATGTCTTGACTAGATCTGATATCAAAATCAACACTGCATAATTTATGAGATTTGTGGAAAAATATTGAAATACAAAATCTCATAAAAAGACCTCATGTCTGATCCATCTCCAGCTCAGGTCTCGATTCTTTTTTATTTTTTTTTTAATTCTCTTCTCACAGGTGAGATTTCATTGTCTGGCTTTCTGTTACAGTAAATTCTCCTGAAATCTCAGAGTAAAAAAAAAAATTGTCTCTTGAAAATTTCTGTTACCTGTTCTAGCTCCACGCAAAGGCTTTTTTTTTTTTTTTTTTTTTTTAAAGTAGCCTGAAAAGTGCAAGTGTTGTGTACAAATGGGGTAGTAGATAACACAGATCTCTTGATCAGCAAATTGTGGGTCAGTGGTAATAAACAAATTTAGGGCTTTTGTAGGGGTACAAACTCAAAGCCCATTCATAGGAGATGAAAGCTGTTCACAGGTATAATTCCTACTTAAGTCAGCCAAAGCTTATTTAAATACTCTGTATGAGCTTCACTGCCATTTTTTTTATTGAATGCTACACCTGGGCATCTCAGAAACTTTTTTGTAGGTTAACATTCTATAACACTGCAATGATATGCCTGTTTAGTAGATGGGTAAGAAACAGAGTTTAAACTCCAGGTTTTCAGAAGACTCTTATTTACTTGTGTCCCATTTAGTCATCTCCATTCCTCTGAAAGAAACACTGAAGGTTTTAAATGTTGGTTAAGCTAAAAATTTAGATTAACCTTAGTAGGAATAAGCATAAATATCTTGGAAGGTCTAAAGATCTAAAGATCTAGTTATGTGTTTTCAGGAGGAGTGGGAGTATAAAATTTTTATCACATTAATCTCTCTTCCCTTGCTAATTCAAAAATTATTTAAATAAATGCATTTCCAGAGACATTAAAAAAAAAAATATCAAAAGTGATTTTACCCAGCTAGATATGTTGAATTGTTAACATGTGCTGAATCAATAGTATAATAGAACGCTCTTTCCTATGTCTTGGAAAATAAAAAAAAACAAAAAAAAAAAAAAGGAGAAAGAATACAAAAATAAGTTAGGAAAAAAAAATACTATGAAAGAGAAAAGCATAAGTAAATGGTAATTGTTGTGTCATATGTACATAGAATTTTCAAGACAAATTAATTTCTTGATCCAAAAGCAATTTCCACAATGTTTTGTGGGAAAGGCATGCTCTCAGTAGTAGACAAACCAAAATACCCAGGAGGTTTGTAAACTACTCATGAAGGAAAAAAAGGTACAAAATCTCACTGCATCACCTATCAAGCTCAAGATTTCAGATACATACCTGTATGCCCCATCCCTGGAAGTGTTTAAGGCCAGGTTGGATGGGGTTTTGAGCAACCTGGACTAGTGGAAGGTGTCCCTCCCCATGGCAGGGGCGTGGGAACTAGATGATCTTTAAGCTCCCTTCCAACCCAAACTTTTCTATGATTCTATGACCATGTAAAAGCAAATACAATAAAGCTTACACTTGCATATCCATGTCTACTTATGTAAAAAAACAAAGCTATCATCCCTGGGAGCCAAAATATGTCTGTTTTGGAAAAAATATGAGGCAGCAGATATTATTACCCTTTAGTGGAAATGATATTATGTTTACAAAATCTGCAGATGACAATTGCTTACACAAGACTAGGTATGACAGGAAAAGGCAAAAAGGAAAACAGGAGAAGGAGCTGTAACTAGAGGTCACGTAGACAACAGGAGCCAACAGCAGCAGGTTGTTTGCAGCAGCTGGATCATTCCTGAAGTTATGTTTGCAATGATCCAGAGTCCTGAAAAGCCAGGCTAAAGGGTGTGGTGAAATTACGTGGCATTTTCTTTCTCCACCTTTCCTGTCCTCCCACTCCTCCACTATTGTATGTGCAATTTGAGAAACTTTGTGCCTTATTTTAATAGGATCCAGGGTGTAAGTCTGTTTTTGAGAATATTTTGTCTTGGGTTCATTGTGTCAGTGAGATCTGAGAATCAGTTGTACAGTAAAACTTCCATCTCTTGATACACAACTCTCAGTGTCTTCTCTCATGAGGGTTCTTAATTATTACTGTCTTTAAAAACGAATCTTTTTTTAAGGATTTAATTAACACAGAGTACTGACATTTTTAGTTTAAGTTGAACCTGTTTCCTCAATAAATACTTTCATCATTCTTTATTCTTTCTCCCTTTTTGCACTTATTACTTGACAGTAAAATGGTTTGCTATTCAAATTTAACAAACAGAAAATACAGCAGGTGATGTTTCAGATGCCCCTCTAAATATTTTTCTATTTAAGGAAAGCATATAATATTCTGGGATCAAATGCTTTACTTACTTTTAACTAATTTTTAGATTGTCTTTGCAAAAGAGAAATACCTGCCCCTAGATTATACTGCCTTTTCGAACTTGTTCTTCCATTTTTTCCTAGTTTTCCAGAAAGAAAGATCTTGGTCTACAATTTTTAATCCAAATTCTACAACCCCTAGTGAACATTGAGATTAGAAAGTAGAACAGGTCAGTCTCTGTGTGTCAAAAGAAGTTGAATAGACATATTTCAGTTGTTGTCTCTCAGACACTGTGAATCATTTTTCATTCCTCCATTGTTCTTTAAAAGAAAAAGCAGGGGGAAAGGCAGTTTTACTAGCTTTCTCTGTTTTCTCAGAAAGCTTTTCAGTAGGTCATTGAGTCTCATTTCTCTTAACAAATATTGCTGCATTTCCATCTGTGATGCTGCTCTCAATTCTAGTATCTTCTGTGAGTCTGACTCATCATCCATCTCAGCACACATGTAGCAAGTTCTCCATCGTACACTGACACCTTCCTTCTCCCAAGAAGTTTTTCATTCTGAACTGCAACATATTCTAGTTGCTTTGTCCAGGCTGCCATGGTCCAGTCCCTACCATGGTTGCCTTCTCCTTGGTTAAATTTTTGTCTGCTTTTGTATTTCTTTTCTTTATACATAAACTGGACACTCGTCCTCTTGGTCAGTCAGCTTCTGCTTTTTACTTTGTCTTTGACCTTTTGTTTGACTGTATTTGTTCTGAACCAATGATTGTCATTGCTGGGAGCTTTTTCCCAGACGATTTTGCTGTCCTTAGTATTAAGATGCATTTCTCCAGGGTGAAATCTTCCTCTCAGCAGTCTTTCCAGTCATGTAGGGTCAGACATCCCACAGTCCATCCTGTCAACAGAGAATCTCTAGGGTTTCCAAATTTGCATGTAGATACTGGAGTATAAATTTCCTTTATTTTCATTTAGTTTTGGAATATAAAAGACCCACAATACAACTCTTTGAAATCTCAGACTGTTGTCCACAAGAGCCATCAGACATCCCTTATCACTGTTCCAGCAATTTTGCCATTTTTGCAGGTAGTCCCACCCTGTTTACTCCCTTTGCCCAGTGTTCATTGCTATTGAAGATCAATTTTTAAAAAAAAAAATTACTTGAACACAAAGCCTGGGTTCTCCCTATGGGACAGTTTCTGTTTGGGACTGCTTTTGTTCATTTGTTCTCGTTTACCTTCTGTGAGTCTCCTTATACTGGCTGGTGCCACTGCACTTTATGAATTCTATGGCTGGGTAATAAGAAGGCACAATGTTTTTAAACACATGCTGGTTATCTATTAAACAAATAATTAAGACATTCAGTCTCTCCCCTGTGTACACCAGCCAGTGCACATCAGCAAACTCTCCTTTTGCAAACCCTGAGCCCACCCCAACTTTCAAGCAGATGATTGCATTGAGATAAATTAATGAAAAAGTGAAGTATTTCACATAGAGGGTTAGTCCTGCATCCCAATAGTCTTGCTGTTATGAGGAAATCATTCAATTCAGAATTTCATTTTGGTCAGTGTCATCTAATTACAGTCAATAGCAACCCACATTCCTAGTAAATTATTCTGTCACTTTTAATTTGAAGGACATCTTGGTGTTTAAGATATGTGTGCAGAAGAGTGTCACTGCTGTGGAGTTTTCTCAAGCTAGTATCAGGGAACCGTCCAAATGTCTTAATATAACACCCTGACCCAAGTATCATCCCTAATATATTCATGACACTCCCATGCAAGCTAAGGATTGCAGAAATGGAACAATCAATATTTACTCTGTAAATCTAGATGGTTTTACAGACTTGAAATTCTGGATTTATCTTCTTTCTGTGCAATTTTAGCACACGGTGATACTGATGTGGGCTGAGACATTTGGAATAGTGTGTAATGGGAGACTGATTTGCGGTGTTTGAGACCTTGGTTTCAATTTGAATTTTGGAGGGATGATAACAATTTTTTCCACTGTGAATCTGTAAATGGCTCTTTATGTTGAACAGTTTTACTTTTTATGCAAACTCCATGTGAGAAACACAAATCACAGGTACTGTAACTTAAACTAGAAATCAGACTTCATATAGTCCCTATATTCCTGTATCTCTGATAAGATTTTTCTTGCCAGTCCAGTAGAGACTTGAATTATTTTTATTTTTTCTTTTTTTTTTTTTAATTGGATATTAGTATCTTGTCTTGTTGACTATTTAAATAAGTAAATAGTAAACACTTTTGCATGCTAATTTTATTAGAAATGTTGTTTTCAAATGACCAGTAATATTTATCATTTGAATGTCATCAGGGGATGAAACTTTGGTGCTTAAGAGTTAAAGAGGCTTATGAAGAAAATCCAGTTATTTTTATGAGTCTGCTAAATTGCTAAATCTGTCAAACCAGATTACCTTTTAGAAGTGCGTACCAGTTAAAAGATAGTTTTATTAACATGTTCCTTATAGAGTCCCCATTCTGGTTCAACTGGACAAGAAAGTTAGCCTTCATAACACACATATATTTTATTAAAGGAAACTGGACCACAAAAAGAATATTGCGAAATGAGTCACTCTCACACTTACTTTTGTTGTTTCTTTTAGCACAGTGGATAATTTCTTATTCCAATCAAACCGTGTATCATGTCTATCATCACCTTACTGCTAAGAAATCATCCTACAGCCTGTCATCAAGGAGCATTTGGCATTTCTTTTGGGAAATTCTTAAGTTTATGGAAAGTTTTGTCTATATGTTATGCTCATTGACAAGTAATTATTTTTTCCTTGCCTACAAAGCCAGTGCAACTGAAGGGTTATTTCCAGCCTATGTGATTGTGTTTCTTTTTGGCAGGAGGAGGGCTAGAATGAATGAATGAAATCTAACCTTCACTACTTTTTTTTAATATTTTATTTTTTATTTTATTTTTTTTTGGGTGGCCTTTGCCAGGGCTTGCATGGGAGCTGTATAACATATAGAACTGGTAAAATTCTCTCAGGGTTTCAGCTCAGCTTATAGCACATTGTTGATCAGCCCTGAGAATTCAAAAAAAATAAGAGATTGATTCTTTTTAAGTCATGCCAGCATATTCTGACATAGGGAAACACTAGAAATATCAGAATTAATCATCCCCCTCTTCTGGAAAGCATACAAAGTAATATAGAGCTACTTCAAAGGGCTGGTTACAGTGCAGATTTGGGTGACCAGGAGTTCGGTTGGTTCTTTCACAAAAAAGCATTGATACATGTCCTAATTTTGTCACTGATATTCTGGTAAAGTGTTTTGCCCTTCATAGTGTTGTCTGTTTTCAGTTCCACATGAGTCTTCAATGGTTTGGAAAATGCTTCGGCAGTCCAGGGTCAACACTGCAATGTTGGAAAAGGACTTCATGTTGGTATTTAAAAACTATCTCTAGAATGCAGAAAAAAACTTCAATCTAGACTTTACAAATGAGTTTATGCAGATTATGGGCATAGATGACAGGAAAGTGCCATTTTGAAGATTGAGGTTCTCGATACAAGATCTGTGTCTCAACACCTGAAGATCCAGTTGAATCCTATTGAAGGACTGAGACATTTCTTTTGAAAAGAAGATGGAATTTCATTTAGCAGGTTTTGAAGTAGTATGAAGTATTCTTCTATCTAGAAATATAAACCTAAGTAATGTCAGTATCTTTTCTGGCTTGCTGAGTTTCGGTTGCAGTGTTTTTCTTGTTCAATAACAAGTGCAGCCAGAAACGGGGAATGTGACAAATATTATTACTGCACAAAGCTTCCAAGTAGAGTGCATACACAGGATAATATGGCCATACAAACTGAGTTCATCACACCCAATGTTATTACTCTGAGTGTCAAAGCAACAAATAGTGGCTGGCATCTTCTGTAGCAATGCCAGTATCTTTGACACAAGCTGAATGGAAATATGTACTGGTTTTCTAGCTTCTGGATGAATGACAAAGGTAAAAATGATGCCTTGCCTAGATGACTTGGATATGTTATTTACTATGTGTTTCTAGGGCAAAATAATAATAAATAAAAAATATATGTCCTGGAAAAAAAAATATTTGCAGGCTGTTTCCTTGCCAACAAATGATATCTTTTGCAAAGCAATGAGACTGTGAAGAAATACTCATATTATGTGTAAAATATTCCCAAAGCAAGAAAAGAAACTGACTCAGATAAAGCAAACAGCTTTTTAATATAATATCCAGAGGTACTAACTGTGGTGGATGTAGAATTTTGTCCTTTAGTTTTGAAAATAAAGTGCAGGTCTCTAATAGCTCCAAATATTATGACTATTACTAGAATGCAATGCAATTAGCATATTTTAGTCACTGATCAGGACCTCAGTGTGTTAAGTCAGTTAAAAAAAAATTGTCCAAACAACTTCTCTTCACCCCAACTGGCTCACAGTGTAGGGCAGGAAAAAACAGATGGGTGTACTGACATGGGTCAGCATGGGCAAAGCAGTGCAACTGTTCATTGTCATAGAATCACAGAATGGTTTGGGTTGCAAAGGACCTGAAAGATCATCTAGTTCCAAGCCCTCTGCCATGGGCGGAGACATCTTCCACCAGACCAGTTGCTCAGGGCTGCATCCCACCTGGTCTTGAGCTATTTATAGGGTTAAATATCATGATCTGGAAGAATCTTGAAGGCTGGGAAGATACAGATGAATGAATGGGGAAAAGGGTAAAAACATGTAAAGCAGTTGAAAGGCTGGCTTCATCAACCAGTCTGTGATAGAAGCTAACACTGCTGTTAAAGACACTGCTGATGTTGCTCATGTTGCTGATATTCCTGGTATTGCCCATACTGCTGACTGATGGGGCAGGAGGCAAGAGATGCTTTGTGTACTCTTTTGCACTCCCAGGCCCCATGCTATGCAGAAAGAGTCTGCAAAACTCACATATTGCTCTCATATATCCACATATGTGGATATAAGGAACAAGACATAAAACATAGAATAAAATGCCCCAATTTGTAAGATAGAGGCTTTTAAGAGAGGAGTAAATCCATTGTAGCAATTGTTGTTGTTCATGATTGTGGTAATAGGTTTTTATCTTGAATAATATTTATTCAAATGTATTTGAAACCTGCTGCAAATTAATTCTTTTACTGATAATACATGGTGGGGTTTTTTTTTCTTAAAACCTTTGAGAGCTGACTGAACAATAGAAACAATATGGTTTAGCTGTATAATTGTGTGAAGTATGAATATAAACTTTGAGCACTTTTAAATGAAGGATTTATGGAAAAGCAAGGACAATTATTTCTTGACACAATTTACACATTACTGAAGACCGGTTAACATGCATACAGAACATATGTTCTCAAATTTCTTATTAACTTGAAAGAGGAATTAATCTCTGATCTTATATACATTGTACAGTATTACTTGTAAGAGTAATCCCCATTTATTCCTACAAAAATGCTCTTTAGCATAATAATGTGTATTCATAAAACTGCTAGATGGGGTTCTGCCAGCATTATAATAGAAAGTTCTTTCCTCTGAAGTGGGCATTCTCTATGTCAGGATTGTCTACTGGAGTACTCTTTATTATATAATTGGGAGAACTTAGTCTACCACCCATGATGTAGATTATGAGTGAGTCTACTAAGAATCTAGCCTGCATATTCATACCTGTAGGTCAGGTTTTAAACTTGTTGCTACTTCTAATCTTCATAGTTGTTGCCTTTGGCTACTTAACCATGCTTTTTCTCATTGACAATTAAAAATTATTTTAATTGTAACTCAGGTCTTTGTGATAAAATTCAAAAAGGGAAATCACATCTTTGATGTAAGGGCTAAACCAGGTCTTTGATCTGTAAATAGGGGCAGTAAAACCAAAAGAGCCTCACCTGTGTTTGTGAGTAATTACTGTATATTAATCTGAATTCAAGTCTGAAATTACATTGCTATATTAGCATATCAAAGGTTTTCAGAGCAGAATGGTATTTGACTAGGAGTTAACTATTTAAGATAAACTTGCAGGGTGCCAGCAAAAGTCATATTGCAAACATAAAAAAGAAAAGTAAAAAAGAAATTATAACTAGCAGAATATAAATCTTCAAGCTCAAAAATGTTTGTATACAAGATACATGAATAGAGATTTTTATTAGGCTACATTGCTTTTTCTCCCAGCACAGGTCAAAAAAAAAAAGTAAGGAGTGGTGGAGCTGCATTTCAGTATCCAATGTTTTACTGGAAGTTATGATGATCTGGTTTTTGTTATCTATTTCTATTTTGGATCAGTCTTGTCAAATTTCTTGAGGATCCAAATAATTTTTATGGCTTTAGAATGTCAAGAAGGATAGAAAATTCACTATCTCAGTATACTCTGAGTCTAAAGAAAGGGCATGCATTTCAAACCAGCTCACACTGCAGAGGGAACTGAATTTATAATGCCAACTCCAGGGTGGACTGAGATGATGATGCTGACCCAAGTCAGTCATCTGTATAAAAAGAAATGCCATGTGCAATGGAATGATGGTTTTTGCCTGAGCCACCGATTTGGTGTTGACTGCCAGGAAAACCTTTCCTTTCAGTGTTCACTGTTGGGTGTTGTCAGTTCAGTGTGTAGGGGTCTGTGAAACCAAGCACTGAACTCTACTTAACTCCTGTGCATAAAGAACTTAGGTCCCCACTTGAGATTATGAATTCCATTTCCAGAGTTGAGTGTGGCAATACTAAGTGTTATGGTCCCTGAGTGAGTCTTTTGGAAAATCTGGATCTAAACTGTGAGTTATGAACCTTAATCTTACAGTTTCATGAAAATAAATGTTGCTGGTGACTGAAAGCACAACTGTTGTCTACATCAATGTCTTGGATAGAAGAGGAGAAACGTAAAGAAATGTTGAATAAAGTCAGCTTGACATGGAGGAGAGTCTATTCTTTTCTGCAATGCAGTTTGTCATCATTTGAAAATAAACGATTCCTTACTATTGAACATTATGAAGCTGTAATGGAGATATATCATTCTTCTGAGGATGATGATAATATATTAGCCTAAATCACCATTTCCAAAAAATAGAAGAAAATTAAATGAAAAGGCCAAATAAATTGTGTAATGTTTCAACATTGTATATATTTGCTAAACTTAAATGAAAGTTTAAATAAATAAATAATTTTTTTAAAAAAAGGAGAAGAGCCTGATTCATTACTTTAAATGTAAACCATTTTCTTGGTCCTCTGTGAGATACGACTTCTTGAGCAGGTTATTTACAGTTCTTTATAATTTTATGGACTAGACACTTCAAGTTCTTTTTATCAGCTGTCCTGAGAGATTTTCCTATGAAGAATTAGAGAAAAAAAAAAAAAGAAAGAAAAAAGTGACACTTTCTTCTGTAAGAATAGTCAGTTTTTCACTGAGACAATCTTGAATTCATGTATTTTCCAGATGCCTGTTGAATGAAATTATGTCCCTCAGTTAGATAAAAATCTGAGTAGTAATACATGGAAACACGTGTACGTGAAAATCCTAACCAGGCATAATATTCAGAATCTGCTTATCTGCTATGCATAATAGAGGGTCTTCCAGGGAAATGTACAGATTGTGTGTCTTTGGCTCACTCAAGTTTCATTCTGGTAAAACGTGTATAATTTGTGTTCAGTTGATCTTCAGTTGTTTTTAATTCTCTACTGTGCTACCCCAGTTTTATGCTCATATTTCTTTACAATTGTCAACATGTCAAGGAAACATTAAGATAGAAGGAGGAATTAACTAGAAGAATTTAAAAATAAAGAAACTAACTTTACAAAAGCCATGCATTATTTATATAGAGGGCCAACAAAAGTTCAAGAATGGTCAACTGCACATAAAAGTAAATGGTTCTGTCACTTCAGAGGTTCATTAGTTGAGATGTTAGGGGTTGTTACTCAAGGCATCAAACTGTAATTCCTTCCCTAGAACTAGACCAACATGGACCTATGATGAAGGGAGTGACGGGTCTTTTACTTGTTTATTTTTGCTTTTATTGAAGGAGTGTTTATTAAACAATATAGAACTCTAAACTAATACAGCCATGGTGGTGTGCTAGATTATCCCCCATTGATGGGTTATTGTAGTTATCTTTATACTTAATGAAACTCAATTGGAAGATAAAACGTATTAGAATAAACTTCTTTACCTCAGCAGTAGAGAAGTCTGTGGGAGTACGTGTGGTGAGTAACAGAAGCTCATATGTCAAGTCTAAACTTAATAAATTACCATTTTTCAATTATTTTCTCCATATCTTTATGTCTTTAATTTAAAATATGTAGGAGATTTTTCCTTCTTTCGTTAGACAACACTCCCTATCTCACACCAGAAAAAATCACCTCACCTTATTAAATACAGAGAAGCTAATGTTTCAACATTGGTTCATGGGACTATCTCATAAAATATTTCCAAATCTTATAATTAAGATGATTTTCTTGCATTTTATATGTCATAGTTACAGCCAATATTAATATTTAAAGTGGATAATATAACTGGAACTTATATGAAAGATATGAAGGAGTACCTTGAATCTTTTAAGGCACTTCTCTTATATTCACTTCTGTAGCAGTTTACCAGAATGCATAATGAACCAGGAAAGGGTGAGCAATTTGTACCCTCCTTGCCTTCACGAGTCTATGTGAATGCATATTTTTGTACCAGTATCTTGACTGACTGAACTCTGACAGTCTGGCTCATAGTTGCAAGGATGCTATTAATTCACACACAGCTTCACTTTGATCATATGTAAAAGCATTCTGGTTTTGGGACTGTTCTTTCACACCTGGAAGTGTATTTCAGAGACATGTTTCTCAAACTTTGTATCAGTATTCTTCATAGAGTCACTAGGTTTTGAAAATGGAAAGCAAGTTCTTTCTGTGTGTTTTCTTTTTACCTTTTTCATGTAAACCTTTCTATCTGATGGCTATTACAGAAGATCTGCTTTTGTGCAAATGGATCTTCTCCTTCAATTTGTCTCCTTCAACATTTTTTCCCTCAGTTTATCAGTATGTTCTTGTTATCCTTACCATATCCTACTATGTCTTTTGTCTTTCCCTTTAAGGACTTTAATAATTTGCATCATCCTCACCTATTACTTTTTTTATCTCATACCCAAATTATATATCTACAGTTTTTCTTCTGTAGTCTAATAGATTGTATGTCCTCCTAGTACTTCCATTTTTCCTTCTATATAATGAGGTATTGGGAAGAACTTCTAGTTAAAATCAATTAAATCATCTCTTTGTCTTTCAGCTAAGCCTTTCTTCCTACTGAATTGCCTGTAGCCTCTGTCAAATCCTGTGGTTCCAAAAGCTAGAGTAAGATTTCCAGTTTCTTCAGAGAATTTTTCCGGTTGAAAGGGACTTCTAGTCCAAATCCCCTGCCAAGGCAGGCACACCTAGAGCAAGTTACACAGCAATGTGTCCAGGTATGTTTTGATTGTCTCCAGAGAGGGTGAATCCCTGACCTTCCTGTTCTGCCTTTTCCAGTGCTCTGTCACACTCAATGTAAAGAAGGTCTTTCTCATGTTGAAGTGGAACTTCTTGCATTTTAATTTATGGCCATTACTCCTTGTCTTGTTGTTGGGCATCATTTAAAAACCATCCTCTTTATACATACCTCTGATATATTTATACGTATCAATGAGATCCCTTCCCTTTCTTCTCTTCTACTGACTAAACAGGCCCAGCTCCCTCAGTCTCTCCTCAAAAAAGAAATGCTTCAGACCCTTAATCATCTTTGTGACCCTACACTGGAACCACTCCAGTAGCTCCTTGTCTTTCTTGAACTGTGGAGGTCAGAACTGAACACAATACTCCAGATCTAGCCTTAGTAGGGCAGAGTAGGGAGGCAGAATCCCCTCTCTTGACCTGCTAGTAACACTCTTGCTGATGCACGCCAGGACAGTATTGGTCCTCTTCACCAAAACACAGCTCACAGTCAACTTGACATCCACCAAAACTCCAAGATCTTTCTCTGCAGAGCTGTAGTCTGGTAGATCAGCCCCCAACCTGTAAAGGTGTTTGGGGTTATTCTGCCCCAGGTGCAGGACCGTACACTTGCCTTTGTTGAACCTCGTTAGATTTCTCTCCAGCCAACTGTTTAGTCTATCAAGGTCCCACTAAATGGCAGAACAACTTTTAGGTGTATCTGCCACTTCCTCCAGTATCATATAATCAGCAGATTATTCTACAGTTCCTTTTCTTCTCTTTTTTCTTCCAAATTGTGAAAAATTATGTATACTTGCTCTTGGTTCTGTTTCAGTCTGAATCAAAATATCTTTTAAATTTCTGGTGAGTTAGAAACTTCCTGGATCCTGCAGGTCTCCAGGAAAATTGATTTTTTTTCATCATAAATTTCACAGCTTTAGCAATTTATAAAAATATCAATGTTAAAGAATTTCAAGGTCTTCAAATGGTGGAACAGAGGCCCTGGGAAGGCAGAAAGAATCGCCTTCTCATCCTCTTTTGAACTCAGTGAAAATCTGTCAAAACCTAGACCTGAAAAATGAAATTAAGTGTTACAGATTCAACAATTAGAAATTTTCTTTTTTTTATTATTTTTTATTGTTTAATTGAAAAACAAACAAATAAACAAACAAACAAACAAACAAAAAAACCAGAAATCTTTATTACATCACCACAATCATACTTTCTAGGATTTTTACTTTTTTGGTATTTTTAGTCGTCATTTGACATATGTATTCATTCTGATATTCTGATAAATTTTATAATGAGTATTCACTACTGTGAATACTGAGGAAACAAAGGATTAAAATTCACTGTTAGTATTGTGAAGTAACAATGAAGATATGTAACCATTGCAAACTTGTTAAAATGGCAGCTCATACATGATGGACTAAATACTTCATAACTTTTATCTACAAATTCAGTGATAACTTAAGGTGGGGGAAAAAACCCCACAACAATTTTCCTCATGTTTGAGATACTCACAGTGAGAGCAAAAGAACCTGAAATAGAAGGCACAATGTATAATATATATCAGATAATAGATCTTGCTGAAACTTGGCACTAATGCTTGAAAAATGAATTATCTGTAAAATACAGTGCTATTGGAAACATCTTATTTGTCTAATTATACTCGCAGAAAAATGCCATGTGTAGGAAAACAGCATGAGGTGGGGTTATTTAATCTTATTTAAGTAAAGATTATTGTGTATTTTTTCATTTATAAGAGCTCTGATTTGCATGTGTACATATAAATTAGCACATTACCTCCAAAGTGTCTATGAAAAAGGAAATGGTGCTGTTATATTTAGTGTCATGTACCATTCAGCTATATATACAGAGAACTTTTAAAATATGTAGGCAATAAGCACAATTGTGTAAACTTCTTCAGTTATTTTCATCACTTGTGACCTATAGATTTTTATTTCTACCAACATAATTAATATTGAAGTTCCAGCATCAGTTTTAGTGCTTGTGCAGACTTTATGCTAAAATTCTACTTAGTTAATTTTAGTTATGCTGATTTTTTATTAACCTATGGCAGGGATTTCAATAGGTAATTTGGGGTTAAGAGTTGTAATTTTGTTAAGGCTGAGAGTGAACTCTATTAAATTTATAAAGATATTTATAATCTTAATGTTTTAATCATGGCTACAAATATCAACAACTGAGCTAAATTTTGTTATAGATCCCCAAACACCATTTTTATAAAAAGACTGTTGAACATCAGCTATATCTTACAGCTGTATATGTAAAGGGCCATATATTTAAAAGGAATCTTAATTTGCTTATCATGAAAGACCAGAAGACTGATACATTTACTGAGTCACTCGAATATAGGTGTTTTCATGAAAATAGTTTTTGGGCAGTGTTAGTTTTGTTTTCTGCATTTTTTTTTTTTCATGTGGTCTCAATCCATGCTAATTTAATGTTAAAAGTTGTGGATGAACCGGGACAGACAGGATTCTAGAGAGTCTGAGAGCATACTGTCTTACTTTTAAGATGATTCTTTTTTAAGATTTCATGTAATTTGAAGGAATTAACTAGAAAAGCAAGTTGATACTGTTTCATGAGGGCAAAGATGTGCTTATCAAAATACCTGCAGGACCCAATCCCTGTATCTTTGGGATTATCAGGCTTTTTTATGTACAAATACATATGCAACATCTTTAATTTCAGCCTGTAATCTATTTATTGTAAATCTTCGTTCGCGAAGCCTAGCCATGAATCTATTAATTGGGAAAAAGTGTTGCTAAAGCATGGTCTGCTTTGAAAATATTACACTGTTCAAGCAGCAATAAGAAAGTTTGCTGCCAATAATTTACACACCAAACATGTGTAATTTTCAAGTAAAAATGCAGGTTACGTTTCCATATGGCAGTTCTGCAGACATTGCCATAGACCCTAAAAATTATGTGTTTATATCAATAATCATCCTCATCTGTAAAGATCTGTGCATAGAATATTTAAATTGTTCTAAGAGTAGGATTACTAGACCTGACTTCAGCTATATGTTTGCTACCTATATATGTCCACAGACTAGGCTTTAGTCAATTGAATTGCTTGCAGATCTGCGTACCTATTTTAGCAAAGGATGAAGCATCCTTCAGAACTGTCTTGGCCTTGCTACTGGCATTTAGAAGAGCTAAGCTCATTGTCTTAAACTTAATGCTGAACTCCTAAGTAGCTAAAGTTAGGTGAAATTTCAGTTGTGGATGATTTATGTGTTCTGAGCCCTTCACATGAATATAGAGAACGTCTTCCTGATGAATCAGAACATCCTGATTTTGGAGAGGCAACTTGCAGAGGAAAATTCCCTGAAGGGGAAAAGGTTGATTCATTATTCAGGCTTATTCAAACTGAGGCCTCACTGCACAGGTAGCCTCTTGCTGTTCTGTCTTAGGCAGTGTTTCATCCATGACAGTAAGACTAGATTTATTAATAATAAAAAAAAATTAAAAAAAAAAGTTTTCTCTAGCTTGCCAAAGGTTATTATATAAAATATTGGACAATATTGGACAAAGTATTGGTAAAAATACTTTGGATGTGTGAGTGTTAGAGAAGAAGTTCTATAAAATATAGAGCCATTATAGATTCAATTGATATGCATGGATAACTGGCTAAGTCTAATCATGTCAGTTCAAGAAAAACTCAATCTAAAACATCTGACAAAACAGACCAAACAGTTTTCTTTGTCCAAAAGCAGTATTAATGTCTCACAGATTTTTATGAGACAATAATTTTGGGTTTTTTTCCCCCAAAATGACATTTTTTCCTTTCTTTCCTATGGTTTTCAATAATCAGACATACCTCTGTTTCAGCATCAAATCTCCACTTATGACTGATGCTGTGTTCCTCAGGTGATATTTTCTAATTAATTATTTTAATTTCAATATTTAATTAAACGTTTGTATATGTCTTCGAGGAGAAATGTTGAATAAGCCAGTCAGAATTTTGATCACTTACATCTGTTTGCCATGAGTTAGGTCAGTACAGACTTCAGCATGTGCATTAATTACTGTGCAATAATAAGATCCGTGTGAAAGATTTTTGAGTATTTATTGCCTCTGTGATGGAGTAGTTATGGATGTGTAGAACAGTCTATGGCTGCAGAAACATGGTTCCCTCTAATTCCCCTTTCTTGCTTCTCTGGAGTGGTGGTTGTTGGAGATCATGAGGAGCAGGATGCTGAATTTTTCGGCTCTGGCTATGTGAGCTTAGTCCCAGGTGTCCTTGGAGGTCCTCCATGGTCAGATGTCTCCAAAGGTAGGGTCATGCCACCACCGTCTTCGTCAAAGGACTACGGGGTATATGAACTGAAGAGTATCTTCCACATAGTTTAATTATTACTGCTTGGCAAATGGCCGTGAAGAGTGTCTTATTAATATGTGTAATGAATCAATTTGCAAGTATTCTAGTAACATTTTTATTCTCCTAGCTCTTCCGGTTATGTGCTTGGGCTTGGGGTATTTTTAGAATTTTTGCTTAAGCTTTTCTTTTTTAGGTTCAATGTTTTTTTTTTTTTTGCTTTTGTTTTATTTATTTTTGGGAGTTTATTGTTTGTTAGTTTTAAATAATGGCTGCCTAATTGTCCTGTATTTAACAATAGTTGCGTCCCTAAAATCAGAATGTTCTGAAAGTCAAACTGCAAGCCTCTAGAACAAGACTCATTACTGGTGTGGTGCCAGATCAGTAGACCAATATACCTCTCAAAAAAAAAAAAATTAGTTATTTTCACACAGACTAAACAATAGTAGAGAAGTTTAAGTAGAGGCAAGAGAACTAGAGATGGACAGAATCATTTAGGTTGGAAAAGACTTCCAAGATCATTAGGATGAAAGCATTTCTTGGCTCAGGATCTTGATACAGGTCTAAGGTCTGGAGTTCACTTCCCAGCTCCACCCTACATTCTCTGGATAAACTTGGTCAAATCACTTACCTTTCTCATGGCTTTTCCCCTGACTCCTAAATAGGCCAAATTGGATGAGGCTCTGAGCAACCTGGTCTAGTGGGAGGTGTCCCTGATCATTGCAAGGGGGTTGGAACTAGATGATCCTTAAGGTTCCTTCCAACACAAACAATTATATCATTCTATCATATTATTTTATTGTGAGAATGCAGAGTTTTTGTTTTCATCGTGTCTTGTACCATTACTTCTATGTATCACAATTAATGAGAAATTGCAGGTATGCCATGCTGATGTGAAAAACAACCAGAAAGTGGTTACTTATCTCTGCCACTTCTGAATTTATTTCATTGTTTCCTCTAATACATTTTCCAGTAACAGAGGGAAGGAATCGAAAGAACTTAATTTCTTTATAGAGAGATCCTGAAACCCATTCCATGCATTTAGATTCTTGTGGTATTCCTTGCCTGCTAAAATTATTCTGGATAGACAACTGTTTCCAACAGTTTTCAGAAAGGAGCTCTCAGTATGACATCTGTCCAACTGGGTTTTATCAAGATAAAAATAGATTTTTTCTGGGTTATTACCTCTTTAACAGATGATCTAGCATGATCTTGTCAATAGCCTTGTGACCTCCACTGATGTGTTTCTCTTTTCTGTAAAATAAGAGATACAGCTGCTTAACACCAACCTCTCATAAACACCGCCATATTTAAGCCAAAAGTCACCTTTTATGACCATACAAACATAAAACATCAAAAGAGCTCTAGCATAAAATATGATTGAATTTCCCCAATGTATTTCTGAGAAAAGGATTTATTGGTCTTAACATGATATTCAAAACCATAAACATTCCTGATGTATAAAGTCTGTACTTTCAAATTATGAACAAAAATATTTTTCTTTCTAAAGTCCCTGGGGAAATTTTAGATTTTCCTTTCAATTCAGTATAACTTAAACACTTCTTTTTAGACCTTCTGCACAGACTGAGACCTTCTGGAGCTCACAGCTGGGCAACATCAAGCATAATACATGCCCAGCTGTGAATAGTACCATGTTCAAGCCAGAAAAATACCCCTGGTAAGATAACATTGGAGGTGACAGTGTAAATGTCTCATGTGAGCAGTCAAGATCAAGTTCGACTGATCTAATTGCAACCATCTGGTCAACTGCAGCTCCAGACCATGCCTGCTTCTTTTCTTTCCTCCTACTTCCCACAGGATAGTCTGCAGATAATGCAGGAGAATATTCAAAAAAATTTTGTGTCCATGAAATTAGTTATTTTCAATTTCATTATTCAAAACCTTAAGCTAACTTCAAATTTGTTGTTATTATCCAAGTGAATTTCCAGAGGTTTATGATGATGAATTTGCATTTTAATACACAGGTCAATTTACTGTGAAGATAGAAGCATCTTTCTTGAATCTGTTTCTGTGATGAGATGACTGATTGTCCTTGTCGACCAAGGGCAGCATAGGTAGAGGGGATGGGAGGCATCTCTGCAAGCCTATGATCACACTTACAGAGCAGCTATTAATAAGGAAACTTTTACAGCCATTTTCTGCTCTCGCGTTTCTGTACCTTATAAATTATTGCAGCCAACAAACCTGTGATTACATTCAACAGAAATATTAAACTTCGAACTTGAGAGAGGTTAAGGGAGAAGAAAATAAATAGGAAATAATTTTGTGAAGTATAGGAGGTGTAGGATTTTCTGTCTCTTTCCACTCTTATCTTTTTTCCTTTGCCTCACAGTCCTCTTTGCACTCCCTGTTGGGGATACTGTACTGAGTTACCTTTGTTTAATCAACAGTCTGATGTGGTAACTCTCACCAGGCTGATTCTTCACATCTCAGACTGTCTGGAGCCTACTTCCATCAAGCAGCGTCTTTGTACTTAACACCTTAATGGTCCTGAGGCGAGAGAGAAATAACAGTTCTTTGAAAGGAGAATAATTATACCCAGACACACAAATGCATTTGGTGCCAGATTTTATTACCTCAAATAAGCAAAATTAAAACAAATGTCTTCTCTTCTACACTTACAGCACTTGTCTCTCTCCAGGAGGTTTAGAACAAATGGATTAGGATACACTAATGACCTAATCCTGTGCCCTTTAAATCCAAGATAATTTTGTCATTGGCTTCAGTGGACAAAAAATCAGGCACAATAGAAAAAAACTTTTCAAAGAAATTATTCTGGTTTTTTTGACATTGCTGATTTTTTACCAGCCAGCAGCTGTAGAGTGAGGTATTTAGAAGGTGGTGGGTCACCAAATGGTTATGTATCAATATTTAGTGTTAACTCCAATTGTCTGATATTTTCCAATAAGATTGGTGATTTCAGGCCCCAGTTCAGCCTTTTCCCATGGGCAGGAGTTACTTCTCAGGAAGTGCTTAATTGTTCATGTATTTGTGGTGCTCACCCAGAAACTAACCCAAATCACTAGTCAGAAAATTTTTAATTTTATATGAACTTAAACATTATTTTGCAGGCCATGACAGAGACCAGAAATTCATCCAGCATAACTGCAGTTATGTATGTTTCTGAGTATAAATGTTTTTTTTCAGATATACCTTTGAATATGGCAAAATATAGAATGTGTGTATACTCCACTTCTCAACCCCCCAAATTTACACTAATTAAACTATTCTGTTCAAGAGAATATGTAATTACGGTTCTCTGAAGACATGGGGTTTAAACTTCCTCAACAAAGAGCAAATGCATTCCTGCCTTTTCTGAATCCTGCAAGCAAAGAAGGATCTGCAGGTCCTGCATTGGGAAGCCAACTGCATTCACATTCAGCCTCGTGCCCTTTTTGGGTCAGGAATAGCTGTTCTTGCTACCCTAGCTTGTCAGTCAAGTTCCTATCCCAAGACCTTTAACTAACTTCTATACTAATGAATAAAACACTAGTGGGGTGTAAGCTCTGTCCTGCAATTGTCCATATTGTTTAATTATTAGCATGTTCTCTGGCATGGTTTTAGTCGATGTTGGATGACAGTCTCTCGCCACTTCTTTAATCACGATCCAGGAGCAATAACTCTTCCTGTAAACAAGGAAAAAGACCTTCCTGTTTTTAGATAAGTGTGCATAAGCTATACCACACCAAGTTGTGCAGGCCAAAGGACTGTCGGGATCTTGCTTTATCTATGTATCACTCCTGTGAATGGCACGTACCATTTCAAGGGGCATTTTCATATCAAGAACTGTAAATGAAAAAAAGGAGATCGTGATAAAGAATCTGGTGGTGTCTTCAGCTTTCATGACTTGTAAACAAACTCAGCTTCATTTCTTGCTGAATCTATGTCAATGAACAATGTGACAATACAGTAAAACCTCTCCTCAGTTTCAGGGTCATTCTGTTTATTGTCTTGTTATAAGATGCTGGTGTAGAAGAAATAAAGCATAGAATTTAACAAGAGGTGGGATCTTTGCCCAATTTGAATGACAATTACTGCAGGGTATATATTTTTTTAATCATCCAATAGATTTAAGCAGCAATAAACACCTTTATGTGCAATTTATCCAAACATATTTTTATTTGCAATAAAAGAGACAGTAGCCAACAAAAGAAAAATAGAACCATTTCACACAAAAACAAGTATATAAAAATAATCTCTAAAGGATAAAAAAGTGATGACACTTATTAAATATTTTTACATACTGGTAATTTAAAAGGAAAAAATACCTGCAAATAACCCATGGTTTGGTGTGAGATGAAACACATTTTTCTTAAGAAAAGTCTCATTTCTTTAAATGACTAATTTGTGCCTCAGACACATCTATTCATTATGGAGCGATATAAATTATGCATTAGAAGGGAGGTTATGCCCTGGCTATTTTTGCTAATTTATTTCCACAAAATAGCATAGTGATATTGGAAAGGAAGATGCTACCAAACATTTGGTACCACTATGCTACCAAAATGCCATGATAACACAGAAAAGCAATGTATACATTATAAGTCTTAGACTGTTGGTGAACAAAAGAATAATGCAAATATTACATCATGATCATTTTAATAATATAATCAAGATAACAGATGAACAGCAAGTAGTAAGTCGTGTGATGTCTTTCAGAATGCTTTTGTATCTATTCAACTGTATGATGAAGAGATAACACAGTTGCTTTTTGCCACTGGATAATGGTCTGACCAGGCAAACGATGTTGTCAGATTACTTACGTTACCTTGATTTTATACAAAAGAATACTATTTTGACAGGTACATTTCCTAGATTTACAGCATTAGCAAGAGAATGTTTCTTACTGCAACAGCTTTATAGCCTTCTCCTTAGAAGATATATGAAGTCAGCAGGCTGGTTAGTGACAACTTCACATTTTTGCTCTTCTTTCTCCCTCATTTTTCTATTTAGGAATAAGCCTTTGAATAAGGAGTTTCTTAATACAAAGTTGCTGTTTCCCCCTCAGAGAGTGATACCAATAATTTTCTCCTAGTTGTCCATTTACAATTGTACACAAATCAAAATTAATGAATTGCCTCCCTTTCATTTAAATGAATTTGTTTTGAGATTCAAATCATTAAGTTTATAAAGAAGTGTAGAGTACTGTGCAGGTGTCTTTTAATTGGAACGTGGAACCCACATACGGTTGCTGAATACTAAAGGAGCTACAGGAAGAGGTTTCAGCTCCTTCTACTTCCCTTGAGTACTGACTTCTGAAAGAAACCCATAGGCTTCCATTATAAAGGAAGTTATGGTATTGAGCTTTCAGCACCCTGATCAAGAATAAAACCTATTATCAAGTTCATTAGATAATATTTATACAGCATATAAATAGGCTGTGAAATGCACGTCTATTAGTATTAAGCTTGTATGAATTAAAGAAGTTACTGAAAAAAATCATGGAAAAAAATCCGTCTCAGGGTATTGAGTAGAGAGCTAATACTCCCATCTTAGGACTTCCCCAAGACACAGATTGTTGGAGTTGGGAGAGTGTTCTGGGGAAGGATTTTCTTATGCCTTTTTTTATTACATCCTCATCAAAACAACAGTTGCTGGTTCTGGATATTGATGGAAGGATGCCTTTTTGCCAGTAAACATATATTTTGTTTTCACAAACTAGATTTATTACAAACCTGGTGGTGCAGATCCTCAGCTGGTACAGAATGTCTTTGGACTACATAGATTCTACTATGGTTTCAAATGCGGTAGGACTATACTCAAACATATTTTGCAAAAGGTTGAACTCTGCTTAACAGAACAATTGACACATTAGCTCTGCTGACATGTCTGCACTGCCTGACCTGTGCTTGAATATATTTGTTTCCTAGAGGAAGGAGCCTTGGAGTAGTGCATCCAAGCTGGGACTCCTCTCTTTTCTATAAAACTTCCAAATATGACTTAAAATATTGTGTTACATGTGGTCTCTGATTCATTCCTAGCTTCACAATTCAAAAAGGTGAATGAAACCTTCAGTCAGTAAAACTTACAGAGGACCAAGATTTCCTGTCTAGAAATGCTCACCTACTAATAGCATTGACTAATTACAACAGACTTCTACACAGCCAGAAGTCATGACATCAGAATCATAGAATCATACAATCATAGAATCATACAATCATAGAATGGTTTGGGTTGGAAGGCAGGTCATCTAGTCCAACTCCACCTGCAATTAAAAGGGAAATATTCAAGTAGACCAGGTTGTTCAGGGTCCTGTCCAACCTGATCTTGAATGTTTTCAAGGATGTGGCTTCTCTTTGGGCAGCCTGTTCCAGTGTTTCACCACCATCATTGTAAAAAAATTCGCTCTCCTATATCTAGTCTAATTCTACTCTCTTTTTGTTTAAAAGCATTACCGCTTGTCCTGTCACTACAGACCCTGATACAAGGTTTGTCCCCATCTTTCTTACAGGCCACTTTTTCATATGGAAGTGTGTTATAAGGAGGACTCTTCTCTTCTACAGGCTGAACAACCCCAACTCTCAGTTTTTCTCCATAGCAGAGGTGTCCCTCTATCATCTTCGTGGCCTCCTCTGGACCCATTCCAATAGGTCCATGTCCTTCTTGTGTTGGGGGCCTCAGAGATGGACACAGTACTCCAGAGAGTACACCAGAGCAGAGGAGAGAAGGGGAGAATCACCTCCCTCAACCTGCTGGTCATGCTTCTTGTGATGCAGCCCAAGACATGGTTGGCCTTCTGGGCTGTAAGCACACATTACCGGTTTATGTCCAGTTTTTCATCCGCCAGCACCCCCAAATCTTTCTCTGCAGAGGAGTTCTCAATCCTTTTATTCTCCAGCCTGTATTGATACTGGGGTTTGCCCTGATCCAACTGGGGTTGGCCTTGTTGAACTGCATGAGGTTCCCAGGGACCCACTTCTTGAACTTGTCCACATCTCTCTGAATGGCATCCTTAGGCATGTTAACCACATTTATTATCATTTAGCATCCGTATTTATAAAAGGTCTGTATTTAGAAAAGTAATTCATCGCATGCCCATGTTATCTCCGAAAGATCTTATAAGTCTTGTCTTAATCAACATCAGAAGATTTTGAAAAGTAATAGAAGCAATCAGTTTGTTACTTTTTAAAAAAACAAAACTCAAAAAAACTAAAAACCAGCACTACTTTGCATCATCCTTTTCAATAATTTTTGGGTTAAAATAGCCAATAACTTTCCATTTGGTCCACTAGACTGCCTTCTTAAGAAGACAATAGATTAAAAAGTAATAAAACTACTAAGTAAATAATCATATTTATAATGCCAAAATGGCAATATGGGAGCTAGGACAATTAATACCAGTTGAAGACTGAGCCTGTTCTCTACTGGGACTAAAATGGGATTAGCATTTAAAAGGATTGTGGATAAAACTCTGCTCCTCTTCTGACCTGAGCTCTATTGAGCCCATATTCAGACATACAACCAATGAATGCAATGGAAAAGGGTTGAATAAATACGCAGAAAGTGACTCATTACTTAGTCCTTTACAGATAAACAGAACTTTTGCTTGTCTTAAAGAACCTTGAAGCAAGATTACACTGCGTGTCATGGTGTTTGCGTTTGAATCTATATAATTATTTAAAAGATCAGTTCGGCCAGTATTTGGACAGATGGTGTTCACATCCCGAATCCGTGGTGTATTTGCAGGAGAGCTAAAGTTAAACTGCTTTTTTGCATTTGCAATCACATTCTGCTCTTTACTGACAGCAGCTTTAATTGGAAAAGCTTCAGGTTTTATCCTAGCTGATGTTACTTGCCCTACAAGATGGATACATTTTGCAATTAATTTTTCTCTATGGACTATATTATGGTGTAAGTAATAATTAAACAAACTTTAACAGCTCCTACCCAGATGCAAACACAGAAATCACTGGTGGTGGACTCTGAACTGATCAGTTTCATTTGTGTATTTCTCTACAGGATATTTTCATGTCTGCTTTGAATTCTGTACTGAAGGAAAGGATTTGTTGTTTATTTTGTCACTATAAGTGAAATATCTGTGAATGTGAATTTTTTTTTCAGCAGTTCAGTATAAGAAGATTTTTTCTGCTCAGGTTTTAGGAAACTAAAGTCAAGAATGTGTCATATATGAAAAAACAGTTTCGAGTTTCTGTGTTCTGAGTGCATCCACAAAATAATTCTGTTGAAGGTAATGGATGAATATCATCCATCCATTTTTATGCATCAGAGGGGAAAGAGAATTTCTCAACTTTTACTATGTTTAAATTCTAAACTCATATGTGAAGAGTCCTTCCATTTATCTAAGGGCAGAAGTGACATGGAGCAAATGGAATGAAATAATTGCCTATGGAAGTTCTATTATAGCCATCCCACAATAAGAAACGAGCCCCTGCACACTGAGGATATCTTTAGCTCTCATTATTCCAAAATTAACCAACTGAAGTAATTTGTCTACAATATCTCACTCATGGGGTGAGATTTGTTTAAATTAAAAGCATGAATATACCCTGGTTAAAAAAAAAAAAAAAAAAAAAAAATTTGGATCACTGCACCTTAGGATATTCTGTCCTTTGAATGTGTGTTAGTTCCCTGGTGGAGAACTGAAAAATGTGGCACATATTCAACAAAATATTTGTGCTTATATCCAGCTTTGAGTCAGCAAATACTGTCATTACTCTTGCATTTGAATTAAATTTGTGTAAAAAAGTGTTCCTGGCAGGGGTCCTAACAATCGGTGTTTCACAAGAAGTCATTACACCTGCAGACCTGTATTTTGGTAATCTGAAACTGGGCATGCAAAAATGGAAGCATAGGATGTAACTTCTAATTTTCAAATAATATTACATATTGCATATAAATATGTATAAACCATACATTGAATATACAAAAATTGCATATATTTAAAAAAAAAAATTATATACGCTGTCACATGCTTGTGAGGACTTTTTAACAGTTACTTCCCAACTGCAGACATCAAGACTCAAAATTTTGCAAATTTACTTTTATGGAATTCTAAATTACTTTTCCTAAAAACCCTCATCATGCAATTAATAAAGGATAATCAAAAAAAGGTTTTGAGTAGTTCCTCTACATTATGCAATGTTACTGCTCTGTGCCATGACAATGAAATGAGAGTCACAGACTTAATCAGGGAGGAAGGAAAGACTTGTTTTGGCTCTACTGTTTCTTTAGACTGGCAGAAGCATCATTACAATAAGACTTTGAATTTTAAGGCTGACTTGAGAGTGAAACTGGTGTAAACTCTCTCACATTTCATTTCTCTTTTTAATCATGTAGGCCAAAAGAAGGAATCCCACTGCCTTCAAAGAGTTTTCAGTCGGGGCTTTGCTATAGACAGCTCCCCAGGTTCTGAAGCACATTTCCTCAGATGTTGATGTTAGATCCTGAAATACAATAATTATTCATTTTTTTGTTCTCTGGCTCATTTCTATTTTGACATAGACAGACAACCATTATGAATCTTCTGCTATTATGATGCATCCAGGCAGTTGTCTGAATTTATTTATTTTGATCACTCTTAACTATACTACAACCGCCATCTTACTATTACCGTGTTGACACTTACAATTTCATACTCCATAAAACATTTGACAGTGTAGCACTTTTACACACTTCTATGATAAATCCTTTCTGTTATATTCATTAATATACTCAGAAACATCAGTACATAAGAATTCTCAGGGTGGAAATACCCTTGGCATGGTTTTCCATTCTCAAATACTGAGTTTGAAAAATTATTTTAAGCAAACTAGAGCTGCTAATTGTATTTGAAGAAATGTATAAGCTTTTTCAGTTTCTGGTGGCCTTGACACACTTTGAAACAAATCTGAGTGAAAATTCAATTTATCAATGTGGTACAAATAGGGTGAGGGACTAAAGAATTACTTAAGATCATAAAATTGCTCCTTGATGGCTAGGAGACAAAATCATCCTCCTATCCAAACTTCACTCACTCTCTCAACCCTAGGCACCACACTCTTTACTGGCATTGCTCTGGCCATTTGATGAGAAAAACCGGGACAAAAGACCTTATCAGTAACATTAGTTTCCTCATTTTCTCTTTAATCCCACTCCTATTTTTTTTACAAACCAGTTTGCAAAGGCACCTACTGGCAAACACAACACAAAGGGCTACAAAAGACATATTATTTAGGCAGACCATCACCTGACATTATTAAATTACATTGCTTTATGGGGGTCTTTTTTTCTCCTTCTCCCATAATTCAGGATTCAAATCTTTTCAGCTCTCTGCTGACAGGAAAAATTTCCAGTAACACATCTCTGCCAATTTTGAGCAAACGAAATAATATGGTTTAAGCAAATACTTCAAAAGACAACAGCTTTTTATTTTTCAGTGGAACATTCAGAGCAATAATTGTCTGTTTTACTATCCATGAGCCTCAACAGCCAGAAGATTTATATTTTATTAACACCCCATTACCTTCAATTGTAAATTATTTTTCTTTTTACAAATTATGTGCTCTGACTACCAAGTAAATTCAAATAACTACCATAGAACAAAATATAATTATGGAGCAGGATTTGCAGTAGTCAACAAATTGCATAGCTCATTCCCACTCCTTTGCAACTTGTCTTGCTTTCACCTTTGATTAAAGTATACACAGCCCAATTCCATTTTCAATAACTCTATTGGAACAGCAAGGTATAAAGGGTTGCCAGAGTCAGCACTTCATGCAGTTAGGCTTACCCAAATATAGGCAGAGGATGCTGATGTCAACTCTAAACTGAGCTGTGAGATCCAATAGAGAAATAAAAATTTGGGATCGGTGTTCTGGTTTATCCTGTAACCTAAGTGAAAATAAGATTATTGTTGTTTTTGTTGTTATTATTATTATCACTAAAATTTAAGGACTGAACATTGCTTGTGAGCTTTCTGATGAAATGAGGATTGATACTTTCCAAAAGAGTCATATATTCTTGAGTATATCCATAGTATCTCCAAAATCCACTAAAGATTTTCATTCTTGCCTGAGTGGTTTCAGGCAAGGTGCAAAGTGATTAGGGGGGAAAAAGGACTCATTTAGTAAGACTTTTTCTCAGGACAAAATTGATTATTAGCCAAAGAATGTTCAAACTGAATTAAATTCAGCTTGTTTATACAGTCATTATTCAAAAATTACAGATTATGAAAAACGGTACAGCAGTAGGAGCTCCATGAATCTCACTCAGTCTACTTAGAGTATCTCTTCTCCATGCAGAGAATGAGATTGCACAGAGATTAGACACCCGGAAATCTACCAAAGAGTGAGAGATGGAAGTAAAGGACAGATCAAACTAAAGGCTGAATCTCCGTCTTTCTTAGGTACTTAATATTCCTTTTCCATAGAACACTTTGGCATTCCTTAGCCAAATTTTGAAATATATTTCTATCAAATTCCATGTCAGTAAGTGGGGAAATCCCCGCCCTGAAAAAAAACAGCCAACCAACCAAACAAAGCAAACAAACAAGCAAAAAACATTAAAACACCCAAAAGACACTGTCCCCTCTTTTGGGGAATGCTATTACAAAATCTTCCTGGGGTGACTTTGAGATTGCCATTTGGGCAATGAGTGAAAATCCACTGAGAAATGAACAGAGAAACCTGAGCTTGCACATTGTAATTTGTCACTAAAGAAACTTCAAGTTATTGTAACTTGTTCCTTTTCCCAGCAGATTACAAGGCAATATGCATTACTGCTGATTGGTCCATGGTGCAATCCAAGGGTATAATTGTTAAGGGGTTTTTTCAATATTTTGAACTAGTATTTTCTGATTTTATGTAACTTCCTCAAGCTTTCAATCTCTTTTTAATCTCCATTTCCCATATACAAAATGGCCATGAGAGTGATACATGATAGATGTGGCATGTAGATATTTGTTGCACATATTATGGTATTCTAGCAGAACTTCTAAATCAGTTAAGCAAGCTACCAGCAAGATACTTTTAGCAAGCAACAGTAGGAATTTGAAAATATGGATAAAAAATGTAGACATCCTAGAGACTTTTAGGTGTCCTGAACATAAGTAATTTCCACCTTACTTGCTGTCTTCTCCATAATGAGGTCATTTACAGCCCTTTGCTGAGTCTACTCTTTGGAAAGCCACTATGGCATGAGACAGTTTTCCACTGTCATTGTTTAGGAGTGTCTTTGAGAAGGATGTAGCCACCTCAGCAGGAAGTATAAACATAAGTCTTATGTTTAGGCCACAGCTTCTAAATATGCTTTTTATTTTGATATGTATGTGGTGGCTGAAATATCTTGAAGTTTGTTTTTCAGGTGTGGCATCTGGTAATCTGAACGCAGGTGTATCTATATCCAGACTGGAGGTCAAAGAGCTTTGTTTGCTTAGTAAGAGTTTACTTCCTGACCAGAGACACACAAAAGTGTATCTGAAAGTTGATCTGCTTTATTCCAAAGTTTTCTATACTTTTAGCTTGATAATATATTGGGAAGAGCAAGAATGTGCACATTTTACAAAAAGATTAAACTTTCCTTTACCAATAACCCCACATACTTTGCATGAAATATAGGTAGTTTATGTAAAGAAAGTCTATTTTTTTTGGTAATATTTCCATCTCCAGATATTTCACCTATTATTCTGAAGCTTCATAACACACTTAATACACCGAATAGGTATACTGGTACACTCTAAGTATGCACTTAAGAATAATACACAATGCACACTTGAGTGCCTCCATTGGAGTTTTATGTATTATTTTTATATGAATTGCCAGAATAGCTAATTCAAGTCCGAAGCACATTTCTATTGTTTATTGCAAGCATATTCTGTAAGTAGAAAAAAATAACTCAAAAAAAAATGTCGCAGTTTTCTCATTATTGATAACCAAAACATCCTTTGGTCAAAGATGATCTTGGATGTGTTTTCACCACTAAAAATTGCTCTCTAGCACCAGAAGCATTTGAATATATTGAATTTATAGTGAAATATTCACAGTCTGTCTTCTCATCCCAGGCTCTTGTATTCAGAGGAAAGTCATTTATTCTCCAGTGAGTCCTCAGTCAGAGCATTGTGAAAGCTTTCAAAGGCATCATTTAAACTAGGCATCCATCACACGCTGTCAGGCTCCTTAGTCTGGTGAGGGTTTTTACACTGTTGTGCCTAGGATGTAAACAAAGATAATGCATTTGACTTCTTTCTATTGATCCTCTTTGCTTTGAGAGCATGACTAGACCAAGGCTTTCCAAATCTGAACAGCCTGCCAGCACATTTCTGCTTCTGTCAGGCCACGGAGTCTCTTTCTTTCCAGACTTTTCTATCTGACTGCTAATACTTTTTCTGTGTGTCTGGCTCTGTGGTGATTAATGATAGGTCAGGCTTAGGCAGCAACCTGATATTGCTCAACTCAAATATCGGAGAAATGTTGTCTGGTTGGTGTGATTGTCGTGGAGTCACAGGAATCTCCCTGAAAGGTCATTTATAACATTCATTCAAGTGGGGATGGAGTGATCTGGAAATTGCTAGCTTCATGAATCCTATGTTTTGACTTTGATGTGGAATTCTAGCAACAAAGGTGTCCTACGCTTGGTTAAAAGCTTCACAGCCATATCAAGCAGTTCATATAACCACAGTACAGTGAGGAGTAAAAACATTTCTGTTTTCTTCTGAAACAAGCTCTGTTGATTTTTCTCTCATTCCTCTTGCAATGACAGGAGAATTAGAAAACCTGAGCTGAATCATCAGCAACTTTTAACTCTAACATACTGCATATAGTTTCAAATTCATACTAGTCATCAAATAATTGAGCCTGCTGAAATACTGTGACTGAAATAGGGCTGAAATACTAGTATGACTATCAATAAAATAAAAACTACATATTTATACACTGAAGTACATGCACTGCGGTGGTACAAAGTACTGTTTTGACCACATGGTAGTGTCATATTTGGCTTAACATATTGGTCCAGTCCCTTGGCTGATATAAATCAGTACAGTTGTACTGATGTCAGTTAAGCTAGACTGACTTACCCTTCTTGAAAATATTTTTTATCATCACACTAAACTCGAGGTTCCTAAATGTGTGTGTTTTAATATATTTTCATGGATCTAATGTCTGTTCTTACCAACATGATGAAAAAATCCTGATGCCCTCTAAGAGAAAAATTTCAAAACTTTGGAGAAAAAGTAGAGTAAATTTCTAAGGTAAACACATTAGGGTGGTTCTTCCTCCCTCTTCAAGTAGTCTCATTATAATAACTAGATGGGGGAAAAACAGGGAAGCTTTGGGGAAGAATTTAGTGGAGAAAATGAAAAGCTTCTCCTATAAACTCAGACATTACACAGTACAGAGTAACGAGCCTCAGGGAGAGGGTTTTTTTTCCAGCAGATTAGCCTATCTGAATGGTTTTAAGTTTAGTTTTTCAGTTTTCTAGAACATAGTAGCTTCAGAAACCTTTAGCAAATTGAGTGTGGGATACCATATGAAATGACTAGGAAAACCAATCTGGTATTTCATCACTCTAAGTTCCTTGGTTTTGTGATTCTGCAAGTAGTGAGCAAAGAAAATGAGGTGAAGATTTTGCCATCTTCACATCAGTGAACATTCATTGATATTAACTTTGATGGTTATTCTTGAATGTTTTACTTACATCAAATTTCACAGTTGAGACATATAAGTAACATGTGCACTTGTTGGCACCCTGATATGTTTGGTATTGGATTTCCTACAATTTAACTTCATGAAATATCAAAATATCACAAATACCAGAATTGTAGGTACGAGTGAGGAAATAAAGCTAAGAATAAAATTCAGAAAATATATTGCTTATCTCCCTCTGCCTCTCTTGCAGGCAGTCTTGCAATATGCAGCTTCCAATGATTTCCTTAGATTTTAGCAATGTTGCAATTGGATTTTAATGTAAAAATGGACATAACAGAGGCCTTTCATCTCCTTTGCATATCACATTACTCTGCTTCCAGTTGAGATTAAAACATAATGACCTCAGTGTAGGACCTAGCTTATTGTTGAGAATTGATGATATATTCTGAGGATATAATATAGTATCAGCACAAAAACAGTTGTAGTTGTTAGCAAGCTAGAAGCACAGTACTGTATATGCATTTTTATAGAAAGAATGTCATGGCATGTATATAAGAATCCATTATCCTGCTCTTGTTAATGCTCTGAGTGGGAGTAAGGAACAACAGAAATGTTTCTTTTGCTCCAGAAATCCTTTTGACGAAACTGACAGCAAGTATTCTCTCAGCATAGACATACAACTCACAGCAAGAGTGAAAATAAGGGAAAAAAGTGACAGGAAAAAAAAGGATATTTCACAGGTGGCAGAAATAGAGAAAGATAAGATATAAAAATTAGGGGGTAAAAAAAATCAATGTCAAATTGTCCTCCTGAACTTCCCATGAGTTGCAGCCAGGGGGTCTTTCCTTAGTCTCTGCAGGCCTTGTCCTCAGATGATATTTAGGCAATGATGCTCTACCTTCCCTTCCACAGCTGACAGTTCTCTGGCTGTGGAACTCCCCAGGAGGTTGTTTCAAGAGAGAACATATGAAGGAGAGCACTTGAAGAGCCACACAAAGGAATTCCAACCAGTGAGTTGGTTTCATCAGGTACCCAGTTTAAATGTCTCTATGCAAACACATGTAGCATGGGAAATAAACAAGAGGAACTAGAACTGTGCACATACCTGGAGGGCTATGCTCTTACTGACATAACAGATGCGATGGGATGGCTCCTATGACTGGAATGTTAGAATGGAAAGACACAGACTCTTTAGGAAGGACATGAAGGGAAGATGAGGGAGACAAGGGATTGTCACCCTATGTCAACAACCAGCTGTAGTGCATGGACCTCTGCAATAGACTGCTTGGATGAGAAGCCAACTGAAAGTTTATTGGTCAGGGCTGGAAGGAGGGCAGGTACAGATGACATTACACTGAGGGTCTGCTATGGGCTGCCTGACCAGGAAGACTGTTCTAATGAGTCTTGCTACAGACAGAGGAGCAGCCTCACCTTCACAAGTCCTGGTTCTCATAGAGGACTTCAACCACCTTGATACCTGTTTGAGGGACAACACAGGGCACAAACAGTCCCGAAGGTTTCTGAAATGTGTTGATGACAAGTTCCTTCTGGAATGACAGAGAATCCAGTGAGGAGAGATGCTATGCTGTATATCCATGTTCTGACCAGCAAGAAGGGGCTGTTGGGAAATGTGAAACTCAAGGGCAGCCTGACTGCAGTGACCAGGAAATGATCAAGATTCAAGATTCTTTAGGACAGTGAGGAGGGCACGTGCCCAGCTCACTACCCTAGACTTCAGTAGAGCAGAATTTGACCTCTTCAGAGATCTGCTTGGTAGCATACCATGAGATAAAACCCTAGAAGGAGGAGGGACCTATTCAAGGGGCCTATTATTCAAGGATCACTTTCTCCAAATTCAGGACTGATGCATACCAAGAAAAAGTCAGGTAAAAATGATCTTTAAGGTCTTTTCCAACTTTGTGATTCTATTCTGTGATTCTACTGTTTTCTGATACTAAGTCTAAATTCCGTCTAGGATTGTTCTACAAAAGCTTGGGCATCAGCTTGATGCATTTACATTAAGAACTGTCATCACCCTACTAACCTGACATAGTTCAAGTATAAGGATAGGTACTCTCAGTAGGCAATTATTACCTTAACAGGTCTTCATTGCTTGTCTAGTGTGGAACCTATAGCAATTAAGCTCCTTAGACATATGATTTAAATGGGCTGAATCTGATCCAGCAACAACGTTAGGGACTTCTAGGTCCTGACTTTGCACAAACTAGATCAAGATACATGTGTCTCTCTTGGACTTGAGGCCAACATGCCAGCCCTCAAAGTCAGCTCTTACTTTTCCAACTGAAAGAGGTCAGTCAAAATAATTTAGACGTGTTCCTAAGTAGGAACCAAACAGAGCTTTCACTGTAGAGATGAAACATATTTTTGTCTATATCTTCATTTTCACGTTTTTAAATTCTGAATCCAGGGGAACTTGGGATAAGTAAAAGCAGTGAAATAGATCTTTGATTAAGATGTCAGCAAAGCCAAGGGAGGCTGAATTTGAATTTCAGAGATCTTTGAATCAGGATCTTTTGGCTACACTGGAATCTTGTAATAGACTTGAGACAGAATTTGCTTTGCTTCACCACCTGATGGCCAGGACAGAAAATCAAGATGGCTAGTCAGGCAGGTACAGAGATAAGAGCTCCTTTGCCCATGTTGTAAACAATCTACAGTGCAATAGCTACGTATTAATACATTTCTGTGCCTACATCATTAAGCCCTATTGCCCCAGAGGACTCTTCAGCTTTAGGTCTGAACAATTTTTGTGACACAAGGGATAATACTGGGTGTGGTGTCTATACAACTCGAAGCTGATCTGGGATCTTCACTCTGGAGCACTGAAACCAACCTGTGATAAGGGTATTTTTAACCAGGCTAAGAGGGGAACTTGATTTATTTTAAATTTTAAAGCAAGTATACGTGTAAAATATTTTGTTTACAGTTCCACCCCATGAGGAGCAAGGTGATGAGACATAAGTTATCTCCAAACATTCATAAAAAAGTTATTATTACCCAGTAATAAAAGGTTCAAACATGACTAACATCAAAATCCAGCTATTAAGAGTCATATATTGTTCATACTGCTTTGTTCCTCCCTTGCCATAGGCATCAGTAAATAAATTTCAGAAATTAGAGGTGGAAAAGATCTATTGCATGTTCAGAGATGGCTTAAGTTGATGTTGTGTGAAAGAGGCTGAAGAAATAGACTTTGTTCTTATAAAATCATTTGATAGGGAAGGAGATGTAAGAACAACTCCTTCCTCAGCATAAAAGTTAATCATATACACAACACAAGCAGACACTTGTACAATACATATTGTTGTCATCTCTAACTTGTAGAGAATATCACTGGCTCAGCCTTAACAATCAGTGAAGAAGACTTTTGCCATAAAAGTGAAGCTAATATGAATAAGGGTAAAAACCCAGAGGGACCAGGGAGTTAGCTGCTTTTGCTGAAAGGAAATAAGCAAACCTTAATGTTGCAGGGATGATATATATCATTTTATGACACAGTGTAGGTTACTTGGCATGCTGCAGCCATCCTGAGTTAGGAAATAAGAATGTTTTAGGAGCGACATGCTCCCATATGTGGCTTTGTATGGTACACAGGCTAATCTGTAATGAGGTATTTTTCATACACATGAACACTTCTGTGCTTTTGGGAGGTTGCTGGAACTACTTTGATAAAGGCTTGGGAAGGCAAAAAAGTTCAGGATGTGCCAATGGAGGCAGAGGTAGCTGAGAAATTGAATAGCAGAAGAGAAGCTGAGTTGATGCAAGCACCCTGGAAAGGGGAGCAAAAGGACAAACGTGCTCACCATGTGAGGTTACCCACTTTTCAACAACTTGCTGATAATTAAGAGGCACAGCTCAGCTGTACAATTCCAGGAGGGCAATAGAGTAAAGAGGTAACAACCTCAAGATAAATGAATCCTGAAGAGAAGCAACATAATCTTCTGATCATACTAAGGTTAGAGGAAAGCCTACAATACAGCTGGAAAAACTGTGGAATGTCCTTTTCATAAAGATATAACACTCCCAACAAATCCCTCTGCAGCCATTTCAAAGCATGGAGTATATGATTATTGCCCCTGTAATGTTCAATGAGGCAAAGTTTCTCTGCAGCTAAATATATTCTTGTCTGGAACAGCGGAACTTCTGAGCAAATTAAAGAATATAACAGAAAAAAAAATAGGGAGGATTCTACCCTGAGTAGGATTTACATATGCAGATATGGATGTCTAAAGCTAAGCTGCTTGTCTAGGAAGTCTTTATAGTCATTACAGAGAATTAGGCATTTTGGAGGTATGACTCAGCTTTTTCTAAGGTAAATAGAAAAATTATCTCAAATGAGCAATGCTTCACAAATTCCTCTGACTTTCCGCTGCCTATAAAAAGAATCTAGGGAAATAAGCCTATGAAGACATCTGTAGACATCTAAGTCCATAACATACTGATTCTTGCTCAAGGCTTTATGAATCAAAGTCACAGATGAGATCAGAGTCCAACATTCCATTCTCTCATCCTTTCTGCTGGCATCTTCCTCTTATGTTTCTGTTAAGGATTATTATTCTAAGTTATCCCAGGTAAAAAGTAAAGAGGAAAATAAAATTAATAACTTTAGACTGAGGGGTATGTAAAGAAAATTTAATTGAGAATGTTTCACTTATATTTTCATCAATCTATGTAATTATTGGAATATTTTCCTCTATCAAATTTGGAAAATAATTTTTTCTTTGACAAAGATGGAATCTGCTAGGCTTTGCTACAAAATGCATTGACTTCTGAATAATGATGTCAGTATTCATATAACTCTTATCAATCTGGAAAAAGAAATCTAGAACAAAATTCATTTTTCTGCAAAGACCAACAGAAGTTTGTCTACCACTTCAATCCATTTCAGTATCAATTTTGTTTATACTAAATAAGGAGCTTATTTACTGCTTACAGAAATTAGCAAAGCTTTCCTGGGCACTTCATTGCAATTTGGACCAACCCTGTGGGTCCAATCCATCTTCTGTTAAACTAATTGGAAAGACTCCTTTTGAGTGAGAATTGGATCAGACATAGAAGAGGAAGAATTAACAGCTGTGCCATTCTGTGCATTATTCTTCTGCCATATCTTCTGCTGGTTCAATTAAACTCGTATTAGTCTTGTCAGACATGTTGAACTATGTTTCATAGTCAAGATGTTCAACTCCCTGAAAGTTTCTGATACATTTAATACTTTGAACTTGGGAACTAGCAGTGCAGTTCTTCAACTCTCCAAAATGAGAAGTATATGATCCTGAACAGATGAAGCAACATTTTGATGACAATGGAAAGCAGAATGAGGTAAATTCCAAAAACATTTTATGCTCATTTTTAATTTATCCCAGATTTGTCACTTAATAGCCAATTCATTGCCAGGAATCCAGCACAAGGTCCTGGAGGAACTTCAAGTTCCTGATTAGAAGCAGTAGCTCTAGTCCCGCCAGTAGCTATCAATTATTTGCTGCCAATACAACCCTGAAATATCCACAAAGGAAGGAGCGAAAATGTGTTTGTTAGGCTTTGTTACTCCTGTTAGAGTAAGGAGGAGGTGATAATTAACATGGTGTGATGGTTTAAAGGTAAGACAGTAGGAGAAACGAACCCAACTCAAAAAGAGATTACAAGTCAGAGTTACAATTTAATAAAAAGATCACAGTATGCACAATGATGCAAAGAAAAAAAAAATCTGTTTAATCCACAAAAACAAATGTACAACCGAGCACTGTGGGGCACAAACAGAATGGAGCTCACCAGCCCCTGAGCACCATGTGGACCCCCTGAGTACAAAGTAAGAGAAAAGAAGAAACCTGTTGGTGAGGTCACAGTCTGGTTGAAAGTGGTAGTTGCAGTCCTGTTGAGGTCCTGGTGCTTTTCTGGATCCCATGAGCAGTACTAGACATTCTAAACCCCCAAGATTATATATGTTTAGGCTCAAAGGGAATGCCCAATATCGCCCCCCCAGGGCGAGGTGTTTCACAATGGCTGATTTACACAATGAGTCATGGGATACTCCTTGATAGCCCATTAGCAGATATGTCCCCTGAGGCTGGGTGTGAAGGTGCTAATGACTCCCCAAAGGGGAGTTATCACACCTGAGTCATGGGTGTGAAGACAGGAAAACTTCCTTATCTCACAGAATGCCTAAACACCCAGCTTGTAGCCTGAGGGGTCAAGTGTGCCCTGGGCAGCTGCTGCAAATGATCCATTGTTATCAGTTCATGAGAAATAACATAGAGGGTGTAGAATACACAACCCTGGGCAGCCCTGGCCACAACCACATAGTAACAAACTGGTCCTGGCCACTATAACCAGGACACATGGGGTTTTTGGTGTGGTTTGCTGGGTTTTTTCTTGTTCCCCTCACTCTCTCCCCTTATTTTTTTGGTTTGGTTCGTGGGTTTTGTTGTTATTTTTTGTTTGTTTTTTTTCTAATTTAAGTTGATATTGGTCAAACCGAAAGTGAGAGGGAAAAACATCTAGTAGATCAGATTTGGTCGGCCCTTGTGAGTGGAAAGTACATCTTTCCACTCGGAAATGAAGATCTGATAGATGAGCTTTGTTAATACTTAGGTAAAATAAATGAGTTATTTAAGAGCATGACTGCATTGTCTCAAAGGAGAGTATCTCAGGTATCCCAGTGCAGACATATATTGCTGTGCCATAAGTATTTTACAAGCTCTCTACTCTTGCTTTGCCTCTACTCTGTATCTCTCTGCCTGGGAGGTCTTCATGCAGTAGTGGAACGAGAGGTACAAACTCCTCTTGATGTCTGGAGCTCCATGTTTTATCTCCAAGTCAGTACCAGTACGAAGATCTTATAACTCTGAAGACTCTAGACACACTTTTAAAGCAAATGCAAGCCCTGTTTGCCTTTGGAGAAAAGTCTGTGACATTTATGTCTCAGAAAACACTTCAAATATCATTTATTCTTTAGTGACAAAAAAATTACCTGCTTGGAATTCAGTCTCTTCAGCCCTAAATGAAGTATCCAAACTCCTCTGGCTTTAAGCACACTTCAACTTCATCCAGCACTTGAAAAAGTCTTAAGTGTTCTGTGCTTTCTGCTTATCTCTCATCAGGGTATGCTGAAACTATCCATGCAGGTAGTGGGCCATTTGCCTCTCACATGTGCCAGTGCCCCTGGGCATTTGCCTAGGAAAAGAAAGTGTTGGGGATTTGGATCTAGTCGTTCATATCCCAAGAATGTTTCTTAATCATGGGATTTTCTTTAAGACATCCCTTATAACCTTTTACATAGAAGAATTGCAGGTAGCAGTGAGAAACTCTGGAATGAAGAAGGACAGGAGATAAAAACCTCCAATCTTGTGGTCCAGATGTTTTCTTATGCAGAAACCAAACTGTTGTTCTGCTCCCGGGTTAGTTTTCCTTAGATTTAATCTTATTAATAAAATATTGTGCAAAGATTTGCTAAAGAATAGTGTGCAAAGTGCCTTGAAAGTCTGTATTCTATCATGTTCCCTCCTTAGGCCTTTTCACACAATGCTGGATGGATTACAACCAGACCACACCTCCTGTACCAGGGTTGGAATGGCTGCACTGCCACATAAACTTCTAATTGGTGCACCTAGGTGACCTATGGTATCACTGGAGAGATGAGCTCCTGAATTTGGCTTTTAGACTGTTTCCTGGATACCGTCAGCATCAATATGTCAGGAGAGGGACAAAGCTTAAAATATGTTCAGAAACAACTGCAGAGCAAAACTTGGGTGGTGGAAATTACCAAGCATTACCACAGAGTGCCAGACTCCACTCTACAAGCCAGGTTCTGAACTAATCTCTCTGATTCTTTAGATTCTCTGTAGAGAAAATGGAAGACTTTACCTTGCTTGAGTCCTTCAAGTGCAATTCAAAGAATCAGAGCAGGAGAGATGTTCTGCTTCTGTTGCATGAGGGGTCAGCTAAGGTGAAGGAAATATTGTTGCTCCATCAATACTAACGAACTGCAGTGGTCGGGAGATCATTTTTAGGTTTGTAATTCAGACCACAGCTTGAACTGCACAACCCTTATTTATTGGAACTCAGAACATACTACAAAGACAATCTTTTCTCCACTCATCTTTTGTTGAGGAAGGAGGGGAGCAGAGACGAGTGTGTTTATGTCAAGCCCTTTTCTTATGTTGTGATTTATGGAGTAAGTATTTGGACCCCAGTTGTCAACAGCTGTATTTTGGAGATTCCAAATATTCAAGGATATTCAGAACATTCTAGATTATTCAGAATATTCTGAGGATATTAGGAATTAGGAAGTCAGTCAAAGTGATCTATATTGGTGCCAGGTGTCATTCAAATACATATTGATAGTTAATCTGTGCTTTCAGGAACATACTCTATAGGAAGGAGAACAGTGAGGCAGAAAGAAATAATATTTTTTTTCTGCTTTGGATAGAGCCAGGAGTGTATCTCAGAGTGTGTACAATCAGCTTAAAACCACTATTTAAGATAATACAATGCCTCCATTGCTTGATAAAATTAATTTGGTGTATAAAATGTGGGCAGGTGTGAATGCAGTTTGTCAATACAGTGCAAAGGGCATCCAGTTCATCAATTGATTGTTTAAATTAGCTCAAATTGTTGCTTCATCACACACACACACACACACACAAAAAAAAAAAAAAAAAAAAAAAAAAAAAAAAGACAAATGAAAATATTTCGTCTAGGTGGAAGCATGGCATTTTTCCAGAAGCTATTTCCACCAATCATCAGTATATATGAGTACAAGAAGAAAACACTTGACAAGAAAATGTCACCATATAACAGATCGGAGCCTTGATGCTCCTTGTGCATATACCTATATATATGTTTACTTACAGCATTTTGCAGTAGATGAGGTTTCAGTTTCTCAATATTTGTCTTGTTAGGTTTCTTTTGAGGCCATATAGGGAATTCTGATTTGAAGCTGAAAGACCATGAAGGGATTAACTGTCTTTCCTGTCCCTTGCTTCTTCCCAGAATCTTCTGATATGCCAGAAAAGTAGGAGAAAATGGAGTGAAAAAGACTTAACACAAATGCTAAGTGAGTTCCTTTGAGGTTAAGCAGTTAATTAGATTAATGTTTCAACTCTGAAATATATATATATATATACACATATATATATAAACTAATGAAATTTTATCATGTCTAAAATGCAAAGGGCCAGAAGCTGAGCTTTACAGTGTTGTTACCACTGTCATCCCCACTAACTTTCATGTTTTCTCTTGAAGAGAAGGCCTGTCTCTTTCTGTCAATCAGGATCTGTCAGGACTATGTTATTATGTCTGTTTTTATTCAGAAACTTCTTTTCCAGTGTTAACTGCTTTTTACCAACCTCAGTTACATAATGTAATAGTATTGCAGGAGAGATGCAGTGTTTACAGAGGGATGGGTGGAGGGCTTATTTTTCCTGGTATATAGTCTAGATTGAATTGGGAGTTTAAAAAAGCTGGACTGAGGCATAATTTCTATTTGCATAGAAAAAAAACCCAAACAAAAACATAAAAAGTGTGTGTGAGGAGACAGAAAAAGCAAAAAGAAATAAATCTGGAAGAAATGTGGTAGAACTGAAGGAAATTTAAAAGGGAGAGAGAAGATATTGAAGGTATGCCTATATAACATAAAAATTGCTGAACTCTGTCCTTTGTGTTAATAGAGATGGAAAACACACCAAAATACTCAAATTTATTTTTAATTGATCCTAATAACTTTGTTTCCAGTTTTACTTGTCAAAACGCAAAGAATCCTGTGTAATTTTTTTAATTCTTTTTGCATTATTTACAGTGAATGTATTCAGTCTAAAAATAAAATTTCCCTAAAAGAAAAAAAGAAATTCAAGTGTTTCATTTTTAAAATTTCACAATGCATCACTAAAATTGGTGATTTGTAGCAAATTATATTCAATCTTAGATTGAATTTTTGGAGGATGAAAACATAGAAGATTTTTTTTCTTTTACTTCATGCCTTATTCCAGTCTCTGTTCAGGGATTTATAAAATGCTCCCTTTTTGGATATCAGGGATCAAGGGAGAATATGGTATTCAAAAGGCCATTGCTTCCTCATCAGTGAAGAGGGTATCATGAAATGCCTTGAAACTTTGATGACATTGATGCCTAAAATCCTGGAAGATAGGCACTCAGAAAACATTAATGGAAAAAGATGGACAGTACCTTTATTGGGAGTTTGGAGTCTTTGGGCCTCCGCTGGGCCTACAAAACCCGCATTGTTTCAACAAGGATCTCTGCGTCCAAAAATCCCCGAAGAACCCCCTCCCCCGAAAGATTACAGATTTTATACTCTTTCTAACAATTAACATATTAGATATTTTTAACCAATCATCATTTCTAATTCCCTCAGTGGCCCACCCATCAGGGTCCTAGGCTATGCCCCCTGGACCACCTCTAAGGGTTTCTGGGCTCTTCCATTTTTTTGACTTCAAGTTATCTTGCAGGTGTCTCTGAAAAATATCATGACTTTCAGAGAGCCTGAGAATGTGTAAGAAAATCACTTCAGTAAGTTCTAACACCACTTAATATGTGAACAAGAAAACTTATACTTCTAAAACTCTAAAAATCAACAAAATACACACCAAACCTTTAGGCATCAACATTCTCAAATGCAGTGACTCCCAAAGCTGAGTCGGAGCTTAGGCAGAAAGATGAAATAATTTGTCACTGCCACAGGTCATTGAAAGAGCCCTTATCCCCTTGTATATATGTATTATGATACATTCTTAAACCTCTTTCCCGTTCATTGGCAGAGCTTGCTGGCTGAGAAAGAGGTTACTGAGGTCCCTTTCAAAGAATGGTCCACTAAGTAGATTCTTTTGTCATTGCCTTGTGCTTCTCTTTTGAAGACATTAGCTTAATGCTACTGACTGTGATTGTATTTTTCAGATTCTCAGCCTTCTTAGACTGCCAGTTCTTTCATTTAAAAGCATTTTGAAAATTGGATTTTACTTGTTCAACATGGTATAGGAGAAGGAATAAATAAATTGAAACCATTGATAACCATATTAAAAAGCAAGAGGGTCTGTGAGTAGGCATTGCCTCAGAATATGATTTTTACAGATGACTAATCAACTTTTAGATGTGGTAACAGAAAAAAAGTAATTAAAAAGAAAAAGCAAGTAGTTAAAAAGCAAATTTCATGACTATGGCTGTGTTTTTGAAAAAGAAAACTGCATCACCATACTCCTGTGCTTAGTATTACACCTACTCATTACTGCGTGTTCCTGCACCCTACATAAATGTAGAGAGCTCTTCTCTGCTGCCACAGCAGACGATGTGAAGCAGTAAGATGCCAGGCATTGCACTTAAGGATATCTCCATTCAAAGTCTGCTCTTGGTTTGTTTTGCTGTAGCTTCTCCCCAAAACTGTGGTACCAGTGAGCAATAACAACAGCAGAAGTTGTAGAAAAGCTAGCACTGGCCACAAGTTTTTGAAGACCTACTGTGAGCTATAATGTGGGAACATGGAAAACAGACAACTCAAGGATGACCAGGATTCTTCATTAGACTTGCACAATTGTAGAATAACAGAGAGCGTAACAGAATAACAAGTGTTATTCTGTCTTGATTATTGAAATGACTACTGTATAGCCATGGAAAATCATACAAAAAGGGTATTTATATATACCCTTTTTTGTATGATTACATATTTATGTTAAGTTTTTTCATTATGATCCTTCTTAGTTCCACTTTCAGTTTATTGTAAAAGTTTATACTTTTTAAAAAGTTCTAAGCTAACACATAGAAGCAGTGTTGGGTTTAACATAACATTAAATATGTTAGACCCACAACTACATTTTATTTTCAAAACAGCAAGAGCTGGAAGAGCAAATTGTGTACTCTGCCTTTGAACAATTCATTGAACTTCTGTGTTCAGTCTTAACAGCATGATACCCTGAATATTTATTTTTTTTCCTTGGGTAAAAAAAGAAATATAATGGTTAGGTTAACTGCTGTGATAGGGATTGAAGATAACAGAGCCCTGTCTGTGAGGCTGAGATTGCCACTTTTTTCAGCTTTGGCAAAATGCATCCTTCATATACTTTAGTCAAGCCGGTGATGGGAGTAGCCCACAGTAGGCTGCCATATGAAACAGCAATCACAGCATGCAGGTGCTGGGTAAGGCACCATCTATTGTGCATTGTGGAAAAAACACTGTGATTGCTGTGATGAGCAGACAGTGTGAGACTGGGATTTAAGGAATAAAATATGTGTTGTATCACAGGCTTCCTGTGTAATGTTGGGGGAACATTTTGCTTTTCAGGAGTGGTGTCTTCATAAACTGAAGTAAAAATAGCAAGATTTTCTACAAAATCCACTTATTAGTGGGGGAAAAAAATACCCACTACATGTTGTTCAGAACAAGTTCACATTCTCATCTATAGTTTCTGTCTCTCACTTAGTAATAGCTTTAAGGTTATAAACAATTTAGGTGGAAAAAAAAAAGAGAACTGTAGGTTTGGAAAAGTCATTACAGATTCATAGAATTATGGAATGATTTGGGTTGGAAGGGACCTTAAAGAACCTAGCTCCATCTAGCTCCAATACTCTTGCCATGGGCAGAGCACCTTCCAATAGGTCAGACTGTTCAGAGCCCCATCCAACCTGACCTTGAACACTTCCACAGATGGAGTGTCAACAATTTCCCTGGGAAATTGGTTCCAACTCCTCACCACCTTCACCATAAAGAATTTCTTCCTAATATCCAATCTAAATCTGCTCTCCCTCACCTTAAAGACATCTTTAAAAAAAATCTTTGAGATAAACACTTGAAGATAAATAGAGACAAACCTGCAATTTCCCCGTGACTCTTCAAGTTTTCTTTACTATCAAGGCCTTGTATCCAACAATGTAAAGGCTGCTGTAAACAAAAGTTCACCTACCCTTTCTGGAAAAAGTGTTTAAAGGCGAGAAAAAAATTAAACTAAGAGCTGGTTGAGGTTTATACACCATGGTGAGCCAGAAACTGAGTATGTTCTTCAGAAAGAGTTCCCTGTTCTTTGGTACATTTTGATTGCATAAAAAGAAAGAAAAAGTTTAAAGAGAAGAGATTTCTTTTTGGTTGTTTTGTCTTAACACATTACTGAATTTTCATGAAAGCATAATATTGTAAAGTATTAGGTTTTTTTGGGGGGAGGGTTTGTTGTTTTTTTTTTTAAGAAAGGTATATTTTTTCAGAAGTTTTTTCTTTTGGTCCTTATGATAATATTTTTTTTTTTTTACTAGAATAATTATAGAACAGTGCTGTTGTCAAGAGTGTAATGTATTAAAATTGTATTCAGAATTCAATATTTTACAGTTCCTGTTTTCAAACTCTAACAACATCTATGCCCAGCACCCTACTGGTAAATATATTTACTTTGATCATTGCAACATTACTGATTTGGGTGATAAATATTACATCAACAGATACTTTTGTGTTTGTTTGCTCAGTATGAGGTTTTCAAAAAAGGAGACAGTTCCTCTAAGGCCAAGCAATTTTTATTTTGTTTGTGCCTTGTATTTTCCTTTTTATTTTGGGCTGTGCTTTCACTACTGAAATGGCTTTTAGATCCAGAGTATCAGGAACAGATGGAATTTTTGAAAGGGAATGCATCTGGAACATAAATGATTTTGGCTTACCAGAAGTGGAAGGAATAATATTTAATGTCACATTTAATAACACTTGTTCCTCTTTGTTCAAGTAGAATCTGTTACTCAGGACTTTGTGGAGAGTTACAGGTGGTATGGAGTCAAAATTTTCCCTATAGTAAAAATTGCCTTACATTATGTATGGATCTTTTTCTTTGAAAAAAGGATGAAAGCAAAGAAATGTATATTCCAGAGAAGGTAGCTCTCCCAGAAAACTTTTGGGGCCTGCACCTGCCCATATCTCTGGAGTATTTATATTATTACAGTAGTGCCTGCTAACATCAGTCATGAACTGGATCTTCACTATAGAAATACATTCAACAATGTTTTTCAAAAAAATTAAAATCCCAATACCTGATAAAAGGATTGATAATCTATGCATAAGACAGACAACAGATGCATACAAATCAACATCAAACATGTGGATTTGGCATGCAGAAAAATAGGTTGTTTCTGTGGCAAAGAGAGGATTGAATGGAATAAGGGGTTGTTTCTGTGGGGCAGCAAGACTCTTTTATCTCTTTTTTATAAGCAATAGTCACACAATAGTTTTATATCCAGACTTGATATTTGAAGGGTAAGAACTCTTGTTTCAGTCATCCTCTGGTGCACAGGGTGTTGCAGGTATCCATCTGCTCTACCCTTTGCCTGCTGTGTGTATTTGTGTACTTTTTAGCCCTCCCTCATTTCTCCCCCTTCTTAGTTCGATTGCTGAGGTCTATCATTGCTGCTTCTCTCCGAGATCTTGCAGATGGACCATTAAAACCCTTTTTCCACCTCCATAACAATCCAAATATTTTTTTTGAAAAAATGCTGAAAATATATTTCAGGACAGTTAAAACTCTCCCAACAACATGGTTAAAAACAAAACAAGAAGTCATTGCAGTGGTGCTAGATTTCAATAAAAGGATCTAAAAAAACGAGGAAGTTTTTTTTGAAAAGAAGCTAAAAAAGATAGGTAAGGCAATTAAAATTTAGCAGGTAACAGAGATTACTGAGAAACACTGCATGGAAAATGCAATGCCCATGCACATAACCTGCTGTGATGAACTTGGGAAAAAGCAGTACTGGCTAAGCAGCAAAGTTAAAAGACATATTTTTAGACTTAATCAGGTGTTAACAAAAAACAAACAAACAAACCAACCAAACAAACAAAAACCTGGAAAGTTGCATTTGAATGAAGAAAATAGAAAGCATCATAAGCTCTGGAAGTCTAACAAGGGTAAGTAAGAGATCAGCTCTCTCCATGGAGGAAGGTCATCAATGAAGTCATATAGTTTGCTGTTCTCAGACCTGCTGTTTAAGAGAGACATGAAAAGGGGCACGTGTTTTGACAGTTTGCTGATGAGAGAGTTCTTCAAGGTAGAAAGGATCAAATCCACTGCATCAAATTGCAGGAGGTCCTTACAGGATTCAGTGATTGGATAACAAAATGGCAGATGAAAGTGAATGTAGGTACACATAAAACAGTGTATGTGTAGACCAATTTTAGCTTCACATACAAAGTGATACTTTGAAGTCACCCTACCCACTGGAGAATGAGACCTTGTGGCTGAGATAAATAATTCCTTGAATATACCCATTCAACATCAGTAAAAATAAACCACAAAAGACTTGCAGAGAAAGAAATGGAAAACAAAACAGAAGGTACTTGCATAAACCCATGATCTGCCTCTCATTGAATACTGTCTAGCTGTTCTGGTTTCTTCATGTCAAAAAACTATATTATTAGAACTGGAAAAGGTTCAGAAAAGGCAAGCAAAGATGATGAAAGATTTCATAATATTACAAGCAATGCCTGAGTTATTTGACACTCTTTATCATGAAATAAACATGATTCAGGAAGTTTCATTGAGCTTTAAAATGTATAAGGACCATCTGATTGCTCTGTCCTTCAGCACAATCACTATGGCATGGGAGAAGCCAGTGAGATACAAATTATTCAGACAATTCACAAAGTTCAGGAAAGAGAATTCTCAAAAGTGATTCCCTGGTGAAAATGGTCTCTCTCTTGTCTACGTTCTTTATGTGATTTGGGAAAAATCAATGGTTATCTACTAGGAATTAGTTAAGAAGTAATTTTTTCTAATGATTATTGAAATGAAAAACTAGACCTTGAAGCCAAACAGTCAAAGGACAGATTTTGCAAGGTTGCAGGTCTCCTTTGGGTTTGATTTGCTCCTCAGTCCTGATGTAGGAGACATGCTGAGCCGCAGGCAAAGTAGTTGAAATGAAATGCAGTGCTTTCAAATTTTGTACCAACTTGATTTTTGCTTTGCAGTGACATTTAAGATGTGTCAGCATTGTGATCCTTCTCTGTTTAGAGACAGAGAAATAAGACCTTTACATTACCTCCAGAGAGAAATTGTTTCTATCAGCCAGACCCACTTCTTAGGGCTGCTTTGGCATTCTCATTAATTGAATTTTATTTTTTTTTTTAATGGACAGCTAGATTTAAAAATGCAGTAGATGAGGTACTAATGGTCCCTTTTGACAGTCATTTAATACTTGAAATACTGTCCAGAGCTGTGTAAAACCTCAAATCTGTTTCTGCCTCTGTATGCAAAAATTTATATCCTCAGAATCCCAAAATATGGGTCCAGAGGAGCAGACTAGTATTTGAATAAAGAGAAGGGTGAAAAATTTTAGCCTCTGGTTAATGCAGTTCTTTGAACAAATTATCAGCAAGAAGGGGTGAGAATCCAGGCATTTCTCTCTTAACTGAGAGTCTTGATGTCTGAGCTCCTGAATTATCTTTAATGGTAATTTAACATATTCCATGTAAACAGTAAATGCTCCAAAAGAAAAGATTAAGGGAAGTCAGTATGGAAAGGTTTAGAGTGATAAGAATTTTGGACAGCCAGACAAACATTTCGCACCCTGAATAATGGTCAGACAGTTAGGATTTTACGTAGAAGGAGATGTCTCTGGTTCCCTCTTCCTCCCTTCCAGCCAAGCACCAAAAATACAAGAGGGTTTTAAAAATATTTACTGAATTTTTTTATCCTAAAATTCAGGTTGATTTGAACCTGTTTTCCCATTAAATTTTGCATTTCACTGCTAACCTGGAAATAAAGGATTTAGGTAACCCATTGCTTAACTGCCACTTAAATCCAGGAAAGTTAACTGCCTCAACACTTGCAAGTTATCCTTTTGAATGACAATTTTGCATGTCTAGATGCCAAAATACCTAAATATTGCTTGTATATTATATTTCATAGATACTAAAACATTGTAGCTAATTGGTTTTATTATTTGCAATAGTAAGGTGTGTACAACTTTAGCAAAGCATCCCCTTTTCATTAAGCTTAACTAGTTGATAAATTAAATAGCAAAGGCATATATAAAAAATGGAAAATGCCTTATACAACCTAGTATATGAAATCTTTTTGTCTTAGCTGTTCATGCTCCCTCCTTCTTTTTTTTAAGACCACAACTTTTTATCATAGAATGAAGATACATCCCACATGGGACTTAAATATCAAATAAAAAAAAAAAAAAAAAGGAAACCTGTGCAAGACAATAAAACAAAACAACTACAAAGAGGAAGAAAATGTACTGACTGCAAAAAAGGTACAAACTTTTCCCAGGTCATTGACAGCCAGAATTATGCAAAGGATTAATTTTGCTTCTTATCACAGGGGTGTCTTTCCTAGCACAAAAGAGAAATTGTTTAATAGCCAACATGCCAGGCTCTACAACGGTGACTCACGGTAGATCTTATGGGTGACTAATGTAACGTGACATATCATAAGCTGCCTATGAATGCAGATTTTGAATGCCAGCGGATGATCAGAGCTTGTGACTGAATTCTTCTTGAGAAACTGGGAATAACTAAAACGAAACAAAAAGATGCATGTCTGGAGAAATCAGGGGCAATATAGGAAGGCAGAAGAGGACAAGCAGATAAAAAGTGCTACAGGGCTTTGGCTCTGCACTGCACAGGTTAGCAGCTGCTGAATACCACTCAGTGGGTAGACTTGTTTTGTACTAAATCTGCTGCACTTCAAAGTCGGGCTTCTTCTAGCCCTTTTGAATCCCTCTCCCCTATATGCACATATGAGTCAATCTTCTGGCACCAAATTTAGCAATCATGGAATGGATTGGATTGGAAGGTCATGCAGTCCAAACTCCCTTTTAGGGAACAAGACATCTCCAACCAGTTAACCTGTTTAGAGCCCCTTCCAAACTGACTTTGAATGCTGCCAGGGATGGGGAATCCAATATTTCTCTGGGCAATCTGTGCCAGTGAGTCACTACCCTCATTGGAAAAAAAAATGTTTTGATTTTGGCTAGTCTAAATCTACTCTTTTAGTTTCAAACCAATATCCCTTGTCCTGTAACAATTGAGCCTGATAAAAAGTTTGTCCCCATCTTTCTTCTAAGCCATCTTTATGTTTTGAAAGGCAATGAATTACTTCAGCTTACTGTTATGATGAAAAATAATCAAGAAAAAATAGGTTTTGTGTTTTAGAAACAAGCTCAACTGACATACTTGGCAAATGAACATCTATTAATTCCCACAATGGTTTATCTTGAATGGCAGTATTTTGGTAATATTATAGAAAGGCAGGAGGGAGCAGCTAAGACACTGTAACCCAAGTCTATGGTCCCATGGTGAGGAGAAAGAAAGGTGATATAAACACAGCAATAGGAAATGGAAGGTAGCATTTGCTGGACAGGCTTGGGAAATTTCAGACAGTTTTACATGTCTTCTCATCAGTGCAGATTATTGGCAATGTTGAGACACGACCTTGAAACTCCAGCAAGACTTTGGTACAACAAATGAATTAACAAGGATTATAGGGCTGAGGAGGAAGAGGAGAATGGAAAGGTTGATAGTCTGCCTTTCATATGTATCAGAAGAAACTCTACTTATGTTAATGCTAGTAGATAATACAGAAGGAATGCATTACTGACAGGTAATAACTGAATGAATCTCTGATGAGATGATATACACATCTGGGGATTTGTATTGTTGAATGCTGGTGTGAAAGAATTTCTGTTCTATTTATTTTATGTGGTGGAGGATGAGAGAATTAAATGTTAGTATATGATATCAAATATTCTTTCAATATCCTTGTAAGTGGATTGTACCTTACTGAATTGGGAATAATAATTTTATTTTATTTTTTTTTTTAATAGGCCATGATGAAGCCATTGGGGCAAGAAGAAAAATGTTTGTGAAGTCTAATCTGACAGACAGTAATTAGGCAATATGCTATAATTAATAAATTGTGGTCTGCTAAGTTCAGCCTTCTTATTATGGTTTGTAGTAGATACTACTACATCAATAAAAACTTTGATAATATAACTTAATAATTTTTATTGTAATTTCAAAGGCATGCTAAACAAGATCTCACAAAAGGCAGAGAAACAACAGAAAGCTTGAAGCTTGTACATGATCTCTTTTGGGAAGCTAAAAGTAGTTGAGACAGCAAAAATTGGTGCTAATTTCAGGGATTTCCTTTCCCAAATTCCCATACTGTTAACCACTCACATTTATTCTCATAAAATGTCTGTATAATCCTGTCAAAACAATACTGGCACATTTTTTTCATCATATATCTATGCATATATTAAGTGCTCTGCCACAAAAATTTGTTCTTTTAAACTATAGCTGCTATGATTATCCCTTTTGCTGTGATAATTCCCTATCTTTAATGTTTTTCATTGTTCATTTTTTCTCTTCCAGCTTCTCTATTAATAGTCAATATCTGACGTTACAGTTGGAAGATTTATGAAAAAAGATTATTTGGCTATCTGTCCTTTGACAAGATAGCTAACTGTGCCAAAAATATTCTAGGCTGAGGATTGCAGTGACAGTTACAATACAGTCTTCACTAATAAATGTGTGTAGTCCTACTAGTTTTTTTTTTTAACTGAGATACTGCAACTTATATTCTGGTAACTATCAATCCACATAAAGTAAATAAATTGCTCAGAAAAGAAAAAAGTGTTGGAAAAAAATCAGTAAAATTATCCTAGACTTACATGTATATGTTATATAATTTTATTGAGAATGTGTAATTTCATTAATCTTATTGAAAGCTCCCAATCAAAACTTATCCTCAATACTGGTTTTGAAATAGCAGAAAATATTTCAGGGTGTTTTACTTGTAACTTGATGACTAGAGCTGAATTGCTCTATAGAGAAAAATTTTAAATAGAAATTGTTGGCTCATCAACACTGACATATCAATTTTGCTAAAAATTTATTTTAAATAAATTAGTTGTGACAAATACATCAAAAGGTTTCAGTCTTACTATACAAAAATGGGTTTTTTTGTGATATGTATTACAATATACTCAGCATAAGGAAGCACTGGATACTAAATCCAAGGACAAATGGTCAGATCACCAATTTATCTACAAGAATATGAATTTCAAAACTAATTACCATTTAGAGTAACAATTATTATCAGAGTGGATATATGTCATCTGCAATTATGAGAAACATGCAGTGACATTATAGTAAACCAAATAAATTTTACTTATCTTTCATAGATTAAAAATAAGGTAAAATTTGCAATAAGAATCAAAGTTATTATGTTTCTTAATATTTTGCCATTAAGTCAAAATATCAAGAAATAAAAAGTAAAGGACAACAGTGTTTCTGAAAGGGAAATTTTGACACTTGACTCACTACACCAATTTCAGTACAATTTTCCAGTCATTCCAGCTGGTCTTTAAAAAAAAAAAAAAAGTCTAATTATTTATTAAAAAGTAAATTATTTCCCATTGGGAGTGGCCAGCATCAAGGAGTAAAGGAGTAAAGACAGATGGAAATCCACAAGAAGTAAATATGACAAGAGTTACATTACGAGACTGAAGATCTGAGTTTCTTGAGGAATACTTACTTCTTTCTTTTGCATTCTTGTAGTGTTTGAGTATACTTCCAAAATCTATTGAAAAATACAGTCTCCTTTGCAATGTGCTAAAGCCTTGGCCTCAGCAATGCCATATAGAAACAATTTCTGTCATCTAGGAGCACATTCAGTAGATATTTCTTCACTATATTATAATCAGATATCCCTGTATTCTTGCACTGATCTCAGAGAACAGAAACTTCAGTAAGTTATTAATTTCTGATGTCTTTCTTGCTTTCCTGTTTTCTCTTTCTCACTTTCTCTCTCCCTTCCCTTCCCTTCCCTTCCCTTCCCTTCCCTTCCCTTCCCTTCCCTTCCCTTCCCTTCCCTTCC
>JAWWEE010000001.1:32504503-32561428 GCA_035221455.1 Xenops minutus | reverse complement strand
TGCAGGTGTCTCTGAAAAACATCATGACCTTCAGAAAGCCTGAGAATATGTGAGAAAGTCCCTTTAGTAACTTCTAATACCACTTAATATGTGAGCAAGCAAACCTATACTTCTAAAACTCTAAAAATCTACAAAATACACACCAAACCTACAAAATACATACCAAACCTCTGGGCATCATTACCAAGCAAAAGACAAGAGCTTTCATTGGAATAGGTGGAATCTGTACTGTTGTAATAAGCAAGCCTAGTAAAATTATCTTTGACAGACTCAGATCATTCCTTTTTCAAAAAAGGAATGTAATCTGAAGGTTAAAATCATGACATTCTTTTTGGTGTAATGGCTTTGGATGATGGACCTATGTGTTTTAGTTCATTCTGGTGCTCTCTGGTTCAATGATCATGTGCCAGTGCCTCTAGCTCAGTGGAATTTAAAGGAGATATTATCCAAGATGTGGCTGAAATAGACAGAAGATGATACTATTGCAAAGTAATGCATTTGTTGGCAAGAAATGTAATGACTTTTGGCACCTTGCAATGTTTTAGTGCCATCTGGTGACTCCCCAAAATGTTACAAGAACATTTGCCAAAATGCCTGGATAAAATAAATATATTGGTAATTGACCAATTTTGCATTAATAGTTATGCACTGAAAATCTAACTATCAGAACTTCATTGCTTCAGTGACAGGATACAGTCTTGTAACTCACCATCAAAATATGAATTTTAAACACCTGATGTCTGCATGATAAAGTTGACAAACAAACAAAATATCCGCCCAAGAATTTTCCATGAAAACTGAGAAAATGAAGTTTCATATATAACTGCAAAGAGAAGTGATTGTGATTCTATAAATTACCTATTATGAAACTTTCATTTGCCTTCTTTCAGGACAGTAATATCTATCCAAAGAACAGATGAGAGTTATAGAAGAAGGAAACCTACTGGAGAAAAAGGGTTTAAGAAAAAAGCCAACTTCATATACCATACATTCTTTTTGAAGTAAGATGTGATAAATGATGCATTTATTCTTAAAATGAGGATTAGATTTCTCCAATAATAAATACATTAAATAGTATAAATACTGGTTTGATTTTTTTTTTTTAATGAGAAGACAACAAGCTGAAAATATTACTTATGTGCTCATAACCCTTGCTCAAGAGCTTCAACTCCCTTTTTTTTTAACTTCCCTTTCCTGAGTTGAGTCAAATTGGCTGATTATGGAAACCTGTTCCCTTGCTTTTCATGTATTTTAACTGTGCAGTACTGACATATCTGAGAGAGATCGATGTTTTCTGTCTCCTGTCTTTCGCATCCTAGGTTGTGTAATTATTTACTAAGTTTCAAACAGTAAATGGAGCGCAAATGTCTTCTTTTTCCAGGTTTCACAGCTATCACTAGGGACATACTATGAACACAATGAGGCTCATAGAAGTGATCATAAGCATCTCGTTTTCAATTTCACTGTAGGTTAAATATTTAACTTCAGGTTTTAAAGAAACCAATTCTATTATCTCTTGTGCCTTTTGCTCTTCATCAAAGAGATATTGGGCTATTGCACCTTTGTTCTGAGATTCACAGGTAGAGACTGATACGATAATGAAAAGGAGCATGAGATGTGATAGAAATAATGTGTGACTAGACTTGATGACCTAAGAGATCCTTTTCATCCTTGTCTTAGAGAGCTCATAAATCTTCAGATATGTCCAGCAGAACTATACATTGAGGGCTTTGTCCTCAGACCTTTCAAGTCACTACAGAAATTTGTATTGACTTCAAACCACTTTGAAGCAGGCTGGTAGTTTCTTAATTTTATGAAATTTGCTTGGACTGCTGTGTTCTTTGAACACATTTTGCACTGAGCTGGGTTCACACAGTCCTGGTTAAACATTGCTTTATTGTGCCTAGTGGCTCTCCTGTCTTTAGGAAGGAGCTGAGGAAGGTTTGGTGTCTCCTATGAGCTGGGCATCTGCTTCGACATCATAGTAGTATGTTGTGAGGAATAATTCTATGAAAAGTCTGTTTTCATGTGTCGTACTTGTTATCCAATGGACAGAAGTATCTGCAGTTTTTCACACATAAAGAATTCAGGTCAAGTTTGTTGTTTTTTTTTTTTTTTTTTTTTTTTTTTTTTTTTTTTTTTTTTTTTTTTTTTTTTTTAAGTTCTGATTGGAAATCAAATACATTATATTTAGAGAACTTGTCAAGATTCGGATTTGTTCTTAATTACACCCTTTGCCTTCCTCCTATGTGTTTTTCCTTTGGGGAGGGAGAAAATTAAAGCTCAAAAGGAGGTGAAAGGAAATGGGGGATAAGGAGGAAGGAGTAACAGGAGTGACTGAGAAATCCCAGCCTTTTTGTTGCAGCATAACCACAATCACCAGGTAAGCAACTTTGCATTGCTGTGGTACAATTGCACCACTCCAGTTAGTGTATCACTTGATATTGACTGCTTCACTCTTGACTGACATCCAAATTCAGAGCATCCTTTCCCCTTTCAGCAGATGTTGTCAGCATCATCCATTAAAACTCCCAGTTATTCTTTGCTTTCTCTGTTCACAAGAACTGTTGGGAAGTGCTCTGAATTTCTGGGATAGGAATTTTTTACCTCGCTACCAGTCTTTTAGTACTACATGGCATCGACCTTGGAGACCATGGTTGGCTAAAGCACTTTAAGACGCTGCGTGGGAAAGGAAAACAGTTTTATATGTCTGAAGCCACTGATGATCCTGTGGAAAGCATAGCTTCAATTTTTAGCACTGGGACAGAGCTCCTGTGAAGCTACTTAGTAGCTCAGAGCTTCTGGATCTCAAGGTTTAATGGCACATGTTTATTCAACACTGTAGGGTGATGCTGGTGAAGGACACTCTTGGAGATGGCAGGGAGGGATGTTTCATCTCTGTCTATTAAACACTTTCAGTCTTTTATAGCATTTAGAAGACTATACTCTGTTTTGCTCTCATTGGCAGGAGTACCCTTTCAGTGTTTTCATGTTCACAGATGCAAAAATGGAACTGCCAAAATAGAGAGATCAGACTTTTTGCCTGAAAAAAGACACATGCTTGAAGAAGTGTTATCAACAGTATCTTAAGGCAGAAAAACAGTGACCTTAATGCCAGGAAAGAAACATACATAAAAACTTCTGAATGAAAGGACAAGTTTAGCAAAAATCAAGAAGTTGCATGACAAAATAAGGACTAATGAAGTTCTGTGTGTGTTAAGATTTGCTAATAAAAAGAGCAGGAGACACACAAAGACATGAGCCCAATCTGTGGTACACAGCATTTGATGCATCAACAACATCAGATAAAATGTCTGATGGAACATGACAGGCACAAATAATACATGAACACTTAGAGTGGGTTGTGCAAGATCTCTGGCTGGCAGCTGCAGCTGTTGCAGTGCAGTTTTTAAGTCATAAAATCGAAAACATTGCTATGTCATCATGTTTTCCATACCCAGGTTGTGCAAATCTGCCAGCTCCCTTGTTATTCATAGTACCTAAATCTTGACTGTCATAAGCAACCTGGGGAACTCATTCCAGCCTGTGATTTCATTACAAAATGGAAAGAAAATGCATTTTTTTCTGTCTACTTTGAGACATAAATTCATCAGACATAAGATTAAAGCCACCCTTCTGAGAAAACTCACTCCTTGGTTAAACATTCTCTGATTTCAACTCAAAATTTGTTACAGTAAGAATAATTTGGACTTAACAAAAGGGTAAGGAAATACTGGTAATTATATCCATTTTAGTCAGATTTTACATCTCAATAAGGTAAATGTAAAAAGCATCTGAGTTATAATTGCCAAACGTATCAGAGCAGTATAAAATGCCTTGTTTACAAAATAATTTAGTATTCAGAAAAAAAAATACAGTAATTTTTTTTCAAAAAGCATCATATATTCTCCTGCAAATGTGATGACTATCTTACAATGAATTAAACAAGTAGAACTTACTCTTTATAGATGATGATAATAGATTATTAAAAGGAGGGTAAAATAAAACATTTTTAAGGATATGTTTCTTGGGTTTACATCAGTGGTCTTTAGAAAAAGCAAAGATAAGGTAGTTTTATCAGCTGGGAAGATATTGCCTAAGAATATACTCTTTAAAAGTTAACATTTTATTTAAACTGAAGTTAAACTGACAGAGGACAGGTTTAGATTATATATTAGGAAGAAATCCTTTATCATGAGGATGGTGAGGTGCTAACACAGGTTGCTCAGAGAAGCTCTGGGTGCCCCATCCCTGTAAGTGTCCAAGGCCAGGTTGGATGGGGCTTTGAGCAACCTGGTCTAGCAGATGGTGTGCCTGCCCATTGCAGTGGAATGGGAATTGGATGGTCATTAAGGTCCCTTACAGTCCAGAACTTTCTTTGATTCTATGGTAGTGATTGAGAAAAGTAGTCTCAACTATAGCTAATTGTTCTAACATAACTTCTTTATCCTCTGAAATAAAATCTGTTCTTCAGGTTCTAGGAGAACTGGTGTTTATATACCACATTTTGTAGTGGCAAAAATATATTTTTCCCTGTTGGTATGAGAACTGAGTAAATAATAAATAAATATATTCAAGAATGCGTTCACTGAATTCGGTTCCCAAATCTTGTTTGGTTTTATTTTTTTCCTCCTTTTTTTAATCCTTAGAAGTTTTTTGGTGTTGTTTTTTTCTGTTTTGTTTGTTTGTTTGTTTGTTTGTTTGTTTGTTTGTTTTTCCTGTGTTTGGTTTTGTTTGCTTCTCCTGTCCTAGCAAATCATTTTAGCCTGCCGTAAGTTTTGGACATAATCTGTATTTTATGTCACAAGAATCAAGAACATGATTCTAAGCTGTATCAACATGTAAAAACCTTTGGAAATCCAAAGTGTGTTAATAATAATTTTTTATTTGAGAAGGACAATTTGATCCTTAGAAGCCTATGGGTCATGGTCAGCACATTTGGGTAGTGGTACATGTTCCTGGCAGAAGTTCTAGGTCTATCATACGTCAAGTACTGCCGCAGGAAAATCATTGCATTCAGAGAGTTGGAAGATCTTGAAGGAGAAATTGATGTCTGATAGCAGGGACTACCTAACTGGCATGAATACAGTGAACAACAACACTTGGGCAGATGATTCTCATGGTGTGATAATGGAATTGGCAAGTATTGAAAATCTGAAAGTGGAAGTCAGTAAGGATAGGCTGTCAGTGGTGGTAGAGATTTTTGATCTTTTCATATAATCCCCTTAACATGTTAGATTATTGAGTTTGGACTTTTTTGATGTGTATTACACAAAACAGTCTGCAAAACCCTTAAATTTTTATCTGTCTGTCTATCTATCTGTCTATCTATTTATCTACACACATGCATAGATGCACATATATGTGCATATGTGTATGTATTCTTTCCCCAAACCTGCCTGTTTCTGAGTCCTCCATTCTAAGCATATTTTTAAAGATTTTCTTTTTCTGTCACCTGTGGACCTTTTCATGACTATTCTTACTCCAATGCTCAGGCACACTGAGTTTGTCATATTAGTCTTGACCCTTCCTCAGGGGGTGAGAAAATGCCTGTCCTATCTGGATGCTCATTAGCACTCAGAATCATCTCTGTTATATGTGCGGCATTTGAAGCCTTTTCCTGATAATGATCTTGATGGTTTCAGTTGGCAGTTCTTGTTTTACTAGCAATTTTTTGTAGTCCCATACTCCCCAGTGTTCCCTGAAAAGACTTTTTTAATGAGATATTCCTGGGTTTAGACATTGGGGAAATAGGAGAAGGAGAACAATGACATCAATAAAGCCACTAGTATTCTTTGAGTGCGCTGCCAATGATCCATATCTTTATGGTGTGCAGTTCAGTGTTAATTCTGCCAGAGACATAGGCTATAATCTGTATTACACACATTTCACATCTCCTCCTCTCCATGAACAGTGTGAGGGCAGAATTTTTCTGACATCTGTATAATTTCCAGTGGTTTTGAACTAGCTGGTTTTTGTTTTGTTTTGTTTTGTTTTGTTTCCCTCCCAGCTGTGCTCCATTAAATGTACAGATACAAGACAGTATCTATGCACATATTTTACTCCACCACCTGCAATAATGTGATAATGAAATGAGTAACCCTTAAACACCTTCTTCTTTCCTGACTGCTCAGAGTACCGCTTGAGACAGCTCTTAAAGCTCATGCTCCACATAATAAGGTTCCTGACCTCCAGCTGCTAATCCTTAGTCAATAATTGATAACTCTGAGGAGTACACCAAAATGGAGGAAGATTAAGGTGGAGGTATCTCAGATATAATAGAAGTGCAAGGCTGCTGAATGGTACTAGTGTCTTACCAGAGAGAGAAGCTAGGACCAGAGTTCAAATGAACTCTTTTATCTCATAGTTTTTAGAATAGTTTTTAAGCACTTTGTAATTAAGAATGTATTTAGTCCCAGACTACCTGTTGCATAGAGTATGAATGCCTATGAGGAAAAACTGAAGGAGATAGGTCCTTTCTCTCTGGAGAAGGCTCAGGGGAACCTCATGACAGTATTCCGGTATGAAAAGTGCAACTTCAGAGGATGAAATCTTTCTGCAAAGAACCCATGGAGAAGATGAGAGGCAATAAGTACAATTTGCAGAAAGAAAAGGTTCACCTCCATATAAGAAGGATATCTTTACAGTCATTCACTGGAATAACCTCCACAGGGATGTGACAAAGTTCCCATAACTGGAGGATTTCAAGATGCAGTTGAAAAGCGTGACAGATGACATCATCTTTGCTCCCTTTACCATGAAAGTTTTGGCCAGATGATCTTTCAGGTCCTTTCCAACCTGGACTATTTCATGATTTTATCATTCAATGATTACTTATTTAACCAGAAAACAGTCTCTCCTGACTCTTACTCTGTGAGTCTCACAGTTTCACAAATGACCTTTTGAGCATGGCAAGAGACTGAATCCAAATCAGAAATCCTCAGAACATTATCTCTTTCCTATCCTTGAGTCTGACTTGATCAAATTTATTGCTTGAAGATTTTATATTACCATTACCAGAGTTTCAAATGCAGGACCTTTGGGACTCAAAGAGGGAAGGAGAGCCTCAGCAATCAGATTGCTGGTATTTTTTCTGTCTTTTATATCTTGCTGTATATAATGTAGAGGGGGTGAATTTCAGTATTTTCCCACTGCCAGCTGAAATGAAAACAAGAATTAACTGGAATATAATAGCCATTGTACTCAGCATGACATAAAGACCAGGAGGGGGGAAGGCACTTCTCTCATCCGCTGGCATCAGAACAAGGCTTCATTACAAAGAAGAGGTGGGAAGGTTGAATAATGTCTTTTCAGGACAGTATCTCTGAAACTGTCATCAAAAGGACTGTAACACATCACTCAAGAAAACAGAAGCTACTGAAAAATTTAGCATATGATTTGCATGTACTCTGATTGTGTAGAGTGCTGCTAAAAAATGGCAAGAAACTTTTACATGTATGAAGAGTTCTTACGTGGGCAAATGAGCTACGAGAGTATAGATGGACAATATAATAAAATAGAGAGTGGTTTAGACATTCTCAGCAATTCTTTCTCTTTACAGCCCTTTCAAATGCAGTTTTAGAAGGAAATGAAAACAGAAAATAATAAATATTTACTATACATCAATTACTAAGAGCTTGAATAATGAATTGTGCTTCATTATGATAAAGTGTAAACAAGCTAAAAGAAACAAGAAGAGGGTAGATTTGAATTAGATATAAAGAAGAAATTCATTACTGTGAGAGTGGTGAGGCACTAGCACAGGTTGTCCAGAGAAGTTGTGGATGTTCCTTTACTGGAAATATTCAAGGCCAGGTTGGACGGGGCTTTGAGCAACACAATCTGTTTGAAGGTGTCACTGCACACCTGCCCCCAGTCTAGGGGACTAGATGATCTTTAAGATCTCTTCCAACCAAAACCGTTTCATGGTTCTATGATGATTCCATGAACATACTCACATGGAGGAGCTCACAGTCCAAAATACTAGATAAAGGCAGAGCAGAAAGAAGGAAAAAGAGTGAAAATAGAATGGAAATTATTTATTCAACATGACAGAGTTGGGAAGACAGCCCAAGTATGCAAAGTTTCCTCTCAATCAAGAGCATACGCAATGTACTATTCTTTTTATAATTTTCCCTTGTCTGTAACATTAAAGCTGCTTTAGTAATATTCCACCCTGATCTAATCATCTGTCAAGGAGCCTACTTAATACAATATAAAGTTACCCTCACTTCAGTGAATTAAACTTTAAATCTTGTAAGTAAATGGAGGTGATTGTGAGAAATATCTTTTCAGGTGATAATGTGATAAAAAAGTTTTTATGACAACATTTTTCTATGTCACTTTCAGCCTTTTGTTTTAATTTTTCAGTCTCAAATAGACAAAGAGAAGTCTGCAGTGGGTTTCTGCTCAAATCCACAACATTTTTGTTTAAAACTTCCATGTTAACACAAAAAACTGGAACAAAGTTTTGTGGGTTTTTTTCACCATGATTTCTCTTGACGATGTTAGTTTTTTGTTTGTTTGTTTTTTGTTTGTTTTTTTTTTCTTGTTTTTCTTGCTTCCTGCATTTCCATACTGAAGCTGCACATTCAAAGGACATGGCTTGTATTCTGGATTTAAGATAAAAATCTGCCCAAGTAGAAGCTAAAAAATAATGATTGTCCTTGTAAATGGCATAAATCTGATTGGGAATCATTGCGAAAGATTAAATACGGAATTGTGCAATTTCATTTGTACAGTCAGTTTTCATTTGTATGTCCATCCTTTAAGAAGTCACTGGGGAAATGAGTGCAGAAACAACCACCTTGTAGTCAGAAAATTATGGGTGAATAAGAATTTTCAGTTAAAACAGTTTAATTAGTGGACAGGGTGAAGTCACAAGCAGGCCATTTCCAAGGTATTTCCTTGTGTGCAGGTGGTAAAGTGCTAAATGGAATAAAAAGAGATTTTAATTACAAGAACCATGAGAAAAATCATGCAGCAGGGTAAAAAGTAGTTCTGTAAAGAAGACCATATAATGATACATACAACACTGCATGCTAAGAGTCCCCAGGGAGCTAGACATAATCATAATTAATGATAGGGCTGCACAATGTGCACAGTTGCATTTTCAGTTCAAAGACTCAAAAATTTGCATGTACAGCATAAGCCTGTGTATGATTTTCATGTAGCAGTGAGCACAACACAGGGATTTAATTGAAATGAAGTTCCAGACCTTGGACCTGAAAATCCGGGGAAGAGAAAAGTGACTCTGGTTCCTCAAAAATGCTTGTGTTCTTTCTCCTATGTCATAGAATCATAGAATATCCTGAGTTGAAAGGAACCCCCAAGGATCTTTGAGTCCAACTCTTATCCCTACACAGGACAATCTCAAGGACCACAATGTGTGCCTGAGGGTGTTGTCCAAAAACTTCTTGAAATTCTGCAATTTTGGTGTTGTGACCACTTTCCTGGGGAGTGTGTCTCATTTTGTTCATTAAATCAATTTTACTATGCTCCTTCAATAATTTTTTAATGTCTGCATCAAACTTAAAATCTATTTAAGAACAAATGAAGACAGCCCACAGAGTGACATACTGCTTGAATTTCCCTTACCATTTCCTTGTGACTGCCATACTTATACATGTAAAAACATTTATATCTGAGCTCCTTTTATTGTCTTTTTGATTTTTTTTCATTCATATGTTTCCTAAAACACCAGAGTTCTGAGGTACTCCTGAATATAAATGCATAAATAATAGAAATTTGTGTTCTGAAGCTTAGCTTATCTCCTATACACATGCATGCAGTTCATTACCAAAGCTGAAATAAAGTTTAAGGGCATATATCAACAGTATACTACCTTTAACCCGGCACCCTGCAGGTGCACTGAATATTTTTGAGCTCTGGAAAGAGGAAAATACCTTCATAGCTGGTTGTGTGACATTCTAAACCTGCAGGGGTAATACTGTGCTATAGTACCTGTAGCCACCATAGTGTCTTCATTTATTCACTGCTAGTATTCTATAAAAAGTGTTTCTTGTGGTAACTAGATAAACATGTCCAAAGAAATCTCCTAGTAAAGATTAATGAAAGAAAGAATATAAAAGAGTCCAAGACTTGACTAGACTAACTTTATATGTGACTGCAAAAATGATGAAAGATACTAACAAACATCATGGAATGAAAGCAAACCCTTTGGAGAGCTTTTTATAAGTCCCTGTGGTGATAAAAAAATAATAACAGAGAAGAAAGATATAGATATTTGATAACAGCTGTATCACCTGATTTCAGGTTTGGAAAATCATTTTAATATATCTGAGGAATAAGAACAAGGGAAGGCAAAATTATTTAAGATCGAGATTTCAATACTGATCTGAAACAAAACCAAATAGACATAGTCTGATGTGAGGCAGAGCAGTTAGAGCCTGAAAAGCTTTCTGATGTGGGCAAAACCTATTTAGTTTTATAGCACATCTTAATAGTTTAATGAAAGGTTTGTACAGATTGTTTACTGCAATATCAGGATGCTGAGTTCAATGGCTGGGGTGTCCTTTCCAGTTCTATGGCCTTTCCTTCTATGTAGTTTATGGAAAAATATCACTCTCTTTACTTGCAATTTTAAGAACTTGTGCTCTTTCTGAGTTGTAGAAGGATAGAGTTTATCTAGTGATTTACATGCAAGAAGTCATCCAGACCTGAAGGATAATTTTAATTGAGGTTGTAATTAAGATGTCTGCTTTATACAGCTTTTCCTGTTCTTATTGAATATGCTCCTTTATCCTTATTGATTTATATATTAACAAAAAAAAGTCTAATGTCATATTTGTTTAGTAATTCTTTCAGGATTTCTTTAGTGCTTTAACACAAAATCAATGTGTGGGAAAAACGCTGCAGGGACAGAGAGGTTGAGATGTCATGAGATCTCTGGCTTGAGGACTTTAAATCAGATTAGTATAAATGTGACTATATGAATTTGTAATTATTTTAAGCAGGGACTACTTCTGATATCACAAAGTCAATGGACTCACAGCTTGTCACTCCAGCTCCTAAGATCATTTTGCCTTCTACTGCTTTACATTGCATACTAGAATTCTGAAATCTTAGGGAAAGATACAATACTGAAGTGTATTTGCCCTAATGCAAAAGGGAATCATTATCCCTGAAAAGGGCCTTGGTTCTGAAATTATATAGACAGATATAGATGCAAGAATTAACAAAAAATATATAGGATACAAGCCGCTTCTCTTAGATTGCAATGACCATCTCTTTGGATCTTGTTTCACTTGAATTCGAATAACATGAATGTTTAAAAGAACTTTTAGTAAGGAGAATATAGAAATTCATTATTTCTGAGAAAAAAATGGAACTAAATCTGGGGAATTTTTGTTTTGGATCTCTATTATGGTATAAGAGACATTTTTTCTTATAAAAAAAGTGTTGTCCTTCAAATACAGAATAGAACTAGGAAAGCTATAGAATAAATATTGTTAGATTTATCCTCAAACTGACCTTCAAACAACTAGCTTTCTTCAGACATACCACAATGAAAATGAATGATGTATTTCAGATCACAGAATCTCTTAATGACTTTTCAAATACCTACTGTCCCAGAAATGAGGGAAATATTGAAAATAACCATGTGGAGCTGGTTACCTATATGAAGGGAAAGAGTATTTTCCATGGTCTAGGGATAAACAGATGAAAAGTGAACTGCCATACCATCGGCACAGATTAGATAATTCAGTCCTACAGTAAGAATATTTGACCCATTACGCAATATTATTAAAGGTCTTCTGGTAAAATTGAAAAATAAATAGAGAACCATTTGTCTCATAATAGTGAGATACAATCTGGAAAGAACACAACATGGGTCTCATACCCCAGCACATGTTTGTATGCTTGGCAGTCAGAAAAAAACCTTCATGTTTTTACTTGTAGTTGTCTAAGACTAGGAAATAGGATGGGCTCAAAATTTAGTTAAAAGTCTAATGGAAAAGTTTATCTATGATGAGATGCATCTCTTACCAATAAGAATGTTATTTGAGGAGAAAGTTTCTGCTTTTCCATTACAAATTTACTCCCAGACAGAACAATTTTGAAAAGGAAAAGAAAGTATTTCCCTGTGAATATTGTGCCAATGAGTGATAGAGACTACACATAATTGTAACTCTACCATTAAGGACATAACCATTTAGTCCACCCTCGCTTTTCCTTATAATCAATAAAAAATAAATTAATCACCTGACCAGTAATAGATGTCTACAATGAAATGAATCTCACTCTAAAAGTACTTGTTTCTGTCCCTTTGGCTATAAGTAGAGTCTAGATGACTAATTCAAATGTGTCCATGGACACTGCAGAACTCTCAAATTAGGTTAGATTAATGCAGCCCTACCTGTCATAGAAACCTTAGTTCCTGTGACTTTTGGTCTCTTTCTATGAAACAGTGTGCTGGTTTCTGATGGGGTAGAGTTAACTTTCTTCACAGTGCCTGGGATAGGGCTGTGTTTTGGATTTGTGCGGAACACAGGATTGATAATATAGAGAGGTTTTGCTAAGCAGTGCTTACACAGAGCCAAGGCCTTTTCTCCTGTCTGTACTGTCATACTGGCTAGAACACTGGGGGTGCATAGGAGGTTTGGAGGAGATATAGCAGGGATGGGTGACCCAAACTGACAAAAGGAATATTCCAGACCATATGACATTATGCTCAATATACAGTGTGGAAAAGAAAGAGGAAGAAGGAGGATGTTTGGAGTGATGGCATTTTTCTTCCCAAGTAACGTTACATGTGGTACAGCCCTGCTCTCCTGGCAATGGCTAAACACCTGCCTGCCTGTGGGAAGCAGGGCATGAATATTTTGTTTTTCTTTGCTTGTGTGCACAGCTTTTGCTTTCCCTATTAAACTGTCTTCATCTCAACCCACAAGTCTTCTGGCTTTTGCCGTTCTGATTCTCTCCCAGATCCTGCTGGTGGAGGAGGGAGCAAGCAAATGCGTGGGACTTGGCTACTGGATGGGGTTAAACCACAACAAACAGCAAGGAAGCTCTCCAGGACTTCATTTTCCCATATGCATGACAGATGTTCAGCTCATACTTTATTCATTACCTCCTTCTACCAAACCCAAGAACTGTGATCCATCCCAAAAATGAAATTAGGGGTGTGGCTCCTACAAGACGCTTCAAATATATAATTTGGAACTGATTAGGTTTGTTTGGAGTGAAAACATTCAAAGAGTAGAGAAGAAATGGTATGATTTGTCATTGAAATTCCATGCTTGCAGTTTTTGGGGCAGGTTTTTGGTAGCAGTTTTGATCTTTTATCTTTTGTGGGGTGCTTTTTTCATCCAATCCTCTCATCCAGGCATTGACATTTTGAGTTCCATATCTTCTGGCAGGACTCCAAATTTTCCAGAAACTTATTTCTCTCAGGAAAGAATTCAACGCACTTCAGCTAAGGTCCTGATGAAAGTGTGATTTATTCACTCTGAATGGTTGGTTAGTCAGTGAGGTGGCAGCAGTAGCAACAGTGACAACAGCAGTGACCAAGGTAAGCCCAAAGTGAGTTTTAGAAGGGTGCTCCTGTAATCAGGCATATCAGTCAGGGCAGGTGTGGCAGGTAACCTGTCAGTCCACACAGACAGGGTAAGCTGGAAAGCACAGTCTTCCTCCCATCACCTCAAATAGGAGAGTTCAGAAATGGTTTGCACTCAACAGGGTGCCAAGTAATCTTCATGTGTCAGAAAGGATGTGGCAAAGCAAATGGAGCTGCCATGGAAACATACAGGGGCCCAGGTACTGGGGCTACAGGGCACTGGCATTGGCATCAGAGGGTGACAGAGACAGCACCTATGTGAGGTGCAGGCAGGCCAATGACAGATCATTGCTCTGATTGCTGGTACAACTCAAAGAAGTGGAAAAATTAAGGAACATTAGGGCACCTGTGGAAGAGATTGACTGGTGGAATCATTTTCTACCTGCCCTGAGGCCCAGGAGTAGATGTGTATGTAGTTTCCCCCTCAATTCCTTCAGTATTAGGGCAAAATGCTGAAAGGAATAGGAAAACTGGCCTGATTAATACATAACTAAAAGGCTGGTGGAATTTTTGAGTTTTGACCATGGGACAGCTTACATGGCATCAGGCTTGTTCATGTCAGATGAAGTACACCTGACTCAGAGGGGGAAAAATAGCACGTCCCAGGAATTAGCAGGGTTGATTGAAAGTTCTTCAAACTAAGTTCAAAGGGGGAAGAGAATAAGACCAGGCTCCGTAGAGATGAGCCTAGAGTTGGCTTGCCTGTGTTGGGTGTGAAACCTTTAGTCCAGCTGAAGTGTATCTACAGCAATGCAACAAACAAAAGGAGCTGGAAGCTACTGTACAACAAGAAGGATATGATGTAGTTGCTATCACAGAAACATGATGGGATGACTCTCACAACTGGAGTGCCGCAATGGATGGCTATAAGTGCTTTAGAAGAGATTGGTGGAGCTGGGGAGTTGGTGGGGTGGGGGGGGGGTGGGACTGAATGTTAGGGAGTGTTTTGATTGTATTGAAATTGATGATCAACAGGGCAGATGCCATGGTGGGCATCTGTTAGAGACCATCCAAGCAGGACAAACATTCTACAAGTGGCTGGGTGATATGGTTTAGTCGTTTGAGGGTTACAGTTATAGTGTTTTATGGACAGTTAGACTGGACTATTTCGAAGTGCCTTCAAATGCTGATGAGTCTATGATTCTATGAATCAGCCTCTCAGGAAATCTATTTCTGGTGACTATAGAGAGAAATTACAGAGCTTTGAGAGCTCCTAGGCAACTTGAATAAGTAAAACAAGTTATATGAATATCCCATGACAAAACCTGTGCACCATGGTCAAGCTTTTTAGGCATTTGTGTAGTAGTAACGTCAAGCTAGGCTCCCATGTGAAGACATAGAGATGAACCTCTGACCAAGCAAAAACATATAAAAGAATGAAATGGTGCTACAATGCATGATATATATGAACGTTTCTCATGCCTTTTAAAACCCTTTCAATAAAGCATATTGGCAAGATCTTCTATGGTAACTAGTCCATCTGCATAGGCAGACAAGCACGGTTATGGAAAACCAGACATCATTAGTTCTTACTCTTATGGGGGAAAAAAAAAAATCTCCTTCTTATTCTCTGTGCCAGTTTTTAAGGATGCAAATGCTACTATTCATGATCACTGACCTAAGAGCTTTACTGGGAACTTGAGACCAGGCTGACAATATTTAAAAATTTATGGGATTATTTTCTTTCTTCTGCAACATACCTTGGTTTTATACTTCTTTCCCTTTTTCTTCTCTCAGACAATGAGCTCTTGTTGATGAATTTTATTGTTACCAAAAGTCCTTAAAAAAACATTTAGAAAGCAGTTTCATGAGGTGTCATGCAAAGAATGAATCTGGATGACATAGAGGTGAATTTGGAAAGAGTAAAAAATATTTATTTGTTGGGGCATATTTGGGTTTCTTTATAAGACACGCATAAAATAGAGACCATAAGGATAACTGTTTTTGCAACGTCTCTGGAAAATATGAAAAAGCCCTGTTCATTTTCTGTGTAATTATTGAGTAAAAGTCTTGAAGCTTTTACTTTGATGAAGCAGTTTCAGTCTGATATGCAATGGTAAAGCCCTGCAACATGAGAATCTGGTGATGGATTCTGTTTGGCAGAGTTGGCATTTATCCTCGGCTTGCTGAGGAACTGGGATAGGATCCTAGCTACTCCTTCCATCTCCTTACCAGAAAGAAATTTTCAAACTTACACCACCTTTGCTACTACTACATAGCATGTCTGTCAGTGGACCTCTTCCAGTGTAGAAGATAGCTTTTAACAGCCTCCTTTTACAGGTCACAAGGGGAAAAAACAGTCTGAAGGAGAATTATGTGACATCTTTAAAAATAACGACCCTCCCCTGTCAACACTTCTCTAACTTGTTTTTCCTTCCTTTCTGCTGAGCTCTGTTTGCTAAGTAGAAACAAATAGGAACAAGTATCCCATTTCATGGATATGCTTGTAACTTCGAGCATTGTAAAGCTATATCTAGGGTAGCTAAGAAAGCTAATTGATCTCTGGAGTTCCTTCATGGCAAACAAAGAATCATGCTGGTCCTTCCTAAGACAAGAGCAAACCAGGAATGCACAGATTTGCTGCTTAGCAACAGACATAAATCTCTGTGAACAGAGATATTTTTCAAATAAATTTACAGGAACTAAAGATTGGCAGCACCTACCCATTCATCCAGTTCTTGCCCTGGGACTAAGGGAACATTCCTGGTCATGCCTTACCAGCTTTATTTGAAATGTCTCAGACCAGTGAAGTGTCTGTGTTTGTTCTCTGGAGACAATTCACAGTCTTAAAATCATAGAACAATAAAGATTGAAAAAGACTTATAAGATATTGGAGTTCAAATGTTCTTACTTAATTCTCAGGGAAAAGAAATAATAAAAAAAGGCATTTACATAATATTTTCCTTTTTTTTTTTTAAAGTCATTTGACTGAGATTTGAGTTTGTATTTCAAAGTTAAAAGAAAAGAAGAAATGTCTACAGTAATGGCTAGTATGAGCCCCACCATGAGACACTTCTGAAAATTTTACCCCAGGCCTGCCTGCCACCTGCTGGGCTATGTGCCATGGGCTCACAAAGAATGGCTTTATGCTTTTCATAGCAATGTTCTGACTGCCCAGGTTCCCAATATAGGGGAGCCTGAAGCCCAACCAGGGCAGCTAAGCATCTTGTTTATTCAGCAGGGACTGGACTGGCTCTGGTATCTTTATGATAGCAATTATTGATATCAGGGACCCAACAAAAGGACATTAGTTAGTAAGAAGCATCGAAAAGTTCATACACAAGTCCTACATTTAGGTAAATCAAAAACTAGCCTTGGCTGTCTCGTCTTGTTTTCTGGAAGAACCATGTAGTTGTTTTTCTCTAGGCTATAACAAAGGAATCATCAGCCAGGTCCAACCTGAGTTTCTGAACTCGTCTGCAGGACTCAGTCTTTTCTGTTTCCTTTGACTCTCCCAGTGTAATGATTTACTACATCAAACAAAGTTTGAGTCCATTTTTTCCCTCTTATGTATGTTCCTAGAGCCCAGCACTCACATGTTTTTACAGTTATCTAAGCCTCCTGTCCTTCCTCTGTACTTAGCTCTGTTTCTCACCGCATTATCCAATTAGTACCTCACTAACTATGTTGTGGTTGCCTCCCCTTTCACCCAGCAGTATCTACACAAGCTCAGTTATGCTTCCTATTGATACTCCTCTCATTCAGTGAAGGCAATAGAAATGTTCCCTCATTTAAAGGAAACAAAGTACATAAAAATATTTTGCTGAAGAAGGATCTAAACTGTCCAGTAATAAAATAGCACACTATGGCTATCCATTGGTTCTGGGCATATTTTGCTGTTTGGGTACATAAATGATGTTGAATAAAACATGACTTTTGGTTCTTTACATTGCAGTAATACATCCCAGTTTACAATAGTGTGCCATACTGACCCTTTTCAATAGATGAAATTCTCAATATATGAATTATCCTACTGCTACTTTTTGGACTGTGGCAATAGGTTTGGTGGGCTTCATACCATGGGTTTCAAACCCAGCATTTCCATATTTCTCTTCCAACAACAGTTTGCATGAGTGTACTTACTGCTTCTTTATAGGAGACTCTGCTAAATTGACTTTTTTTTTTCTTTTAAGATGAAAATGCCCATTAGATTAAAGAGTATGGAACACTACTGAGAAATAAAGTTAAGAGAATAAGTATGGTTAACCTTTTATTTATAGTTCAAGGCAGACACAGATCAAGTGATATTAGCCCTGTGGCATATTGAATTACTTAAAGCCTGAGGTTGTGATCTCATCCAACTTTTAGAAATTATGTTGGGTCAGGAGAACCTACTCCCTACAAACACACACATACTCTTCCAGTGAAAAGTTAGAATTGGCAGTAAAGGCCATTGTTCACTAAAGTCTGTTTGCTTATGTCTGAATTAGTGTGGCTGGGGACAGTAGTGTTTTCTGGCTTTTAAGGATAAGGAGCTAAGTGTTTACTTATGTTTTCCTTCTCCCAAAGATATTTGAGAGAAAGGCTTTAAAATTTATTGTTTGAAAGATTCACATAGAAGAAAATATTTTGGAAAGATCAAGTACTTTGGTTAGGGTTCAAATTTAGTCTCAATATCGTAATTAATTTAAGCATGGGTAATTAAGATATGCATATTACAGAACCCACATGACTTAGGAACTCATCTCCTTACAAGTCAGTGGGATCTCTGCTCCCAAATCAATTACGTTTTTTAAAAGGCTTTTTTAACAGTTTGCATGTTCACCAAAGCCCTTCACATCCTACCTAACTATAAATTTTTCATTAAACACATAAACACGTGGAATTTCACAGCCCAATTCAGTAGTGCTTCAATAGCACAGTAGTCCAGTTTCCTTCTCAAAAGCACAATAACAGGTTTACAGAGAAATTTAAGGGAGAGATGGATGTGCACGTTGCTGTTAAAGAGAACGTATGACCTAGCACGTTCTTCATGTCTGTCATTTATGCATCTAATGGCTGCCTTACTGAGGAAAACATATGCTGATGTACATGTTATCTAGGGCAAATGGAGAAAACTAGATCTCTTGCAGTTGGTATTTCAGAGACATGACTTTAAATCAGAAATAGAAGAAATTTATAAATAGACAACTACTTTAAGACTATGACCAGCCTTCGGTAGTGATCAATGGGACCTGAATTTTCACCAATTCTTGTTTGAGAAGACACAGTGTCTTATGGGAAAGCTGAAGAATTATACCTCAGTGAAACTGGTCATGCAGAATCTGTCCTCTGAATTACTGTCTTTTTATGTTTCTGACTTCAGTCTCTATTGACTTTCATCTTAACTTTAAAATGGAGACTGCAGAATAGATCATAAGCATAGAGGAAAAAAATTACAAAGTTTTGAAGCAGTCTCTACATCTCACCACATCTTTTTTTTTTTTTTTTTTTTTTTTAAATGTTTGACTTTTGGTATGAATTCTAATTCACAGGTCTTTGTCAGGCACTAATTTTCATAAATACAAATGTTACTGAAAACTCAAATATAGTATTAAATTCACTTATTATTAATAACTTAAGAAAGCACTGTTTCCTATATATAAAATACATTTAAAGAACTTTGTTCACAAAAAGAACCTGGAAGACTAGCTGTCACATACAAATCTTGTAAAAATAAAAGCGGAATTTGATGCTAATCTAATATCTTAGAGGGTAAATTATTAATGCTCAGTGTTGAAGAAAAAAATGTGCCTTCTAGGTTAAATACACAGCCTTGTTCGAATGACATTCATATACCCTCGCTCTGAAACTATGAGGAGGAAAAAAGTCAATATCTTTAGAATGTGAAATGTGGAATGCTAACAGCAATATGGTATCAAGCTATGGGCTTTCAGTTCCTAAATACCATCTAAACTCAGGCAATAATTTTCCACATTGCTACCAGGCAAGTTACTGGATACCAAAACATCAGTAAAGGAGTTTATTTGAATATGTGAACTCATACATTATTTACATGCAATACATACATAAATAAATGAATACATATGTGAAGCATTTATATACAGATTAAATAAATCTAACATACACACACACATATGTATATATACATTTATATATACACATCTCTGAACTTCCAGAGCATTTGTAATAAATAATTAATGTTGTGTGTAGATATCTATACACACAAACACGTGGATTTACTATATGGAACACTTTTTCTCTCACTTTTAAGAGAAATGTCTTTTCCAGGTGCTTTCCCACATAAAGTGACTGCTGCTGCTCTGGTGTCTGTATTGCAGTTGTTTGGAAATCACTGCATCTTTTCAGAAAACAACCATCTATGATCTAGGGAAGATGTCATCAGAGCTCCTTTATGTGTTTTATATTTGATAAATATTCTAAAATTTGATTGTGTAGACATGTTCATTAGTTGCTGAAGGAGGAGCAATTCCTGGCTTGGGGGATTCAGTATTTTATTTTATTTTATTTTATTTTATTTTATTTTATTTTATTTTATTTTATTTTAATGTGGGTTCACTGCTAGGTACTAACTAAACAGTATGTCTATGATTTTCAATGGAGTTGAAAGACAGTTCATAATTTCTTTTTTTTCTAACATTTTTTTTCCCTGAATGTTGTTTTCTAGAGGACCTGTTCCCTGGGAATACACTGGCACCTTGGTAGCTGCAAGGCTATGGATATGAGCAGTGCTCCAGTGCTTTCTGTCTGTCTTTAAGTGACCTCAGGACTCTGAGCACATGCAGGGTGTGAAAGCTTTGTGCAGACATAATGAATTCCTTAAGGATAGAAATGGTCACTGCTGCCTTTCACCCACAACCTTTATGCTAGTTTTTGAATTTTGGGAAACACTAGATTATGGGTTTTATGAGTCTTTAAATAATTCCATAAGAGCCCTACTTTCAGCTACCTAGTGCTTCAAAGGTTTCTCGTTATTCCTTCTTCAGCCTTTAGAAAACATTTTGTTGCTATACAATCTTCCAAGTCTACCTAAGCCTTGAATCATCCAAAATAAGCCCTGAATGACTGTTAAACAACAATTTCTAGTCTTTCCTTGGGTTCTCACTGTAAATTAATATATGTATAGGTTGGCACAAGCAGGGACCCAAGATTAACTCAGTTGATCAGAGCATGGTGCTGAGAGCATCAAGGTTGTGGGCTTGACCTCTGTATGGCCCATTCACTTAAGAGTTGGACTAGATGATCCTTGTGGGTTCCTTCCAATTTGGAATTTTTATGATTTACTTGATAGTACCAGTCACCTTTAAATCTATACTTTTTTAATTATTATTTTTTTTCAGGCACAAATATATTTCCTAAAACTTTAATTCAAAGAATGGTTTAGCCTAAAGTTAGTGAAAAATTAGGAGTGGAGATACCTTGTTATTTTGTTTGTTATGTAAATTCCAAAACTTACTAAGGAGGCTTGAGAAAATATTTAAGAACATAAACACCATTCTATCCTAAATCCTATTGATTTAAGATAGAATGGTGTTTATCTTCTTAAATATTTTGGAATAAGTATAAAAGCTAAGATTTTCAACACTGGTGGTGGTTTAGGGTGTCTTATTTGCACCTTTTTGAGAGTTTGATTTCCAGAGCAGGTGTTGAATTTGTAAAATCATGTTTCAAAAAATTGCCTAAAATTAAGTACCTAAAGGAAATACGTTATAAAAAGAAAACCTGGACCAAATTATTTGGCGTTTTTATGTGCTGATTTTTTCATCTAAAAATTATGAGAACAAGTGTTGTTTCTTTCACTCATCTCACTCAGATAATGTATTTGAAGGAAAAAATGCAATGTCCTGTGAAGAAAGATTGTAGGGAGTTACTGTTGTCACTAGTTTGAACTTTTCTTATCACAGCACAATATGCATCATCCTCGGTTTTGTTTCTAGACTAGGAGGATATTTGGTCCTCTTCATAAAAAGCGGCTATCTTGCAGAAAAAGAAAAAAAAAAAAAAGATTTCTATAGGCTTGCTCATTCTATAAAGATATAGTGATTCAATGAAAGTTCAGATTTTTTTGCTGCTTTTTCTTTTGCCAAATCACTAGTAGTTTATTTACTCTTTAATATGACTTGTAAGTATTGTCAAATTCTTAGAGATTTGGCAACAATCCCAGAACTCTTAGAATCCTTTCTGAACCAAAGTTAACATGCACTCAAACCCATTCTCTCACTTTTTTCTCTCTTCCCCCTCCCCCCCCCCCCCCAACTCTGACAGTAAAGATATAACACAACCAGAACAGATCGTGATTAGCCTGGCATTGAGCCTGGATGACTCTACACCACTGAGGCAGTATTAACTGCCCTAAGCATGGTGCCATGCTGAAAATATTCACATCCATTTCAGTTATTTAAGTTCTGCTCAGGCAGGACTAGAAGCACTAATTGGGAAAGGGTTTCTCTGGAGATGCCAATCAGCTCAGAGGGACAACAGGACTTCCACTCTTCATGTGATTTCTGGGCAGGTTAGAGGACAGAGACATCTAGCAGAAGGTTGCATGGAGATCTCATGGAAACTTTCCAGACCTAAAGGGAAGTCAGAGAGGGACTTTTATCAGGAACTGTAGTGATAGGACCTGAAGTAAGGGGTACAAATTGAAAAAAGGGAGTTGAAGCTTAGATATTAAGAAAAAATTCTTTACTGTGAGGATGGTGAGATACTGAAATAGATTGCCCAGGGAGGTTGTGGATGCCCTATACCTGGTAGTTTTCAAGGACATGTTGGATAAGGCCTTCAGCAGCCTGGTGTAGTGGGAGGTGTTCCTGCCAATGGAAAGGGGGTTTGAACTAGATGATCTTTAAGGTCCCTTCCAACCCTTAACATCGTATGATTCTATGTCTTGTCTTGTGCTCTGTGTAGACATACTCCTATCCATGTAGCATATGCCAAAGAAATTGTAAGCATCTCTAATTCCACCCACAATAATCTCATTCTTTATAATCTTAGGTCCTTGCATAATTTCCCAGGTGTTCAAAATGCTTCTGGACAGGTCTTTACTCACCTGTAAAATTGTCCATTTCAGTCTTTCCAATACTTATTTAAATCTCTAGAATCTTTAGTAAATGCCAGTTCTTACACAAGGACAACACTATTTAATATCAGCTGTTCAGATATCCATAAAAGATAGCTTACAAGCAGCGATTTTGCTCCCAGAACTAGTCCTGTTGGGCTGCCATGCTTTGTGTATTGCATGTTTGAAGCTTTCTTAGATCTTTCTTTTTTCTAGAATAAAAAAATCCCCAACCAAACAAGCAAACAAACACTGTCCATAATGTCCAGAGTAAGAGCTGAAGTGTTTGCTTGCAACTAAGTCTGATAGAGAATCAACTGAAATTAGCCATACTTAGCTTCTCTAAAAACATTCCACAGAACTACTCCTGTTGAGTTTCCAAAGCTGTTTTTCAGGGTCCAAATTCTTTTTCCTGAGAGAAAGTTCTCATAGTCAGTGTAAACTTGAGGTAAAATAACACCGAGTAATTTTTCTGAGATAGTATAGATATATATTTAACAATAAGACATTTATTAAAAAAAAAAAAGTAGGTTTTTTTAATGTATTATAAGTGTGGGTTTGGTTTTCTTTTCCACTGTTACCGCTACAGAGTGTCTGTTTTGTATCATTTGTTCACTAAGACTGCAAGCACAATGGACTTTAGGCTGTTTGTTCTGTCCATAGTCTGTAAATAACAGTAACTAAAGAAGAAACTCTTCCGCTAAGTCCAAAAATATTTCCTGCAGACATTCTGCTGCTCTGGAGGAGTCTCTGAAGTTTTTTCATGTCCTACTGTTTATGGCCTGCAGCCACACCACCTTGAAGTATCATCGCACCTCACAAATAAAGCAGTATATAGTCAGTTCTGTGATTAATAATCTCCGGACCCATACTAAGGCTAATAGACACTTGTGCTAATTTCTTATTATATGTTTTGGTGTTTTTCCCCCCATCAATCCATTCTGAAGCTAATGCACGACTGTGGGACCCAGAAGTGAATATTTCAAAACTGAGAGAGTAGATCTTGGCCAGCCAAAGCAATTTTAATCCTACAGCTTTGTTGGGAAGGTGCATATTAATGTGACAGCTCACTTTTCCAGGAGAAAGTTGAAGCATATTCCAGAAGACCTAAGTATCAAGTTTGCATTGTCAAAGTCATGTGAAAACATTACATTTAAAAAGAAGACTGGAAGATGCCAGTTTGGCTCATAATGAAGTTTTTGGTTAGTGGCAGCCTGGGCTGCTTCATGTTTTGGTGATTTGTGTCTACAGAAGCAATTTGATTTTATTTGCAAGAAACTGGAATTGGATGTAGAAGATTTGGGTTCAAATTCCACATGTGACTTTGGACATACCTATTCCCCCTCTGAAGCTCATTTTCTCCCATGAAAAGTAAAGATACTGATATTTCTTGCATTTGTTCTATCCAATTTGACTCTAGGCTCTGTTTTTTAGAGTGAGTTGGTACACCACCTTGCTCTGTGGGGCCATCTTCACAGCTGGGAGCTGTTACTACTCTTATAACTCCTGGAATAATAATAGTGCTCATTAAGGACTCCTGATATAAAATGTGCTTTATCATGGCTAAAGAAATCCTCTTTCAGATTATTAATTAAAATGAAATACGATTGCCTTCACCTATGGATCATGGCATTTGCAGTGGGAACACTAAGGGCAGAGAAATTTAAACCAGCTGTCTTGAAAGTTTTCTGTTTGAAGGCTTGAAGCTACATTTGTTCCTTTCTCTCCCCTCCCCTTATGCACTATTTCCCATCCATCACTTATTGACTGATAGACTTATTGGTGAATTCTACAGCAGTGATCCAGCCCAGGGAGGTCAGCAGGGTGCAATTACTAGCAGAACAGGCTTGGGTGTGCTTCTGAACTACTCCTCCCTGCACAGCTCTTTCAGTATGCATATCACATCTCCCTGCTTGTAGCAGGCTGATGAGTGTGTGCAGTTAGTGCAGGCACACACATACTTCTGCGCTTTCCCTGAAAGTGGAGCATTAGCAACTGCAGTCAAAAAGCACCGTTGCTTCTTCAGCTCTGATCTGAGCAGCAACTGTCTAATTCTGTCTGGAGGAACTAGGAGACAGCACTGGAGGCAAGTTTAAAAAGGACCTAGTGACACCCTGCTGTCACATCTGGTTTCATAAATCTACTTATTAGTAGTCCATTTAAAATTACTTTCCTAGTCCCATCTGTAGTGCACATTCTTGAGAAGTGGCTGTCTGGGAAGGAAGGAGCACACTGCTGAAGGTATGTTGCAGTCTTCTTTACCTTACATTTTGTGCTGAATGTTTCTATCTGTGCATCTCACTTGCAGACATTCCTAGTCTCTGCAGTTCTGCACTGAGAGCTGATGGGGAAGGGCTTTAGCAAATAATAGCAATAGGAATAAATAGACAGATAGACAGCTAACTTGTTTGTTGCCTTTTTTTTTTTAACCCTTCAATTAACCATGCTGATTTTTTGTTAAGGGGTAAAATTAAAAGACTTGATGAAACTTTCAGGAAAGATGACAACTCTGAATGCATTTTGCTTCACAAGCAAATAGACTGCTGTTATTTCTATCAGGGCAAAATGTCCATTCATCAGCTGTTAAACTGTGGACATGGAACATTTCTTTCAAATGGATATGTTTATTAAATATGGGCTGTGTATCCACTACCAACTGAAATTTATATACATGTTTTGAAATTTGAAAAAAAAAGACTCTTTCTTAAACTTTCAAAATGCTCTGGACTGCAGCACACTTCTTTAGAAAAGAGGAATGAGCCAGGCTTTTCATTTTACTTAAGTTCTTTTACTGGCATGCATTCATCTGGTAAAAAGTTTTTGCCAAATACAAGAAGTTTGCTGTTATTGCATTTCCATAAATGAAACAGCTGTGAAGAGAATGAATATTCATAGTGTTTGGATTTTTGCTCCAAAGATTTTTATGTTAATTCTGACTTTTTAAAGGGGATGGGATCTTGTATCAAAGAATTATGCAGGTTGAGGTATTATGATAAGCCACATCTAAATACTTCCTCAAAAAGCCCCTAATACAGGTAAGCATATACTGCAGTACATAGCTGACTGTACCTCTTATTTACTTGCAGCCAACTTGATCTGTTGCTTGTACTTGTGGATTCTTTTGTTAACAGGTCATCAGCAATGAAAATGAAATACAGTTCAGATGCTGCTTTCTCATGAGATATTATTTCCCTCATGCTAGACAGCTTCTGAGCATATCCAAGACATTGCTAATATTATGATGATTAAATTTTAACTTGGTACATCCTGCATTTTCACTGGCTGAAAACTTATTTTGGGATGTTTTGAAGGTCAGAGAAGCCCAGTATAAGCTTAGAGTATTTTAAGGATGGAAAGTGATTTGACTAATTTTTCCTTAGGAAAATTCCCTTGTCAGTAGTTTATCAAATTTGTATGAGCAGCAGAGATGGTCCTCCCCTGCAGGTAGAAGTAGAATGGTCTTGAAAATACAGAAGCAGCATGTGTGCATGTGTGTCTAGAGATAAGTCATCTAAAAACCTTCAATAATCCTAGCTGCCTCTAGATCTTAATGACTTCTGTATTACCAACAAAAAAAATCATATTAATGGGTCATACTGCAGATTTCTGTAACTGCACAGTGAAGAAAATTACTAGATGGGAATTGTGTTGTATAAAACCACCTCAGAAACCCTCTTGATGCTTGTTGTGATTATTTCTTTAAAAATCCTCCTATCACCTGGGAAGTGCCAGGAGCTGTGGAGTACCAGTCTCTTGAAAGTGTGACAAGTGGAGCTATCCGTGCATGCTCAAAGCAAATTTAAGCTTCCTAAAGCCCAGGGGCACCTCTTTGGCAGACTGTCCTCACTCGGGCTGGACCTTGCTGCTCAGTGGTGGGAAGGTCAGCCTGGCTGGAGAGCTATGCCTCGCAGCAGCTCCAGCCCTCAGACTGAGCTGAACTGTCATTCAATGTCTTCTCCTTGGGGGACGGCAAAAAAACCTGTTTGTCCCTTTCATACATCACTTTTAATGACAACTGAATCAGTCTGGTGCTTAGGTGGAAAGTTTCTGTTGGTCCTGTCTTACCCATCCCCCTCCACACAGGGATTGCAGACATAAAACACATCTAAATACGTATGAGAAAAAAGGAATTTAATAGGTCAGATCCTGTTTCCACGGAGAGGAAATAAGACTACTATGCTGAAATCAGTAAGAAGTTGTTTACGTGAACAGAAGTTGTTTACACAGGCACAAACTGGTGCAAAATCTCACTTTCCCTTGATGTTGTTTGAATTTCTGTGACCTGAGGACCTGGGTCTGTTCCTTTAAAGCTTGATTTTGTTCCAGCCAAAGTAACCAAAATGGGGAATATGTCTTTTCACTCACTAGGAGCAAAAAGCTGCCTGTGTATGGTGACAACAACAGGTATGTGAGAGCAAACACCTTTTGTCTTTACCCTCCTCAAAGCCTCCGGGAAAAAACAAAACAAAACAAAACAAAACAAAACAAAAAAAAAAAAAACAAAAAAACAAAAAACCAAAACCAAAAACACCAAACAGCTCCAAAATATCAAATGAAAAACACCCTCCAACCCTCTGTTTAATTCCCTTTAAGACATATAAGGTCTCCTCTTTGTTTTAATGTGTGTCAGGCTCCTTCCTGACCTCCATCTCTGCATTGGAGGATGCAAGAGGTAATTCACTTCAATCTCTTGGCCACCTCATCCGTGTGCCTCTTCAAAGCAGATTTGTTGATGATATGAAATGCAGTCACTGATGCGTTTCTCTTCTGCCTTGCTGGTCAGAGCCAGCATTCGGAGCATCGGATGGGTTTGTTAAGTTAGTCTCCCATCCCCAGCATTGCACTTCCCAAGCCTACCAGCCCGTTAATGTTTTGAGGTATTTGATGGAAAGAGGTCTCTTTAGCTGTTGCTTGTGTTTGGCAGAGTCAAAGAGGGGGATTTGAAACAGCTCAGAAAAGCTTAGTGGAGTTATTGGAATCTGGAGTGATTGGTAAAGCCACACAGCATCCATCCTTCTGCCTGGAAAAAAGCAAGAACAGGATTTTGTGTACTTTTAGAGCTCCAATGCCTCTGTGATTACCAGTGCTCCATGGCTGTGAGTTTATCAGACACTGCTGACATACAACAATGGGAGAGTTGTAGAAGACAGTCAGCTGTTTACATACTTAAGCAGGGATTTCTGAAAGCATCTTATATCATACACAGGTTGCAACACTAGACTACTGCACACGTTCCTCAGCTGTCTCATGAATGATAGCTGAAAATGAAGATGAAGGAGAGGAAATGCCATGTAGCTTCAATATTGTAGCAAACTAGGATCCAGATGGCAAACCTTTTTTACAGCAATGTGGTGGATTAACTTTAAGACTCCCCTGGATACTACTCTCCTATTTAATTTGTCTTTCCTTAATGATATTTCACTGTGATGCTTTTTTCCAAGGTAATGTCATAAAAATCCATGGTTTCAGGTATAGTATTCTATAAGAACTTTATTTTTTTCTCCATTAACCTATTCAGAGCTAATTACCTGATTGCATGATTAATAGCATCAATTTGAACTCTGTGTGGAAAAAATATTCCACATGCATTCACAGTTCAGGCAAAACATGAAACCAAGATGATTTAAACAAAAAATAAGAGAATTAACCTGTTAGAGGGAGAAGAGGCTTTCACTGTTCTGGGTTTTATCTCTAGTCAGAAATAATTTTTGGTAGCACAGCTGCAGTGAGGACTGAAATTCTCCACAAGGCAGTTTCACACCTCAAGGTGGTGTACAAGCTTTCTGAGGCTGGATGTCGGGTAGTTTTGTTTCTCCCTGTAACATGCAGATTCAGACCTGTCTTCTTGTAAGCTGCTACCGGTGTTTCAATATGTTCTTCCACCTTCTTGCAGTCACAGCAAGGATCATCACTGCCCTCATCTTCAAAAAGCTGGTTGGTGAGACACCCAGTGGTGACAGTGAGCACCTATGAGCTGGCCAGCGGGACCCCCTGAGTGCCTTCCTGCAAACTGCAGGGATAAATAAGAGTGCCATCCCATAATCTCAACGTATCAGAAACCTTCACCTTCTGCCTACCCCAGACAGCAAAAGTGCTGCCATCCATCTGTGCCTCTGTGAGAGGGAGTAATGGAGATTTGTAGTCATAGAGAAATACGTCTTCTGCATTGTCTAAGGAAACATTCCAGCAGCTGATAGCAATATTAAGTTCATATCCCATCCAGAAACTAGCCACAATATTATCCTTTAGCAGATACCAAAATCAACCTCAGACAACATCATGCTTAAGATTCCTTCCTTTCAGTCTCAAATTCTCTCATTATCTGATGCAGGTTATTAAATAGAAATATTACTTAAATTAAGCATGTCCAGAACACCTCTTGATCATTTTGGTCTAGATTACGCCACTTTGCAAGTGGGTATATGTATATGTATATACATATATATATATATATATATATAAGTGGGTATATGTATATGTACCTGTATACGTATGGAAACAAACAACAATTCTGTTCCTCACTTTATAAGTATATCCAAAATCTGCTGAAATAGGAATTAAAAATCCACACCCTGGTCCTAGACTGTGACACAGTTCATCTGCCATCACTGCTCAAACTGATGACTAAACTCATTAGTCTTCCTGCTGAGCCTGAAAGATCCCTTGGACTACCTTTATGAAAGCATAACATAACCAGAAGCCAAAAGTCAGATTCAATTTCAGATTAATCCTAAAACTAAATATCAGTCTAGTAATTCAAAAAGTGTTTTAGCCTCTACAGCTTGTATTGACCAGATCATTGTTGGCTAGAATGGGACCTTAATCTTCTAGTGCAATTTAGACATGGGGACATAATAATGCAGCACCTACAGGAGATGTGGATCCCTCTTCAGTGGAAACCTGAGAGCACAGAGAGCATCCTGCAGCTCAACACTGGATCCTACATTAAGCAACAGAGATATTAGGCATGAAGGCCAGCTTAGGCTGAATCCATCTTCCCTTGGACCATGTTAGAAAGGCTATCTTTCTCTACTGACCTAAAAGTAAATATAACGCTTACTTTAGATAGGATCAGTGCTTAACATTAAGGTACATTTATAACTAAATTAAGTGCCGGTGTTAGGACTGTCACAGAAAATGCCACAAAAGCCACTTGGTTTTTGAACCCAAATGTTTATGACTGAATGCCTGAAGTGAGAATGAGGGTAAAGAGCATCTGCTAGGATGAAGTCCAGGTGTTCGTACAGGTTGAAAAGGACTTAGGACATCACAAGCTGTTTTAATAAAGGTAATTTTTAAATAGTATCCTGACAAAAATTAGTTAACATAGAACTATGTCCCAGGGATCCCCTGAGAAAAAGTAACTATTGATCAAAAGATCTTTTTTTTTTTTTTTTCTGTCCTGTTGGAGCTGCACCTATTTACCAATTTTCATTTGAGGAAGGATGGCTGGGTATCACCAGTTATTAAATGTTTGCCTTAAGAAAAATTCTTATACAACAATAAGCAACCCCATCATTCCTAATAACATGAAATTCTGTCTCCCGTCGGCTGATAATTTGCCACCAGGTTGGTGAGTACTTTGTTCTTTGTGTCCTGTGCTCAGGACTATCCATGTTGCAGACCAATAATTAAGTATTGTGAATGTTGCTGGGGGTGAGGAGGAAAAGTTCATAACAGTGACATAGTGTTTTTTTCTGTAAAGTTACTAAGCAGAGCTATGACAGGGTGAATAATGCATGAGGTGGTTTTATTTCAGGAAGGTTACTAACAAACATTTCCACTGGTTGGAGATTTGGACTTGGCAAGACGGTGGCGTTTACATTGTTTTGGTGATACAGAAAACAGTTAGGGAAAAATTATGAAATTCTCTCATATTCTAGGGCTTTGGAAAAATGTCAGTAACTAATTAAATAAAATGAATTAAATAAATTATGGCAAAAATTAATCCAGTTTCAGATGCATGGGTAAGTTAACACCTAAATTTAAAAGATCTAATACAAAATGTCAGTTAATTTTATTTTGCAGGATAAATGTTGCTACGGTTTCTCTAAATCCAGATGCAAAAAAAAAAAATTCTAAATGCTTTTGATTAAATATTTTAAATTACTATTTGTAAATAAAGCTGTGGTGCTGACCAGTTTTCTTTTTAATAAAACACAAATTCTGGTATCTGTAAAGGGTGATGGAAGATGTAGCTGGGCATATTAAACATGAATAAAGCTCTGTAATGACTTTTTTTTCATTGCACTAGTTTTTTTTTTCTAAATAAAATTTCTTATCTCAGAAAGCCATCAAGTTCTCACATGTTGAGGAATACAAATCATAGCAGAATAGGCAGCCTCCTGTTTCATTCACTGAGCTCCATATGCTTATCTACCTCATGCCCCTACATCCCAGGCTCCTAAAATGCTTCAGTCAACATTCCTTCTGAATTGTGATACGTCATGTTAATCAGCCTCTACAGTGTCCCAAAAATGTATGTAAATTAGACTTTTGATGAAGCAGAATATTTTGACAGGATTTTTGCATAAATCACACATGCAAGCATGCACACACATACACATGCGTTCAACCTTTTTAGAGAGAAGGATATTTTTGGACCTCATTTTTTTTTGGAGTAGATTGTGACCAGGATGCTGATGCTCGTGAGCAGGAACAGCGTGCCAGGCCCCATAGCTAGAAGCAAATTGAGTTTAAGTCCACTCTTGGCAAGAAAAGCTGTACCAAGGAGAAATAAACATAATAGTTTCCACTGCCTTTGTCCTCCTTTCCCCCCACTCTCCTTTCTGGTACGTTGTTTGTTCTCTGGGTGGTGTGGTGTCAGTAGTAATGTCAGCATTTTTAGTGTTCTCATAGGATAACATTGTCATATTATGGTAGATTAATGGTTTTACTTAATCTGTTCTTTCAGAATAATCAAAACTCCAAAATCAGACTAATTTATTTGAACTTGTCAATTTAAGTAATATTTAATTACATTTGCTGATTTTTGGATTGCTTATCAATTACCTAGGTCCACTGAATATATAGAAAGCCATTGTTGAAGTTTATTCAGGTGAGTCTTGTGAGTACTAGCACTGCGTAGCTACAAATCTCTCAATTTTAATTCTCTTTTGCCCTCATTTGCTATAGTTTTATGTTCCACCTTGTCCTTCAGGTCTGTATTCGGACTGCTTACAAGCCTGAATACGTCTCATCTGTCCCTCTTGCTGAAGGGCTGAGGCTGAGTGAGCAAAACAAGAATGATGCAGGCAGTCCTTTCTGTCTCCTTTGGGCAGCTCTCAGTCTGTAGATGTGTAGTCAAGGACCTTCAGCTTCTATGCACTTGTACAACTGGGGCCCTGATCGACATGTTCTGATGTACGTCCATGAATCCACTCCGCCTTCTACATCTTAGTCCAAATAGGAAGCAGAACTTTTTTTATGATTCTATTTTTGCATACTTAGAGTACTTTCTGACATAGAAGCATAGAATATAGAATCATAGGATCACAGAACCGTTTGGGTTGGGAGGGACACTAAAAATCATCCAGTTCCATCTCCCTGCCATAGGCAGGGATGATACACTTACCAGGTTGCTCAGTGTCGCACCCAGCCTGGCCTTGAACATTTACAGGGATGGGCTGTGTACCTCACCATGAAGTTGCCTAGTCTTGAAAATTCATCAGACCTCACCAAGAAAGTATTGGACCACGTCTATTTACCTTTTCCAGGGATATTGCAGTCTAAAAACCCTATTGCTCTAGTTTCTTCACAGATCATCACCTTTCCCGTTTTAAGAAGTTACTGTGCTTTCATGAGGCTGATGTGGGCTGCCTATATGGCAACATTTGCACAGCTGGGGCTTAAAAATCTCCACTGATAGTATACAGTATATTTTATGTGTACTGTATTTGCAATGGTAAGGCACCAATTAAGAGAAGATACTATAACTATTTTCTATAGATATTGCAAAAGAGTATATGAGTGCATGAGAGAATACAAACAAACAAACGTATTTGCAATGATATATACAATTCCCGTTTCACAAAACATATGTAATGAGAAAAGTCAGTGATTTGTCATCTCGGGCAAATCTCACACAGTTTTGATTATCAGGTTAAAACATCCCATATCTAAAAAGACATACAGGTGTCTTTGTAAAGAGGTAATAGAGCTTTTTATTATGCATAATTTTATGGCTAAATATAAACAGAAGAATCCTTCAATAATCATAAATGCAGCTGTAGAGCCAAATTCTCCTAATGATGCTATAGAAATATATATATAGATATAAATATATATTCCAATCCACAGTTTGAAGTTCTTAATTCTCAACACCCAAGTCTCAGTTTCCTGCCAATTTTATAATTTTTCCTGTTGTCAATTGCTTTCTAAAATAAGTTTGAATGAGGTGGAATTAAGTTTTAACTTTAAAAAATTAGAAACAGGTGCTGTGTCTATACCTGCTGCCATATCCCTTTCTTTGTGTCATGTATTGCTGCTTTCTGGAACAAGCTGTTTGATCCTGTCTCTTGCTGTTAATTTTGCACCGTCTGCTGGTGGAAGCTGGGGGAGGAAGAAAGTTGCTGAATATTAGAACAGTGAGAGAGCTGAACATGTTAAAAAAATAGGGAAGCTTTGCAAACTGAGTAGAAACAGAGTAGGATTACTTGTGAGAGCTTTAATAGCAACCACGCCATCAGTGGCTTAAATGTGTGTTGGTTTTGGGTGCTTTTAATGGCAATAATTAGGTAATCAATATTGTTTCAGAATGGAAAAATATCTCGCTTAACAACAGAATAACATTGATTAGCTAAGCTAGTACCATTTTAAGGAACATTAAGTAATCAAGACTGTTTCCATGATGACATCCCAAAGTGGGGGAAAATCAGACAAATCTAGTATTAGATGAAGCTGGGACTGCATTTGCACTGTTGCTGAGGAGATAAAGGCTCCTGCTTTTGCCTGTGCAGTCATTGTAGTACGAACATCTGAGGGAGGCACTGGGTCTCTATATGTTCATTTCAGTGAACTTGGATCTTATCCCAGATATAAAGTAGATGTTTTCTGAAGGTAGAGATTCCACTCCACTCTTTTCATTGCACTTACTTTATATCCTTGTAAATTCAAACTGATATGCTTAATTTAAATATGTAAAATAATAAATGAATATATATAACTTGAACTCTGATATTTATTGAGAGGTTTCAGGTGCTTTTCAGGAGATGCCAGCCTTAATAGATCCACTTCACATCAGAGGAGATTGAATAGTGAGGTGGGAGATCTTACAAGCAAACCCTCCCTGATAGTGGCATAAGGAGGAGCAATGTCCACAAACGTTGGGTGTTAATTTGTTGCTCTATCTACTCAGGCAACTTGACTTTTTCAATTAAGTCTCCAGATTAACCCAGAATTACCTGCACTTTCATATATTTGAGCAACTATAGTTAAAGCTGCAGCTTTTCAAACACTGCAAAGCATGTGCATGTAGATAATCATATTTAATCATTCTGATCAGGATTCATAAGAGTGATGTTTCTCAGAGATATAATGCAGATTCCTTTTCTGCATGTTATTGCAGCAAATGACACTGCACTGCTTTTGCTAAACCTGGGGGTGGCAAGAGGAGCAAGGGCAGATTGAACAGGGCTCTGAGCAACATGATCTAGTTGAACATGTCCCTGCTCATTGCAGGGGCATTGTACTAAATGACCTTTAAAGATGCCTTCCAACTCAAACTGTTCTATGATTCTGTGATTCTATGATTTGACCTATACCTGATTTTGCATGAGTGGAAGACAGTGAGCACTTGATAAAGAGTATAAAATCTTCAAGGACTGAACAAGGGTGATAAAAAATAACAATGATATTCACAAATAACTAAAAAGTGTAGGTGAAGAACTGGTGGTGGTTGAAAATTCTTGAATCTACTTGAAACCAAGTGGGGATATCATTAAGCTCATTTCTAAGCATAAGAACAGTCAACATCCCTTCTCCCATGAGTTAACTGATCATACACTTCATGTTTCATGATACATGGGCACGTCCTGAAAGCATTCACTCCTGAAAGCAAGTCCTTACCTATAAAGCACAAGTTCCATTAGGGAAAAATACTTCCAGCATTCAAAGCACTAAGGTAAAGCTTGAAAATATGATCTTTCTATATTATAAAAACTCAAAATCAAAAATTAAAATATCAGTTTCAAAATCTTCTTCTACAAAAGTAACAAACAAGCAAAAAAAGAGTGTTTCCATTCAGAGTAGATCTTGTGAGAATCAGGACAAAATAGTGTAGACACTTTTAAATGTTTAGGTTTAGCCTCACTGTAATTAAAGCAGAAATGTTTGACAGGTGAGAATTCCTACTAATTTTGAGGGTGTCAGGAAAGTTGCTGCCTCAGAGCCAAGTTTGAAAACCATGTTACATAGAGAGGAACAGACTGTACTAACTTATACTAACCAAATTTAGTCAAGAGGTGCTACACAGTTTTTTTTTCCATTAGGGCTTTGGATTTGTCCATGAAATGAAATATAACATGATTTCATTACAACCTGGAAAAGGACCAAAATGGAAAAGCTCTCTTTGTATGTATAGAAAGATGACAAAGAAGGAATCTCTGTCTCAATCTTCAAACTCTGATGCAGACTACTTTTGCAGTAGTTTTGTTTTCTGTCATATACCACATGTGTTGTATATAATTTTGTGGGAGTCCATCTTTCTACCTGGTATCTTCTCAAACAGCAGGTGCTCTGTATGGGCTGATGGTATGTATGGTTTCACATTCACAAAGCTGGTAAGATACGGAGTTGATGATTATTGGAAGTGGTTCAAGTGGATGAATCTGACTGGTAGGATAATATGTAAAATGTTTTGTCATGCACATGTTCTTACACTTTGTCCAGTATTTAATCCAAATGATTTGACTTGATGTTACGCATCAGAGTCCTTCTTCTGACAGGTGTTACATTCATCTTCCTTCTTTTGTAGATCAGGAAACATGAATTTACTGGAAATGACTTTCTAATCTGAAGTTCTGTACTGCTGGATCTATTTTCCAGATGACTGAAACCAAAATAATGGCTGAAATAAATTTTACTTTTTTACCTAAATGCAACACCCTACAAATTTATTTTGTTTTGAGCAAGAATCAGAAAACAGGCCTTATTATCCAAGTAGAAATGATCAATATTAACTTGCTGACATAATCTGCCTGGTAAACTTGGTAGTGTTAAACATTCCGGCAAGTTAGATGAGGTTGCATGAATTCAAATAGAATATTTCTATTTTTTTATATAGACATAATTTATTGCATATTTGGGTATGTGGATTGTCTCACTCTGTATATCACAGGATCTTGTAAAATTATCAGAGTTGATGAGCTGTGGATGTTACATTTATCCTCAGAATGACTTTATTTTGATCATACTGATAAGCTCTGCAACAATCATAAGGGCAACAGATAAGAAAAGATGTCCTTGCTCAGGACAGGTAAACCTGGCCGGATAACTTTGTATTCATGACAAGAAAAACTGATTGCACATTGAAGAGCATAAAAAGGATTAAGTGGGGATTTATGTTAAAAAATTATTTTGGTAAATAACGGGAAGGGACAGTTCCAGGAATGTCTGTGGGACCTGAAGTCTACAAATTCCTACCACACATTGCAAAAATTCATACCCCTGGTGGAGACATTTCTAAGTACAGAATGCTGTCAATGCTAACAATCTCAGTATTTCTACATGCAATGTCAGCAGTATTTTGTGTTCAGACGTCACTGAATAAGCACTGCAATTGCAATTGGTTTTAATGATAATGAATATCCATAATCTATGACAATGTTAGCCTCCTTAAATTTTTTTAAACTTTATTTCAACTCTGATTGTATCTCTTTTACAAGTGCAATTTTAAATGTATTTATCTTCTAGACTGAAGATCCATCTATTATCAGAGTTCTGTTTCTCTTACACGTGTATGACACATGATTGACACCCTCCCTTGTGGTCTGTATGATAAGTTAACTGCATTGATCTCATTGCTTTTTTCACTATTTTGCATATTTTCCAGTCCATCAGATTCAGTCGTTCTTTTCTGAATCCTTCCCAAGGGTGCAGACATGCCTTTTCTTTCCTGTTAGAGTCCTGTAGTCAGTGGTATTCCTCAGGGTTCAATACTAGGCCCAGTACTCAGCTTGTTTATCAATGATCTGGATGAAGGGATAGAATGCATCCAAATCAAGTTTGGTGATGATACAAAACTGGGGGGAGTGGCTGCTACACCTGAAGGCTGTGCTGCCTTGATAGGCTGGAGAATTGGGTGGAGAGAAATCTAATGAAGTTCAACAAAGGCAAGTATAGGGTCCTGCATCTGCGATGGAATAACCCTAAACACCTGTACAGGCTGAAGGCTGACCTACTAGAGAGCAATTCTGTAGAGAAGGATCTGGGGGTTTTGCTGGATGTCTAGCTGACTATGAGCTGGCAGTGTGCCCTTGTGGTGAGAAGGACCACTACTATCCTTGGGTGCATTGGGAAGAGTGACTAGCAGGTTGAGGGTGGTGATTTTGCAACCCTACTCTGCTCTAGTGAGGCCCAATCTGGAATACTGTGTTCAGTTCTGATCTTCACAATTCAAGAAAGACAAGGAGCTACTGGAGCGGGTTCAGTGGAGGGCCACAAAGGTGATTAAGGATCTGGAGCATCTCTCTTATGAGGAAAGATTGTGGAAGCTGGGCCTGTTTAGTCTAGAGAAGACTGGAAGGGGATCTCATCAACACATAGAAAGATCTCAAAGGTAGGTGTCAAGAGAACGATGCTAGATTATTTTCATTGGTACACAGTTACAGGTCAAGGAGTAATGGCCACAAACTAAACGACGAGGAGTTCCACCTCAACATGAGGAGTAACTTCATTATGTTGAGGGTTGCAAAGCACTAGAACAGGCTGCCCAGGAAGGTCATGGGTTTTCCCTCTCTGGAGACAGTCAAAATCTGCCTGTACATGTTCCTATATAGAGACATAGCTTTCCATGAAAAAAAACCAAACCAAACCAAACAAAAAACCAACCAACCAACCAACCAAACCCAAAAACAACCAAAACCAGTTTTTTATACATTTTCAAAGCATGACTATGTTCTGGAACATCTTCAGCTCTCTAGAATGTATTTGAAAGCGGGTATTTGTGATCCATGGAATTTTTTGACCATATGATTTAAAGTCTTAGATGAGTATTATCTGGATCTGCTTATCTGAGAATTCTCAGTTTTAGTAAATGTTGCTAAATACTGTTATTAGTTATGCCTGTAGTCAATAGTGTTTTGCTTACTTTACATTTTATGACTACATTATTAACTTTCCTTGGCAGTATAGAAATATTTACTGAAAAATGTCTGTCCTTCTTTGTTGTTAGCAATTGTTCTATTTTATCCACCGAGTAATTTGTCAGTGTGGTTGGTTATATGAGCGGTCTGGAAGGAATTTTTGTTCTAAACTTTGAGTGAAGTATGTCTGTTTCTTGACAGTCAACATTGTACCTTTTGTGGTAGAACTAACTACAACAGAAGGAAAGTTTTTCCCTCTGACAGCATCAGTTGATATCTCCTAAGAAACATGATTTTTCTTAATTAGTAAAGTATGGTGCTGATTCTCCCATAGTCTAGCCAGAAATTACAGCAAAATGGGAAGCTGCCACTAGTCTGTCAGTAACTGGATTGGAAAAGCAGTATGGGAGGTTTTTTTAAAAAGCAAATGTTTTCTAGTTATTAAGTTGCTATTACTATTATTGTTTAAAAATGAGGAAGTGTATTCTGACTAGAGGCAGAACTGGAAGTCTACATTTTCTTACTTATTCTGCCAGTTATTTGATGTTGATGTCAAATTCTTTTTTGTGCAAGATCAAACAGAATTCTTATAATGTTTAATTGTCAGAAAAAGCTTTAAAATTCAGCATGAATATTTGAATGTAAGGAATTGTTAAAGGAATCAATGTTTGTTCACAAGCTAGTCTGCATGAGAAAGCAGAAAATAGAAAATAAAAATCAGGAATACATGGACCGTCTTGTAAATCAGCTGAATTTCAGACTGTATAGACTAGACTGCTGTAGGCTCTATAACCAGTTATGTTATTCTTCTTATGCTTGAATTAAATTTGAATAAATAACAGAAAGTTTTACATGTCAATGAATACTGTTTATAAAACTTTGCTTGCCTTTTTATTTTTCCTTCCTTAGTCCCTTATTTGCACATGTAGAAATTACTGCCATTATAAGAACAGTTTAGAGTGTCAGTGAAGTGTGGGGCTTTTTTTCTATTGTAATAACATTAAATAACATTATATGACAGAAAAAAAAAAAATTACTTCCCATTTTTTTCAGTGCTCAACAAAGATATTTTTTCAGACTAAATGTTTTTATTCCTGAAATCCCCTGCCTTTCTTTCTCTCATCTACTCTTTTGAACATTTGCTTAGAGCCTTCTTTAACATCCTTCCACAGGAGGAAAAGAAAAATAAAAAGGAAACTTTGTAAAGTAAGGTGCATCCCAGCTCATGAGACAATTAAGGATTCAAACTAAATCTTTAAATTCACTCTGGATCTTTAAAAATCCACTTTGGACCCAGACAATTAAAGACACACTGATTTTCATTTTAATCTTTGTGTGAACTCAAGAAGGTATCTTAAAATTTGTACTCAATGTTTAAACATTTCAACATTGATTGTATGGGCAACTAAAAGTTTTTTTAGGTAAAATATTCAATGTTTTACTGAAATTGATGTCTGATATGTCTTTATGTAGTTTATATAACAATTTTCAACCTAAAAAAAATGATAAATGTATTATAGGTGAGAAGTGATAATTCACGAGATTTTACTCCCACATTTTATTGCACTTACGATGTTTGAAAAAGTATTTATGGCATTGCAGTAAAAGAACCCAACCAACCAAACAAAACACACACACACACACACACAAAAGCCAAAAAAAAACCCCACCAAAGCACACATGGTACAGATGCTAACTAGATCCAGCAAATAGTTGAGGCTGAATGACACAGAATCAGAGGAGGGATTTTTCTGGTAAAGGGCATGGACAAGGGGAAGAAGAAGCAGAACAGAAGAAGAAAAGACACTGACTTGTTGAAGGAATCCTGCCACTGTGTCTTGACTCTCTATTTATGATGATGGGAATCAGGCACACAAAGAATTTCTGAATGAGACCCTATTGATCTAAGCTTAGGTACCTCCAGTAGACAGACAAGATCTCTTGATGCAGATTTCCAGAGGTTCTGCAATATCAGTTGGCTGTTTGACTAATGGAAGCATTTGTTTTAGACTCAGATACCTCAAATTTAGGAGAAAGATGTGTTTGAAATGGTTCTGAACCCTATATAAAGTTTTATATCAATGGTGCTGAAGAACACTGAAGTTGAGTATTAGAGAAATATGTTATAAAGAGACATCTAAATGTATCTGAAAACACACAGTGCCTTAATCTTTTATTTTTAGTTTCCTGCCTTACACATGCATAATATTGGCTTTCTTAATCCTTTTTTTTATTTCCTAAGGAATAGTATAACATGTCTCAGACCAGTGGAGAAAGAAAAGTTAGCAAAAAGAGCTCTTATTTACTAGGACTAGGAGTTACTTATTTTTACCCTACACTTTGTCCAAACAGCATGATTCGCTAAAGAACTACAGAAAATAATGGCTATACTATGCCAGTGGCTGACCAGTTCAAGCAGATAATGGGCCTAAAGTAAAGAGGATAAACTTTTGTCATGCTTTGTCCAGTTTAATCTGCGATTTCAAAAGCCAGTGACATCCTTCTCCAGATTAGATAGATATGTCTGTTTTTCTCTCTGAATGATCACTTTCTCTCCAATTTGAGAGAAATTCAGTCAGCCAGGGACAGAAGGGAAGCAATCCAGGTCAGTTTGAGATAGGAAGTTCTTTGGAGGATGGCACTCAGAAACTTTCACAGGTACACAGGCTGGTAGGCAAGCTAAAAGATTTTAGAGTCAACCATGGGATTATTCCAGGACACCTCTCCTTATCTTCCCTCAAATCCCATCTCCGCCATACAGATCTAGAATTACTAAATTAAGATAACATTTCTTTTAAGGCTTATCATCAGCTTTTGTGTGGAAGGCCTTCTACTCTTATCATAAGTTCTTATGTTCTTACAAAATTACACAAGGAATTCAACCAATGCTTAACTTTTTCTCGACCTGTTGCTCTTTAATGTCTCTGGTCTATTTTTGAAACTGCTGATGTTTCCTGCATCACAGTCTTCTGTGGAAGCATTCCAGAAGCTCACTAAGTTCTGTGAAGAAAAAGAAGGAAAAAAAAAAAAGGCTATTTTATCTATTTTAAGCCAGTTTCCCACAGTGCCCCTTGAGTGTTTGCAGTAATGCGTGGGTGAGGATTCATGGTTCTGCACAATTTTTTTACAACACCTTCACAATGTAAAGTTGAACACATTTTGCTCCCTTCTTAAACTGAAGAAGAAAAAAAGAAGAAAGTAAACATGAAGACTGAGAACAAAACTGTAGTGTCTTTTCATAGATCCATGGTTCTGTCCCTTTTGTCATTTTAATAGCTCTGCTCCATACCTTCTTTATTATGTCATCTTGCTCAGCAGAGATGAACTATACAAGGTTTTGCGGTGTTGCAAATGGTGCACTCTTTTCTTTTCTCAGTGCCTAGCCTGATGATGCTCAAATGTGTTGCCTTCTTTAGCTGTTTTTCCACAGAGAGCCATGATATTTCCAAAGCAGCTGTATTTTCCTTAGGAACACTACTTTCACACCTTGAGGAAGGCTATGGTATGAATGCAGAGGCTGCCAGCTTTCACTCTTATAGCAACAGGCAATCAAAAGAGGGCTTATGAACTTGATGAGAAAATTCATCACTTCAATACCTTCAAGAAGGCTGGAGAGATACTTTTTAAAAGGGCATGCAGTGTTTGGTTGAGGAAGAATCTGATTTGTTTGTTTGCTTTGATCTGAAGGAGGGTAGATTTAGATTAGATATTAGGAAGAAATTCTTTACAATGAGAGTGTTAAGACATTGGCACAGATTGCCCAGGGAAGCTGTGACTAGTCCATCCCTGGAAGTGTTCAAGGACAGGTTGGATGGGGGTTTGAGCAACCTGCTCTGGCAGAAGGTGTCCCTGCCCATGGTACAGGGGTTGGAATTAGATGATCATTGAGGTTGCTTCCAACCCAAACCATTCAATAATTATATGGTTCTATAATTGAGAGTTAAAGCTCTTCCACATTTCATATGCTTTATTGGAGAGAAAAGAATCTTATTATAAAACACAAGAATATTACGCCTCTGTTTTTCCAAGACTTTTGACGCACTATGACTTTTTCCTCTTGCAAGTTCTAAAAGACCATTTACATACCTCTTTCACCTCATAAACCCTCCCTTTTGAGAGATAATTTTTTCTTGTAGCTGAGATTCTCTGTAATCCAAACCCACTGCTGTGCTCTCAGATTTCATTTAACTGCTGTAACTCCCAGACCGCACTGCCAGAGGTTAAAGCCATATATTATATAGTACTGAAGGTGATCTTTGTCTCACTGAGATGGTCTTATTTTATTTTCTTTGACACAATAATATTTATTAACTTCAAAGTTACATACATCATATATAATACTTGAAAAATTGCACCTACAGCAAGGGAAAAGTGGCTTTGTTTTGAAGGATGTTGAACCAAATCCTACTGTAATAATTAGAAATACAGATTCTGTGATTGGATGTCTCTAGCAAAGCTATATGCTGTCTGAATATCAATCAGGACGTGCAAGAAAAATGGGTGTTGAGTCATGCAGAGAGAGAAACTGACTGTAACAGATATTTGCAAGATATATTACTGCAAGTTGCTTCATACACAATGGAATTTGTTTTCATATGGCTAAATGATTTAATGATCTTTAGAAATATTTCTAGACTTCTGAAACATTTCCATTATTTACAGTCTGGATTTCAGTTCAGTTTTGAGATCTAACAAAAGAAAGAGCTCTATGGATGTCAGTTATGAGAAAAAGCATATTGATAGTCCTTTATGGGCAGATGCCTAACAATAGACATAAGAAAAAAAAGCTATTCTCGTAGTTCAGATACATCTGAATCCAATCTGGATCTTGATTTGGAGTAGAAGTAATGAGTATAGTCCCATAAGTGTAAGAGAAAGTGCGCTTACTGATGGGTACTGTTTGGCCACTTCCACCCCTCAGCTCCACACTTCCCCACCCAACCCGCTACCCCCCTACTCCCCCCCTTCCATTAACTTTCTGCACCAAGAGTTCATGCAATAATTCTTCCTGGGGGTAAGAGAGTGTGTATGGGGGTCATTTTATTGTGTATGATTACTGAATTAAAAACCAAACAATTCAGGGACAATATGGAAGTTCCAAATCTGACCACTGAGCGGCAATCAGAACATACTCTTGAAAAGCTGGGGATTCCTTCCCTTGGTCTTGTGTTCTTCTCAAGCAGCCCTCGTGGTTCCTGGATTACATGTAGCTTGTAAGAAGTCCATGTGTATCTGTACAGGTAGGGGACCTGTGCTGGGATGAAGGTACTGGTTAGGCCAAAACGGCTGCCAAAGAATGAAACAGGACAGCAAGCCCTAAGGAGGCTGGAGCGTCCAGCACATCTTGAGACCACCCTGCACATGCAGCCCTATCCAGCAATGAAGAACTAGGACCTTGGGCAGATGCTGTATTTGCTATCCTGGATCCCTTTTAAGGCTTCTGCCATCTTTGCATGTTCATGGTATGTGTCTTGAGGCTGATAATCAGCACATAAAGTCAAGAATATTTCTGCTAACTTAGTTTTCAAAAAGTGCATAGCATCATCTCTGCTGCAACTAGCTCTGGAGAAAACCTCAGGCTGACCAAATAAATCATGTGTACTCAGAAGACATCCATCAAAAGCTTAGTTTTGATGTCTCCTCACTCATTTCAAAATTGCAGTGGTGCACAAGTGCCTAAATTCTGTCCACTTCTTCGGGTTTGAGGCTTCTTATACCAAGAAACTTATGTATGCATAGGCATCTGTGGGACAGTGTAGTCTAGAACAGAGGCAATTAAACAATTTTAGGGTTCTCTAGGGATTAAGTAATACATGAAAATATGTCCATTCCAGACACTTTCTGAAATTTAGGCCCCCAAAATTGTTTGTCAGATGGGCAGCTGGTGACAGTCTGAATATCATGCTTTGGGAACTACTGTTGAGTAACATTTAGTTCTTAATAAAGAGTAGAATAGGATTCCTATTGTGCTTATGATATTAGACTTTTTAAATTTTTTTTTAAAGTTTATTTTCTTCATAAATTGTTCCTAGTCATTGCTCTACTTGAATGAAGAAAAATTAATGATTGAGAAACTGAAGGTATTGCTTTCCAATGTTAAAGTCTCAGATTAAGTACTTTATTGGCCAGAGACTTCCTACATGACTTCACTGGATTTCCATCCCCTGTCTGTAATACAGAGATGACTGCTTTCCCCTTCTTTATGGAATTATTACAAAATAATGTGGTGAATGGAGTAAAGCACTTTAAATAGGCAGAATACTGAAAATTTGGGGCCAGACAGGAAAGGGCTCTTAGATGTTCTAGAAATTGTGTAAATGAAGTTTCATCAAATGTTTCTTAACCTTATATGTATTCCCATCAATATGTTCATCATCAATATTTCAAAAGTGGAATGAACTTTCTTTTAAAAGTTGCAGTACTCTGCCAGAGCCATCAAACATTTTGTTTATCCAAAATTTGTTGGAGCATATCCCATGACACATTCTGTTTCAAAATGCGCCATTATAATCTCAAAACAAAATGTAAAAGTTTCATTATGTTCTGTATTTTTGCAAGCACACACACATACACACACAGAAAAAACAAAAACCAAAAAACCCCTTCAAACCCACAAATATTTACAGGCTTTTTTTTCCATTAAGGTCTTTGTAGAACATTTTCTATATGTTCTTTCATGTCTCATAAATAGTATTTATTGAAGTGACTGGGCTAAAAAGGCATTTAATAAAACTTCAACTAAATAAATTCCTATATGATCTCCAGCTAAGAAACCATTTTCCTCAGAGATAAAAAGAAAACAAAAGCTTTTAAATCAAATCCATATTGATTTTTTTTAAATTTTATAAATATCTACTGTCATGTCCAGAAGCTTCTCATCTTCTCATATGTTGCTATTCAAACATGATGTTTAGAAAATGTCTCATTAAAGCCCCAGCACTTAGCTCAAGAAAAATTAAAACAAACTTTTGGGTAAAGAGAATACTCCAAGAAATCTAAGACAGAATTTCAGTTATAAGTTAGCATCCTTACATAGGTAACAAGGAAAAATTGAGTCGCTTAAAACAAACTATTTTTTTTTCCAGGTATGATTTTTCAGTAGCTGTTATTTTAAACAAAGGACATGCTAAACTGAAAGATGGGCCTTCAAAATCCCAGGCTGTATCTTGGTGTTTCTCAGCAGATACAGCTGTATCCGAAGTGAGTGATACTTTTTAGGCTTTGACCTATACCCAAGACCAAGTTGGGCCAAAAGTTTGAAGCTCTCAGAAAATCTTTCTAGAGGCTGTGTCTGAGCAATCTTTTTGGGCTTAGAGGACAGATTGTTCACTGTAGAGACCATGTGAGCTAACATGCGTTGTGGCAGTGATATTAGTTCTCTTGGTCAGAGTTTCAACACTGATAGGGAGCAGGATTAAGTGGTACAGTTTACTATTTTTAATAGGATTATACAAAATTTTTTGCTCATTAAGAGGGAAAAAAAAAACAACAAACCTCCTTTAAGAAGGACATTCAATTCTCCAGGGAAATCACTGTAGTTATCAGTAATAATCAGTTTTCTTAAGGGAGAAATACCACCATTTTAAGAACATATATTCTCAGATTTTCTTCCTTTGTTGTTCACATATTTCACCAGTTTTCAGTAACTCCAGGACTGTGTAGAAGCCCATAGTGTCAGCCATTATTCCATACAACTAAGAAAATATTGTATGAAAAATTTCCAGTCCTGACCTTAGAAATACTAGGGAATTTATTTAATTCTATCTGTGCATGTGCACAAATATTTTTACATCTAGGATCTACTGTATAAGATGAAAGAGACAAAGAAAGGTGATAGTGATGGCAAGCAGAGAATAAAAACATAGGAAAAGATACCAGACAGCTGTAAGTATAATTTACAAATGTTAACACAGAATCATAGAGTGGCCTGCATTGGAAGGGACCTTAATGATCACCTAGTTCCAACCCCCCTTCTGTAGGCAGAGGTACCTCCCACTAGACCACATTGCTCAAAGCCCCAGCCAACCTGTCCTTGAACATTTCCGGGAAAGGAGTAGTCAGTGCTTCTCTGGGCAGTCTTTGCCAATATCTTACCACCCTCACAGTAAAGAATTTTTTCTTTATATCATCTAATCCTGCCCTCTTTCAGTTTGAAGCCTAAATTTACCCCTTATGCTATCACTTCATGCCCATGTGAAATGTCCCTCTCCAGCTTTCTTGTATCCCCTTCTCTCCTCCAGGCTGAACAAGCTTGACTCTCCCAGTCTGTTTTCATAGCAGAGTTGCTCCAGACCTCTGATCTTCACAGCCTCATCTGTTTATGCTCCTTCTTATGTTGGGGCCCCAGAGCTGGTTGCTGTTCTCCAGATGGGGTCTTACGAGAGTGGAATAGAGGGGAGAATCACCTTCCTCAATTAAATCAAGTGCTGCACAAATGTAGTTTTGGAGAGCCTAAAATGCCTGTGAGATTTAATTAGGGAACTTTGTGTTACATGCCAAGTACAAATATTGCTCAGAAAAATATCTCATTTTTATATGATAAATATATATACACACACACAGAAGATACAAATACATATTTTATATATAAACCAACCGTCTTCATGAAACCACAATGCACAAAGCAAGATAGAGTAACAGCATTTCTCTCTGTGTAACGAATGAAGAGTGACAACATCTCTCATACTTCTTAACAACACAATTATCATCAGCCCAAATGCCAGTTGGTGCTCAGTACTCTGCAAGTTGTGGGCTATTGACACCTCTCAGGACTTGTCCTGAGAATAGAGCCAAATTTGTATTCTAAGTGTATTACAGTGAATGATAAGTACCTGCCATATGGAAGTGCAACCTTTAGGAATGAGTTGTGATTTATAAAAAGTGCTAGATGATGCTTTAAACATTTTGTAGTCACCTGGAGAATACTTTGTAGAACTATTGCACTGTATAAGAGCCCATTTTGAAATGAAATTTAAGCTTAGGCCTTTTAGTAGAAGAGTTAATTTAATGGAATCCTTTGTTGGACTGAATCAGAATTATTTATGTGGAGTTATTCTCCTTTTTATTTAATCTCAGATATATTTTTGTGTGGCAGAACAAGGCAGGATAAAATTTAGCTGAACTCCATGTGGTAGAAGACATTCTCAGGACTCATTCCTTGGTACCACTGTAGGTACCATTATGGTACAACTAAATTTCACCTTTTGGTGCAATTGAAAATGGATGCAGAGGAGAAATTCACCAGTGTATTATTTTGTCTCACTAGTAGGATGCATTTAATTTTTGCCTATTTTGTCTTCAAGTACAGTTTGAAGAGCAAAACCTGTTTTCAATTTACTCCTACAACTAGAAAGTGGCAATCCAAACACTGATGAAGGTGGAAGGATGCTTGTAGTGAAGTTGCATCCCAGATACTTACGGTGATACTACATACCCATCGAGCAAAGTAGTTATTCCTTAGTGACAGGATGATCAGGCACACATTTTAACTTCAGAAGGTATTTCTTGAAGCTACAATGCCTTTTGAGGCTACTCACAGGTTGGAGTAACTTCTACAGCCTCTATTCCTACACCCAGACTGGTTTGTAGTCAGACACCACTTCATTGTGACGTCTTTAGCACCCTCAGCTCACCTTAACCTATTCTTAAATGCCAGATCACCCCTGCAAATATACTAACATAGTAAACCCAACATATACAAAGCACAAAAAAGTCATGCCATCTGACTACTTTCTGAGTAATGCATTTAGCAGTGTAGCTTGTCAAAATGTGCACCACCTGTTCAATCTTACTGCTGTTGACTACCTTTTACTCCTCCCTGCTATCTGTTCTCATCTGCATGCTGTCTCAAAGCCCTTAGGACAGGACATATTCAGCATATGACAGTTCTCTGATCCTCTGTCCTATTGCAGGCTAGACAGGAATAGCAGAATCTGTTTTCTTTAGTTAATTATGGTCATTCTGTAAAATCAAATTAAAGTTACTGGCAGAAGCTGGAAATGTTTTTCATTCTGATTAGCTATGTTTTAAAACTCTGGAGAAAACAGCAAAATTAACTGGAAATTTCTTACAGAAATTTGCCTGGACACAATAACACCTGTATCCCATGTGGCTTCCCAGGGAAATGAAAAAGCTATCTGTTTCAAGTGAAAAGTGAACTACAGCGGTTGGTCCAGAATGATCACGAAACAGGAACAGCAGCACATGACAGGTCACTGGTGACACTGAATGACATGTCATGTTATATCCTTACTGTCAAGTGAGAGAGACACTTTTGATACTGCTCAGTATGCATAGATCAGGCTTTGCTAAATGTACAGTTTGTGATTGTGGTGTCAGCTGCAACTGATATTAAAGAATAAGGAACATATGAAATTATTAAATTTCTTGCTCTGGAAACACATATTTTCCAGAAAAGGAATATTGTAGTTGTGTGTGGATAGCACCTGCCACAAAGGAATGGAATATTAAGTTTCTCTCATACAAAAATCTTTATTAATCATTACAAAGACATTGGATCATAATTTAATGGGAAATACCAATCAAAAATACAGGCTGACACAGCATTTGACCTATCTGCAGGCCATGAGATTGAGCGCTCCTTCTTGAAATATAAAGGAAATGATAATTTTCATTCTTGAGTACATTGTGTTCAGTTTCTGCAAAATAATATTGAGTGCAGGACTGTTGACACTAGTGGTTCAACACTTTAGCAAAATGTACAAGCTTCCAGTCAGATTCACAACAGAGAAAAGAAATTTATTTTTGTTGATTACATGGATCTGGATGCTTTTAGGGATTCCTGGGGAAGAATTACGTGGTGTGATTTATTGCCAGGTGTGCTATCTTTTATTTTTTGATTCCACAAGTGTGTGAACATAAATTCTCAATTAATTTATTCTACTATGTTTCCCACCAGGTCTCTTTGTACTTTGGGAAAGAAAAAAAAGCCTATAAACACCAAAATTTACAAACATTACAAACAGATTTCGTATTGGAAATTTTGAAGCAAAAATGTTTGCTGCTATTTTGGGAAGTAGAATGAGAACTATAAGAGGGATGAATTATGACTTATCAACAAGCTGTAGATGAATAATACTGGCTCAGAACAATGGTTCCTTCTGCTGCATGTTCCCTGGTTTTCCCTATCTCAAATCACCTTTTTTTTTTTTTTTTTTTTTTTTTTTTTTTTTTTTTTTTTTTTTGTATCAAGGACATTTAAGAACAAAATATGGAAGATGGTCAGATAACCAGAAGATTGATCTCATGCTGGCATTGTAAACTATGCTGACTATTATTCAGTAAAATATATGTGAAAAGCACTAACAATAAAAACATGTGGTCATGAGGAACTATTACGTAATTTTCTTTCCAGTATGTCTTCTCCTTCAAAAACTGAAAAATCCTCTTTGCCTTAAAGCATCCTCGTCTCATTTCTGGTATGAATTTCAATTTACAATATCAACACTGAAGGAAAATGTTTAATATGCACCTTGTGATAGAAACAAAAAGTATTATCATTGTTTCTGGGTATGAACATACACTATGAAATTGGTTCCTTCACTGTAGACTTTTTAATGTAGGTTTAAAATAATGATAACAGGTGGATTCAAACAGATGGGAAGAGCACGAGTTATTAGTATTGGAACAGTACACTAGAGAAAATGTGTTGTTGTTTAAGCACTGACTAATTAACAACTCATTTAAATAGTCTTGGTGCATATGTTTCAAACTTAATATTATCCTGCTAAAGCCAGAATACCTGTGGCTAAGTTTAACAGATAGAGAAAGGATACTGTCCAATGTATAATTTGGAGCAGGCCTTTGGAAAGCAGTTTAGAGATGTAATTGCCTTGAGAAAATAAGAATAAAAGCCTTTTTAAGACAATGAAATGCTACTTAGTGCATACAGACTCCAGTCCTATATGACACTTGTAATAACAGTTTTTCCTTGTACGTCTGACAATTCCCAACAGTGTGCACCCATATTAGAAGATATTCATTTTTTATTCCATCCTAGTATCTAAGTGAACTTAGATTCACCTCACCTACTTAGACATCTAAAGATCTTGTCTGGGGAGCCTGGTCACTGGAGACAATGCACATCTCTGTAACTCTCTCTTTTTCTTAGATTTGTGGAAATATTTAGGAAGATTTTAAGGCATCTCTTTACACAGGAGGATATTTAAACAACACTGTGAACTAAAAGATCCATTCATAAAAGAAGCATTGGTCATAAGGATTAAGCAATCAGAAAGGATGCAAGTTACAAGAGAATTTTTCTGAGTGCAATGACAAACTCTTCCCTGTTACATAAATTAGCTCCTGGAACTCACTGCTAAATATCCCCCATGAATGAAACTAAATGATATTCCCTGAAAAATAATGTCATATAAGCTAAGTTTAATGTAAGAGTTAGTTCAATAGAAAAGTTGACTTTTTAATAATGTCTTTTGCAAGCTGCTGCTCTTTACTCAGTAAAAATAAACACACCTTCACATGAATGCATGCTACCAGATCACATAGTTCTAGCTTTTGTCAGTCTCATATATCACAGACTCCTAGAATGTTTTGGGTTGGAAGGGATCTTAAAGATCATCTATGTTTAACTCCACTATGTGTTATGACCAGCCACTGAAGGTGAGGGTAACTGAGGGTCTTTTTAACATATCCCTTGGGGTGGATGACACTGAATGATTGGTGTATACATATGTATGTATACACATATATATATATATACTTTAGAGCAATTTGGTTGCACTGGAAATGAGATATGTAGCCACTTTGGTTATTATCTATAGTAATATAGTAATATAAAAGTATGAGGAAAACATATAAGGAAAGGAAGGAAAGGAAGGAAAGGAAGGAAAGGAAGGGAAGGGAGGGGAGAAGGGAGGGAAGAAGGGTGGGAGGAAGGGAGGGAGGGAGAAAGGAAGGCAGGCAGGAAGGCAGGCAGGAAGGCAGGCAGGAAGGAAGGAAGGAAAGAAGGAAAGAAGGAAAGAAGGAAGAGTAGATAGAAGAAAAAAAATTATCACCACCCATGGATCCAGCGATGAGACCTGATTGTTGATGGTTGCAGTCTTAATCCGCTGGGGGCGGGGGAAGCCCACAAAACAAAGAGTTCAGTGGGTTTATGTGTATTCAGGTTCAGGTGGGAAAACCTCCCCTAGGTGGGGAATTTTAGCACTGTGGATCACGTGTAGTATTCTGGCGAAAGGCCCCAGAAGTGGTTCTGGGGACACTTCAGTGGTTGTTAGTGGTTGCAGATGCCATCTGTCCCATAACTTGAGGTATATGTGTATGAGCAGTTGCTTTCTTTCCCATGGTTTGCCACAGTAGGAATTTTTGTCTGAATGTGTTAACCAGAATGTGCTAACCAGAACTCAATCTTTCTGTTGCAAATTCCTGTGCTTATCTCAAGTTCCTGCTATGGTGGCTTATCTTATGGCAAGTTCCTTCTGTGACTTTAACAGTGTTTGAGACAGGCAACTGTGCTCTTTTAGTCCTTACACTGTCATGGGTAGCAGAGGGGAGGGTTGTCCAGGTTCTTGACCAGGTTGCTCAAAGCCCCATCCAACACTTCCAGGGATAGGGCAGCCACAGCTTCTCTGGGCAACCAGTGCCTTTGCCTTGCCACTCTCGCAGTAAAGAATTTCTTCTTAATATCTAACCTAAATCTCCACTCTTTCAGTTTAAAGCCGTCCCTCTTTGCCCCATCACTACATGCCTGTATAAAATGTCCCTCTTCAGCTTTCTTGTAGCTGGAGCTACAAGGTGCTCTAAGGTGTCCCTGGAGCCTTCTCCAAGCTGAACAACTCCAGTGCTCTCAGCCTGTCAGTCTGTCATATTCCTGATGGTTCCCCCAAGGTGAACTTAAATGAGATTCTACTTGTTCTTCAATCCTATTGCATTTAATAAAATCCCTAAGTACCCTTAGACATTAATTCATCTCAGTTAGCATTTTAAATTAGGTGTGGTCATTCTGAATAATATCAGATTCATACCAGGTTTTGTATAACTCCGTAAACTTTAGAGAGGATTTAAGGAAAAAAACAGAAATTGAAGTGTCCCTCTGTAGACATCCCAGGCTTTGTCTTGGAAGGATCAGACCTTAACACAATGAAGGAATACAAAGTTATGTAGAAAATCATACATAAAATGGGATATAAAGCATAGCAAACTGTCATTTTAGGAGTTTTGGTTTGTCTCTAGGTAACTTTGTATTAATTTAGTTATACACATGTGTTTTCTTCTTAGTAATTTCTGTTGACAAATAGGAGTTCTGGCTCTCTCATCTCAGAAATAGCTTTTGTCAGCAGGCAGAAGGGTAGAGATTTTACGGAGAGGCAGAACATGAGCTAATATTCCCCCAAAGAGAAATGATGAGGTTATGTGGCAATGCTACTTGTATTGATGGCAGTATTACCTTATTATGATGGTAGCATTTGTACAAGAAATTGATAACAAATGGTCCTGAGTGATTGGACAACACTATCAGTCAAATATGATTCTAAAGTGGCATCACTCCTGTGAAACATAGTCATTCCAGTAACTCTAGCACAACCCTCGCTCACTCTATTCCTCAAGGATGAGGTTAATTAGTACTGGAGAAAATCTTGATTGAATTGCTTATAATTAAGTTGGTCTGTCACATCAGAATTTAAATGGTTATATTTATTGGTTATATGCAGCATTTTAGATGCAGTTAAACTTGTAACTGAGAGATTGATCCAGATTATTTTGTAGTGTCACCCCAGAAATTGCATAGCTATTTCTCTAAATAAAATTTATGAGTAAATACTTGTAGTTATAAGTTGTCTGATGAGACAGGAAAATGTGGACAGTAATCTGGAAGAGTAATTTCTTAAAATTTAGTCATATGGCTATTTTTTACTGCACACAGTTCTTCACATCTGCCTCTCTTCCCTTGCTGACAATCTATAAAATGAAAGAATTTTCTTTACTCCTAGGCTTCTGAAGATTTAAAGATAAAGAGTTCTATGGAAGACTTGCTCTCTAGCATTATCTAAGTTAATGGATAATGAAAGGAGCTGTGTCACAGGACAGCCCAAAGCAATAGGTTTAGCTTACTCAAACACAGTGTTTCTTTCTGAGGTGTGTGATAAAAGCTTCATTTCTCCTTTCATATATGAGGAAAGATCACATTGTCAGCATATCTTGCACATCAACACAAAGAAAAAATTAAATCTGCACAAAAATAAATAGTATATTTCAGTGTCTGCTTCACTTGCAGCCCTGTCAAGCTCTCTCTCAGCACTAAAGGCAGTTGAAAACCATTGAAAGTTTTTTCATTATTCTTGTAAGTGAATGGCTTTAGGGTGGTAACTGGTCTATAGAGAACTGCATCTTCCCCTCTTGCACTACAGCAGATTGTGGATCAGATAGGCTCTGTCTCTCTGATCTAACTACTGACATGATTCCCAAAAAAAAAAAAAAAAAAATAAAAAAAAAAGTGTCATGATGAACTTATCTTATTCCATGGAATAACTCATCCTTATTTCCTTACAGCCCCAGAAAAAGGAATTATATCCATTTTTTGCATTTTTATCCAATGTTCTGGTAGTTGGTTTCTCCAACAAACAACTCTGGGGGATGAATTAAGAAAATTTTACAATACTGATAAATTCCTCATGTTCCATCAAGACATAAATAGAAATTAAGAATAAGTGTCCTCTATCTTTACCACATTCCCTCTAAAGATATGCACTATATAAGCCATCAAATTCTACAGACAAAAAGTAGGATCAGTACTCACCATGTCTTGGGTAGACTTTTGGCTCTTAAAGCTGGATATATTTAGGCCACCATATTATGTTCATCACAAAGATTCACTTTCACAAATACCTGTGGGGATAGTAATACTATAGGCACTTACAGACGCCAAAACTCTGAGACTGAGTCCATGCAATATTTACTCTGAAGCCTGAAACTGAGAGGACAGTGTAAGTGAGGAACTGCCTCAGTGGCTGAAAGAGAAATGAAAGTCCAAAGAAAGCCTTGAAAAGCTACCTTTGAAACACAGTTTGTGAAACAAATCCAACTAAGATGTAATTATTGAAAAAACTGAATTCAGAATTCTTTATTGATGATTTCTGTGTGGTTCCTTGAGAACATCAACCATTCCCTGGGCTGAGCAGTGTCTCTCTCTACAGGAGATAGCTGTACAAGTAAATTCAGGGTCAGAGAAATATAGTTAGCTGAACAGATGAGAAACCCATAAGCAGGCAGCAAATTAATTAAAAAGGAACTCCTGATTGATGATGTGCTGGAGAATATACTGAATAGAGCTTCAATGACTTCATACCAGAGAATTCAAGGTGAGAAAAGTAGGTCTTGCAAATTGTACTAAGAGACTGAAGTTAGCTCTAGGGAATAGACACAGCAGCTAAGAAGCTGTTAATGTAAGCACAGGGGATGAGGAAGTGGTTATTATTTTTATGAACAAATGAATGAAACCAGGCTGGTCCTGTGTCTGAGTCCCAGTGCTGATTCTATTCAGCCATTCTGGTGCTCACTTGGATGGAAGTGGGCTATGCCAAATAGGCCTTTTCCAAACAATCATGACTAGGATTTGGGAGTTAGGAAGGGTCAGGAAAACTTTTCAAACAGGCATCTTTTCTAAAGCCACTTTGCCTGAGTGGAAGGGTTAAATGTCATGGCTGCTCCCTCCAAGAGGACCTTTTTCTCAGAATCTGGCCCTGAGCACACTGGATTTCCTCCATACTTGAAAGCATGCAGAAGAGCCTGACAGCTGATATCAGCTTGTACAGATCACTCTTTAGAAGCCCTAGTCCTTCTTCCAACTCAAATGTTTCACACAATTGTTAAGGACAAAATGGCTGCTTGCATTTTTTCTATGTGTACTTGTTGACAGAATTTAAACTAGGAGGGTACAGGTAGTACTGTACATATGGTTCTTAAGGGAAATCTGCCTTTCATTTTTTATACATTATCTGATATGATGATACCCTATCCCTGGAACTGTTCAAGGCCAGGCTGGATGGGGATCTGACCAACCTGCTCTAGTGGAAGGTGTCCTTGCCCATTGCAGGGTGGTGATGGTCGTTAAGGTCCCTTCCAGGTCAAATTATTCTATGATTCTATGAAATATTTAAATTCTTTGTATTTCTTCTCTTTTTAAGTGCGTATGACAGACTCTAAGGGTGGTTTGGGCATGTTGGTCCTAGATAAAAATGCATATTTAATATGCTTCAGCAGAGCTTTCCACATTTCTTTTCTCTCCATTTCACCTGTTTCTCCCCTTTCTTCTTGACATTTCCTGTAAAGACTTTGCAAAGGTCTTAGAGGTAACTTTAAAAGACATACAGAATGAAATATTGTGGTACATCTTCCCTCATGCAGAGGATGGCCTCCTCTATGCTGCAGAATTTTCTTTTTGCTGTTCAGATGCCTAAAGTACAAAAACAAACAAACAAACAAACAAACAAAACATAAAAAAAACACCATAAAAAAATCTACCAAGGCTAGAAGAAACCCCATGGAACTACTCAATTTCTATAAAAGAGAAACTGAAGTATTCTTCTCTCTCAACATTTTTAGTATCATACAGTTTATCTATCCCTCTCACTGAAAGGTTTCATAGAGTCCTTTGGAAAAAATGAATCACTCTGTCACACACATCAACCTTCAGATACTTTTAGAATAACGTACCTTTTTTTCTTTTTTTTTTTTTTTTAACAGGGAACAACTTCAAATGAATGTTTTCTCCTTGAAGGATTTTAAATGCTTAATAGTTCCAAGATGGTTTTAAATACTAGAACTGTCTATTTGTTTGTGGGGGTTTTGGTTTTTTTTCTTGTTTTGTTTGGTTTTTAATTTCACAGCTTTTCTCAATGTTTATCAAAAATGTCCATTTATGATGCACTGAGGTGAAAACATTATGACAGATAGAAAGAGGGTTTTCAATGGAAAAGAGGAAGTCAACAGGTTTTTTCTTCCTTAATAATTTCCTATAGACAGTCTGGTCATTCTCTGAAGCTGCTATTTATCGAAGAATAGTACATTCCTTGATACAAGCAGCTGTATACAAAGGAATAGTGAAATAGATCTGAATGAACCATATTAGAACAAAATTGCTGGAACCTGGTGTTTAAATATCCTCATGCTACATCTTGCTTAGTGTAAAGGTGTCACAGAACATCTCAGAGCAGCAATTCTGGATTCCTCCTGGATTGCTGTATATTTAACAATGCCGATTATTCAATGCCATGGCAGTACCAGTGGTGTGTGTTTAAGACTGAATATGGAGATATTTATCTTGTGATTATTTGTGTCCTACTGTTTAACTACAAAAAACAAATGCCAGTTCTCACTCCTCTGCTTTAGTTCAGCTTTAATTTCTGTTAGATGTTTTGCTGATTACTTTGAGGTACTATGGGCACTGCCCAGGAGAGATCTGATAACCACAAACATCATAGTATGTCTGCATGTCTGTGCAGCATTGCAGCTGAAACAGTTAGGAAAGGCATATGAAACAACAGATTATAGCTTGAAAGGTCCATGAAGTTATTTAATGTACTTTGGAGGCATCTACAGAAGCTGCTGGTGTCAATAGGAAAACCACTGCATTCTTTTCCTTCCCTTCTTTTCAAGCTAAACTATCCTTCAAGTCATGTGTTTTCAACATACTTCTAGTTTGGAAACTGGTTAACATTTCTGCACACGATGAAAGGTTCAAGGATTGCCTAAAAATGTAAAAACTTCTACATATTCCATCTTTAAACTTGCATAATACTCAGAATTTCTCTAACCTTTTCCTCACCTGTGGAATTTTAAATGTTTTCAGAAAAAGGAAGAGGGAGATGGAGAGAAAGAGGGAGGGAGAAGGGAAGAAGGAAAAGTGGGAATGAAGGAAAGGTGGGAAGCAAGTAAAGGTGGAAAGGTGGAAAGGTGGGAGGGAGGGAGGGAGGAGGCAGGCAGGCAGGCAGGCAGGCAGGCAGGCAGGCAGGAAGGAAGGAAGGAAGGAAGGAAGGAAGGAAGGAAGG
>JAWWEE010000001.1:32492357-32504142 GCA_035221455.1 Xenops minutus | reverse complement strand
GGCAGGCAGGCAGGCAGGCAGGAAGGAAGGAAGGAAGGAAGGAAGGAAGGAAGGAAGGGAGGAAGGAAGGAAGGAAGGAAGAAAGAAAGGAAAAGAAATCGAAGGAAAAAACAAAGCAAAGAAGAAGAAAGAGAGAGAAAAAATTAACTCTTACGCCCTTTTTTGTACAACTGAAATTTAATTTACAAGACGTGTTTTGTAGCAGAAAACTCCTAGATTGTTCTCATGCTCTTAATAGGATCAGTCCTTTGTTAATAATGGTTTGCCAAAACGCTTTGTTTATCCCAGCTGCATTCTGCAGGATCCAGTCCACATGTGACAGCGCTGGCAAAAAGAAATGCATCTGTGCCTTCTCAGAATGGCCAATATGTTTTCATATAGTTTCTAGAGAACAAATTCTGCAATTTATAAGCCAGTTTTACACAGCAAAAATAAATAGTTAACTAAGCTGCAATATGTATAGACTCAAAACTTGAGCCTGGAAAACATTCCTAAAATTGTGTAAAATTTGGAAAATACTTGTGCTATTTTCTGATCCTTGCAAATGCTTGGTATTCGTCTTGGGTTTTTATGGGTTAGGTCACTTATTTTAACAAATAAAATTAGTAAATACATGAGAATAATTTGCAATTAAATTACCATCATGCCAATGTTCGTTAAAGCAATGCCATGAAATGAATAACCAGTTAGAGAAGTATAGCAGAGAAACGGCAAATATACCCCACATTCATAGGTAATTAAACACACACTTAACTTTAACTTTCAATGCATTGATGAATAGAACCTTTCATGAAGGACTGTAAAGGTTTGTAGAAGTTTGGCTTAACATAGGTAGTAAGGAGAAAAAGGTGCTGATAAACCTGTATCACACAAACCATCACCACATCCCTCATCCCAAGAGGAGAAAAGAGGAAAGAAATTTGGAGACAATAGATGTGCCTGTATGTTCTGTCAGAGGGAGGAAAGGCAGTAAAAATACTAGGTTCTCTTCAATGAATAGACAAGGTAGGTAGTTACTTATCATGTCTTTCAGAACTAGTAATCAAATAGGTACTAAAGGAAAGAAAAGGCTACAAGGGCAATTGATGAGTCTTCAGGGACTGTAAATTAAGGAAACAACCATGACTTTTGTCTAGGTAATTCTAAGGAAACTATCTGAAGGGATGAAATCGATCAATTTGCCAAATAGGAAACTAGATAAAACAGAAATAGTAACAACATCAGTCAGTGGGAACTTTATTGCTTCACAACAGCACCACAGAAGTAATATTCCCTGATTTTACATACAAAGAAATTGAAGTAGACAATATCTATTGATTCAAGTGCTAGCACATTCCAACTGCCCTCCATAAGACCTGGTTTACTCCTAAATGACAGAAGTGTCCTGTTTTCAAATTTTGGTCTGAAGACTCAAAATAGCAATTAATTCCTGCATTCACATTGCATGTTAATAAGTAGAACAATAATTTCCTACCTTTAGAATTATTTCTTCATTAATACGCTGCCCAATCCTGTTTTTATTTAGTACTTCAATGGCAAGAGTATCTCTTATATGCTTTCATGAATTTTGGGTATATCTCTAAATAGTTTAAAAGGTGGTAACAGACTCAGACTTACCCCCTGTTGAAAATTGTTGAATGACATTGAATTCTTTGCATGCAATTGATCTACTGTTTCAGGCTACAGAACTTTTTAATAGAAGAGTGTGTGTACTTGTGGATATGTGTGTTCAAGACTTCATTTTTGAGGTACCCTCATTTAATGATCAGGGATATATTTTGCAGTCACGTTCACATACAATAACTTGTCAAGGTATTTCATGTTGAACTAAGTCAGAAATTTTGCACTAAGTTTTGCTTCTAATGAGTTGGCAAAGCCTCAGCTCTAAATTGCAAGCTGCATTCAAGTTAGCTCTTAAAATATTTTTGGGGGATAAAGCTGGCATTGTTTATGTGCTTCATTTAGCATAAATAATGTAACAGTATATTTTAAGCTAAATAATTCAAATCAAATGTTGGTAAACTTTAAAACTCTTTTTATATGGAGATTCTGAAAGAATTATACCTCCTTTGAGACTAATACTGAGTGTATTCACTGTGGATCTTTTAGCATTTAAAAAAAAAAAATCTTATTGATATTATGCATGTCTTTTTCATTCTGTTTGTGGGAAAAATTACTTTTGTTGTTGCATGACAGATGTCAACCATGAGAGAAATCATATTAGATATGTTTGGAACAGATCACATAAATTTAAATTTTATACACAGATGTTTCACAACAAGCAGTGTTTTTCAAAGAAAGGGGGGAAGCAGAAAGAATAAAGTATTTAAGTTGGTGCATGAACATGCATACATATATATTTATATAGAGAGAGATAGAAATATGTATGTTATGATGCATTAGACTTTCCAGAGGAGTAGCAACAGCAGATTATGAAACAATGTAGCTGGAAAGTAAAAACTTCTCAGTTCATGTTTTGAAGTCTGTTTTACACACACAGCAGAGGAAGAGGACAGGAAGAATGCATTTAAAAGAAAACAGTATTGATTTAGATCTTGACTCTGACTTTGTTTTCATCAGTATGCATGTGGTTTACACCAGTGTGTCTGAAAGCAAAATGAAACTTGAAATATATCTGATGAATTATTTTTGTTCCTTCTATGGAAACCTTTCTAATGAAAAAGAACAAAAATAAACATCTAATGAATAGGGAGTATACTAGAAAAAACTCCAAAATTTTTGACTGAGTAGTATTACCCCAGAATCAAGACCTCTTGATTTAATTTTCTCCACAGTCCAAGTTCCTAAAACATGAGATGATCCATTTCTTTTGAAATGGGTGGTTTACAGCTATAATTCAATGATTAAAATCAGTTATGGACGAAAATAAGCCACTGAATCCATTTAAACTACTTTTTAAAAAACCAAACTGAAACAAAAACAACCTTTCTATTTTTTTTTTTTTCTTGACTTCTTTTTTCTTTTGTGTTACTTTTTACCAGGGACAGCTCCTCTGTTCTTTCCCAAGGCAAGCACAAGTTATTCAGCACAAGCAAAGAAACACGGAAGGGAAGGAGCAAAGAGGGATTGGGACAAGATGGGTGTCTGACTTTATTAGCCATGACCATAGCACATTCATATTAGCCATGACCATAGAACATTCATGGGACTAAAGTGAAACAGCTTCAATCTCAAGCTAAATTAGGGACTTAACACAAAACAGCAAAGAAATATGAAGGAACAGAGTGGCAGCATGCAGAATGCACGACAACTTTTCCAAATTGGACTATGACAGTATTCAAGAATTAGTTTTTTTAAAAGGAAATTCTAAGGTAGAAACAGAAAATATGAGTCCTAGCCAATAAGTGTAGTACAACTTTTGATGTAGTAAAATATAAAATTATATCCTATGCAAAAAAAACTACTTTAAATTCTCTGTGGTCCAATAGTTCAGAACAAAACATTTTATACTCATAATTTCTACCTCTAAAATGTCTTAAATTATCCATAGAATCAGAAACAAAACAGCCAGCGGATAGGTTAGGAAAGCTAAAGCCCTCATAGAATTAGATATGGTCAGCAATGTCAAGGGAAACAAGCAAAGTTTCTCTAGTTGTGTTGGTGGTAGAAAGAGGTTTGGGGAAACGTGGGCCATCTCCTGAAGGAAGAGACTTGGTGGGAGGATGGGACCTGATGAGATACATTCATGGGTCCTGAGGGAATTGGAGAATGAAGTGGCTAAGCCAGGGAAGGACTTCACGAAAAGTTGTGGCAGTCTGGTTAAGTTCCCACTGACTGGAAAAATGGAAACATAACTCCCACTTTTAAAAAAGAAAAAAAAGAAAGACCCAGACAATTACAAGCCAGTCAACCTTACCTCTTTATCTGGCAAGATCATGGAGCAGATTCTCCTGGAAATTATGCTAAAGCACATGGAAAACAAGAAGGTGATTGACGATAGTCAGCATGGCTCCACTAAAGGCAAATTGTGCCTGACAAATTTGGTTGTCTTCTATGACAGGGTTATTGTTCTGGCAGATGAGAGAAGGGCATCTACCTGGACTTGTGCAAAGCATTTGACACTGTCCCTCACAACACTCTTGTCTCTAAACTGGAGAGACATGGCTTTGATGTATGGACCAAGGACTTGTCTGGATGACCACACTCAGAAAGTCGTGGTCAACTGTTCAATATGCAAGTGCAAAGCAGTGATGAGTGGTGTTACTCAGGGATTGGGATTGGGACAAGCACTGTTCAACATCTTTGTCACAGACATGGACAGTGGGATTGAGTGCAGCCTCAGCAAGTTTGCTGATGACACTAAGCTGTGTGGTGCAGTTGACACACTGGAGGGAAGGGATGACATCCAGAGGGACCTGGACCAGCTTGAGAGATGGGACCATGTAAACCTTGTGAAGTTCCACAAAACCAAGTGCAAGGTCCTGCACATGAGTCAGAGTGATCCCCAGCATAAATACAGGCTGGGTGGAGATTGAAGAAGAAGTTTTGTGTGTTGGTAGATGAGAAGCTCAACATGACCCAGTAATGTGTGCTTACAGCCCAGAAAGCCAACTGTGTCCTGGCCTGCATCAAAAGAGGTGTGACCAGCAGGCTGAGGAAGGTGATTGTCCTTTCCACACCGTTCTGGTGTGACCCCACTTGGAGTGCTGTGTTCAGCTTTGGGCCCCCATTACCAGGAAGACACAGACCTGTTAGAGCAGGTCCAGAGGAGGCCTATAGAAAAGGTCAGAGGGCTGGAGTACCTGTTCTGTGAAAACAGGTTGAGAGAATTTGGGTTATTCAGCCTGGGGAAAAGAAGGTTCCAGGGAGGCCTTTCAGTACCTAAAGGGTGTCTATGAGACAGGTTTTATGCTGTAGGCATTTTACATGGTCAGATAGTGATAGCACAAGGGGTAACTTTCTTAATAGAGGAGAGATTTAATCTTGACATTATGAAGTAATTCTTTACCGTGAACATGGTGAGACACTGGGAGGGGCTGCACACAGAAGCTGTGGATATCCCATCCCTGGCCAGGCTGGACAAGGCTTTGAGCCACATGATATAGTGGGTGTCATTCATACCCACAGTGAGTGGGGTTGGAATGAGATGATCTTCAAGGTCCCTTCCAACTCATAATTCTATGATGTTTCCACGACAAAAACCTTGTTTCATTCTCGCTCAGATTTTTAGGGTTGAAATGTTGTCACCATAACATTTGCGCAAGTGTGACATGTCTCAAGCTGTGGAAAATGGATATTCATCACAAAATATTTGAGATAGACCAAATTATTAGAAGAATATATTAAAAGAAACTACTTTTCCTCCTAAATTACACCCTTCTGAAAGACAAAAATTAATAATGCTGTCTGCCATAGGTCTAATGGTACTCCCAGGATTGCTTCACATATCGTCAGATATGTGTTTTTAATAGCAACAGATTAAAAAGAACATGTAATTAACAACTTTCCTTTCTCTTTTGAATGAAACCATAAACATCCTTACACACTTAGGGAAGACATAACCAAATGATCTGTTTAGACTTGTCTGGGTTCAGCAAGTCATATTTTGAAGCTCAGTTTCTAATTAAAATGTCAGTTGCATATCACACTTCAAGGCACTTTCTCAATGGGTTTCAGTGCTCTGTGGATCATAGAAAAAGAAAAAAAAAGAGATTGGTATTCTGATGTTGAAGAGTCTTATGTATTCTCTCATTACAACTGACTTATATCTGTTCACACCTCTTGAGGTTTAAATATAATTTAAAACAGAGTTCATTAAATTATCAGGAACATAGACAAAGGTTACAGGGCCTTAGAACATAACTAGATAGATATAGAGATCATTACTTTGTGTCAAAACAAATGGTTAAACCTATTAATAATAGTTATTTTGTTATTATTGTCCATCAAAAACATACGTGGACAGAGCCCCAGAACATTCTTCCCACTCTGGACACATTGATTTCTTCTGAGACTGAACACAAAATATCAAATATGCCAAAGCATATGTTACAGGTAGTACTGTTGGCCATATCTCAAGACATAAGAGAGGATTTCTGTACTTTTCAGCATGGTTCTCCAGTCTTCATTTCCTGTCTTGAGCAATCTGCTCTATTTGACCCTGCATGGATCAAGGAATTTGGACTAGATGATCTCTCGAGGCTCCAGTGAATCTCAACTATTCTGAGATTATGTGATTTTTCTGTTCACTGCTTCTTCTAGTTGGTTTTAATTTCCATATTACAATAGTATTAACAGCCAGATGATTCCATATATATGCATCTATCATGGACAAGCTCAAGTAAAGCTAAATATAAAAGTTTATTAAAAAACAAAACAAAACAAAAAATAGGGAAATTATTTGTAGATCTAAAGCCTTGTCTTGCTACTCATGTTATCAGTCATGGTCTGGTTTAACATTAGATAGTTTAGATGATTACCATGGATTAGAAGTGTCAGACAAATGCTCTTGAATACTGTGTGCTTACCAGTGAGTACAAGGAATAGGTGTCATTTTTGAATGAGAGACCCCTGGGATCTCAGTTCTCTCCTACCACAGAGTAATAGCGACTGATGCACCCTGCAGGAAGGGCAACAGCAGCCCCAGTGCAGCAGAAATGTCCACATGCAAGAGGAGGAGACAAGGGTTGTCCTGCTTTCTGCCCCATGGCAGAAAGCATCCCTAGCAAGCTGCATTGATCTCCTATCAATCTGTGAGAGGTGGGGATGGTCAAGGGATTTCCTGCAGCCAGTGACCAAGGACATACCCAGAAGGGCAGAATACCAGTGCTGGGGGAGGCAGAATACTGTAATATTCTGCTGAAGCTCAGCTTGCTGGCCTGAAACACCTTACCTTTGTCCTGGTCCTGAACCTCTCCAAGCTCCTAGCAGGTAGTGTCAATGCCCAGTCAAGGGGAAAAAAGTCATAAACAGAGAAGTGATGTACCTGATGCTGAGCTGGAGAAACATCTGGTGGCAGAGTGGAAACAGGAGAGACACTCATGGTATTGATGGACTGCAGCTCACCTCTTTCAGTAGGAGGTTGATGGGGGGAATCTGGGTCACCTGGGCTTCCTCTGCTCCTTCTGATTGGCTGTGTACAGGAAAGGGCAGAGAAAGATCTCCGTGAGACTTAAACTGCCTCTTCTCTCTCCTGACACCCTTGGGAGCACTTCCAAGTGGCCCTGAGACCCCTGTGTACCACTCAACAAGAGAACAGTGACAGCAGTGAGGGCAAGGCTGTGCAGGTGTTGGCTGGGTGAGGCATCTCTGCCACGTCTGCCCAAGAGCTGCATGCAGCTATGGGGGCATCTCTCCCAGCCTCCAGAGCAGTGTGTCTATATACAGCAGTGTCTGGGTCATCCCTCCCAGTGTAAACCTGGGCCCTCCCAGGCTGAACTGCCAAGGGCGGCTTACTCAAGAAGCATGCTGACCAAGAACGCCTTCTCCACCCATCCCACCAAGGCCAGAAGTATCAGGTTGAACATACTGGCAGGTCCCACACTAGTGCCATCCACAGTCAGTCCCACCATTTCTGCAAGTCTTCTAGTTCCACTGCCAATGGGGTTTCAAAGGGCAGGCTTCCTCCAGTCAAAGCAGTGGTCTAAACAGAAAGGTTCTTTGTTATGGGACAGTCAAAAGGGGGTGAGCCTTGACAACTGAATTCAGAGATGGCGTTTCTGTAAAACTCCATCTTATCCCACCCCCTCCCCTGAATGTCAATTTTTTAATTCCTATGTTGCTCTTCTTTGGTAATTTCCATCCCTTTTAAGAAATATTAACTGCTAAACTGCTCTTTTTGTTCAAAATAAACAACAACAACAACAATAATAATAATAATATAAAGATCTTATGTCTTCTCAGTGTCCTCAATGGTTTTGACTTTTCTGTTTGAATTTATGGTTCTTTCACATCTATAGTGGCTACCTTGGTTTGTTTTTCTTGATTATAAGCAAATACTTATAAACTATCCTATTCCTCTTTTTTTTTTTTTTTTTTTTTTAATCCCCTTTACACTTAGGAGTAAAACAGAAATCTAGCAACCCAGAAACGTCTTTCTATTTCAGAAAAACAATGAGTGGGATATAGTGGGAGTGTATGATATCAGAGTTGATCCCATGGTGATAAGACCCATATCAATCCCCAGCTATGAGCCATCAGAATGGGTTTTGAATAGAAACCATTTCAAGAAAGAAACTTTTCTTTACACATTTTTATTTCTAATCAGGTTTGATAGCAAAAGGGAATTAGAAGGAAAAGCACATTATAGCATAAAAGGAAGTGATGAAATACTATAATTGTTCATTCAATTTGTTTTGGGTTTTGTGGTTTGTGGGTTTTTTGGGGGGGTTTGTTTTTTTGTGGTTTTTTTTTTGTTTGTTTGTTTGGTTTTTTTCTCTGTTCTGTTTTTTTTGTTTTGTTGGTTTGTGAGGATTTTTGTTTGTTTGTTTTGCTTTGTTTTGTTTGGTTTTTAATCTGTTGAAATGTAGTGATTTTACTAGAAACAGAGCCATTCTGCTGCAACGTCTTTCTGAGTGGGATCTGTTGAGGTTTTTTTCCCAGACCACTGGTTTGCCCACAGTAGAGAACGCAGTACTACTTCAATGAACCAAACTTACACTTTTGGTAGACTTTTTCTTTTTCTTTGACAGAATTAATATCCTAATCTACAGGATGGACTTTTGTTGGCAGAATACATTGCATACTATAGGAATGAGTGATTTTGGTGAACAACACATTTATCATCTATACCATACTTATCTGTGAACTGATCAGATATTGTTCGAATCATGATACAAATGCCTTTTCTGTACTAATTGCTCCAGTTCACACCATTAATAATGTGTGTTCATTTTTATTTTCATGTGCATTTTACAGATACTGAGCCAAATCTACTTTTGGTGCAATTTTACAAAACCCCAGGAGACTTGGACCACAAAACCTAGCAGGGAATTTGTCTCAGAAATCACATCAGTTTGTGAATTGTCAGTTTTAAGTTTCTGGGAATTGGAGAGAAATGAAGGAACAGCTTAGGATCTCACAAAAAATGTGCCATTAGAGGGATTAAAAATAAGAAGCCTGTAACCTTCTAAACAATCCATTTCAAATGTGGCTTTTGTTCTGAAATGTTAAACATATTTATAACTGATTAACAACTGGATTTTGATGTTTCTGGGGGAACCTCAAATTGAAGACTTATTTAAGATCAGATTTCCAAATGTATGATTAAGTTTCTGAGCTACAAAGGAGATCAATTAGCAGAACTGATGTTTCTTCCTCCTATATTCTTTAAACTTAATGCAAGTGTAAAAAATTGAAAATTTGCCCTTAGGTTTCTTATGGCATCTTATGATTTGGTTTAAAACAGCCTCTGGATAGCTATACACAAAGATTCAGGACTTCATGTTTCCCCTATAGAGAACTGCTGGAGTAAAAAAACTCTGTCACAATTGCATACCAGAAATTAGGCTATATTTGATTCTATGTGGAAAATACCAGGAATACCTCAGGTTAATGCTCACAGAATCTTTTCAAATACTTGTGACCTGTCTGTACAGACAGATGGTCTCTTGTCTCAAGTAACAAGTGACAGGACAATGGAAAATGGCCTTGAGTTGCAGCAGTTGGAGTTTAATTGGATATTAGGAAAAAAAATTGTCACTAAAAGGGTTGTCAGGCATTGGAACAAGCCTCCCAGGGAAATGACTGAGTAACTAACCCTGGAAGTATTCAAAAGGTGTGTATATGTGGCTGAAAAGGAAGAAAAATGTTGCCATAACTAATATAAAACTGGAGAAAGGAGGTGTGGTAGATTAGAAGCTACCTCATAGTTATACAACTGTAATCATCTGAATTCTGCCTATTGAAAAACACTATGAAATAAAAACCGACAAACCAACCAAACAAAAACAGTGACAGGAAAGTGCGTCTTGGTTGTTAAAGTAATTTTCTGCGCTAGACCTTAACTCATCTGAATTAAAGATCCCCTCTTATATTTCATGAAACCTCCAGAATGCCATTAGCATGTGAGATTATTAACTCAAAATAATAACAAAAAAGTAACATTACAGTTTTGATAAAACATTTGATTGATAAATCAATAGATTTATTTTTCTGTCAGACAAAGAAAATGGGTGCTATTTTTGAATTAAGTATAGAATGTTACCTGTCATATCGGAATTTAGCTGTCTGGTTTGAAAAAAAAGTAATTCTTTTGTTCAATGAATTAGATCAGAGCTTCTACCTCCTACTCTTCACAGAAAATTTCTTTATATCAAGCCGACTCCATTGTATTGTCATCTACCTAAAATGTGCTTGAACAGTTTGATACGGCTTTGGGATGACAGCACATAGAGTGCAGCTGTAATAGGCTGCCCAGGGAAGGGATGGAACCACCATGCCTCGAAGTGTTTAAAAACCATGTAGACATGATGCTTTGGGATCTATTTTAGTTATGAACCTGGCAGTGTTAGGTTAATGGGTGGACTCGATGATCCTTGAGGTCTTTTCCAACCTTAATGATTCCACAATAGTATGATTTTTTTGTAGATATTTATGTCCAGTTACATTTCTATGGCGAAAACTGTCTTTATAAATGTTAGAAACTAAGTGGGATCCAATTCTATTCTATAATGCTGTGGGACTACCTGAAATTCACAGTGATAAGCATAGCATAGTCATAGCATGTCAAAACCCTTGGTGAGCTTAGAAAGTGAACTAGAAAACGTTGTTAATTCCTGTTTTGATTGCTAAACTGATTGACTAGAAATGAAGCATTGCTTTATGCTTAAATATGTAAACAGCATGAATTTTCACCTTAAAAAAGCTAAACGTCATAAGAATTGTATGTTACACTATAAACTGTCAAATATAAGTCAAAAAGGTGAGGTATATCAGGAGAAGAAGGGAAATGTGCATGCTAGATTTTCGATAATTTAATAGTGATACATCTTTCAGAAATCATGGCATCAAGGTACCAGAAATTAGAAAAAGCTGAACTTTTTTCTAGAGTACATGGCAAAACAATGGCACAAAACCCCTTATATTTCCATGGAAAGTTATGAACTTATGGACTATGATCTTACAGAACCCTGATCTGCTTATTGCTAGTGCTTCTCAAAATAAAATATCCTATGACTTTCTGTTAAGTCACAAAGTAATAATATATAATGACACATATCCTTCTCAATAGTGACTTAAAACTTAAAACATTGGTTTATCAAATGTGGATTTTGAAGATATTGAAGCACAGTTCTAACACAAAGTTATTGCTGAGTTCTTGCATGTGTTACCATTTCTTAATCCTGAGAAACTGTACAGTGACCTTAACAAACAGCCATGCATAAAACTCCTGGTAAATTATGCTATGCACCCATAAATGGCTCTTTGTGAAATAATGTGCACTATCATCTTTTTATAGTGATATATTTCTCTTTAATCTTGAAGAATGAGTAGAGTCACTGGTTGGGTTCATCAGCCTAACAGGACAAATAGGAAGTGTTCCTCCTTTCATGTCTCTTGGTACTGTGTGTTGTTTTACTGCCGAGAAAAGAAATCTTTGATATGCAGTCCACTCTTCAGAAACTTGCTGCCTGCTCATGCATCACTCCTAGGAGCACTGTCAAGCCCTCGAGACAGGATTACTCATTCTTCTTGCTGTTTTCATTCTCTAAATAATTTGCAATGTAAATAAGCCAGGAAAGATTAATAGATGTGGTGGTTTAGTTTTCTTGGTTTTGGTTTAGGCCTTCCTTGGTAACAATGTCATAACTAAGGAAGTATTCCA
>JAWWEE010000001.1:32442722-32492257 GCA_035221455.1 Xenops minutus | reverse complement strand
GGGTTGTTTTGGGATTTGTTCTGTAGACTCATAGTGTTTAATTGTATATAATTGTAATATATGTGAATATATATATACACACTTTTAATACAATTGTCTTTTTTGGTACTTTTTTTCTCTTTTCTCAGGGAGGGGGGGTGGGGGAATCCATGTGGCCAGCAGTTGGGCTTGGCAGGGTGCCAACTCAAACCTCCACAATAGACTGTGAGGGACAGAGATGAGCCAGAGGAGGGACTTGGTATATGCTTTTAGCTTTACAGCAAAGATTTTCCAGGCTAGATTATAGAAAAATAACTGGAAAGAAACCCTGAAAAGAAAGACAAGGCTCCCTATCTGTATTCACAGAATTGTGAAGATCTTTCCTCACAAATCAGAATTGGGCAGCATATGATGATTTGCATTGGTTACTTCATTTAGTCGTATTTTAAATGCATAACAATTAATAATTAGGTTTGCAATGGCAAAGAGAATATATGTTAGAAGGGTTTGGATTTTTTTCCTGACACTCTTCTGCTCTGTAGGTAGCACCAATATGGGCAATTTGCAAATTTGTGAGAAAATGTTGTGAACATTCCATGCCCATGACATGACAGGTAGTGGTACTTCAAATACAGTGAAGTGGAAACACTCCAAAGTATTTCACTAATGATGCTTCGGGGATTCAGTTTTGTCCTGGTCTTTGGCCAGGACAGAGTTCATTGTTTTTGCAGTAGCTGTGAGGGAGTGGAGCATGGAGCCCTATGGATGTGTCTGGATTGTTATTCAATACCATCCATGTCATCACTGGGGGACAGAAGTTAGGGATTCTCACTTCTGAGGAAGAGGGAGGTGTGGCTTACAGTCAGGAAGATAAAGGTGGCCCATGGAAGGTCCACTGCCATTTTGTTCATTGTCTCAGGGGTCTCACGGCACTGGGTCAGATGGTAAGTATTTTTTGCATGAAAATCACCCTTTTCTTGTATGCTTTTATATTAATACTGTTGCTGTAACTGTTCACTTTCTTATCTCATTGTTTTTTCCAGTAAATTGTTCTTACCTCAGGATTTCTGCCTTTTGTCTCTCTCACCAGAGGGGTAAGAGGAGAGGCTTATGGTTTTCCTTTAAGTAGAAGCACTAAATTAGGGAATACCATTCCTAAACCACAACAGATTCTCATTAAGCTCTTCTAAAGAAGAACACGATATCACAGGGAATAGAGTATGGTCTGAATCTAGAGGAATTTGCTATTTAGGTGTTGGTTTCCTCATAAACCTGTTTTCTTTACTTGTTTACGATAATGAAAATTGTTCCCATTTTCTTCTGCATCCCCCATACATTATATTTTTTCTTTTTTTCTTTTTTTTTTTTGTAACCATCCTGTATTTAGTATGGAACAGATATGGCATCTAAAGAGTATGAGATTATGAGTAAGAGCAAGAGAGCAAAGAAATATAAAGCTAGAACTGTTTGAGTGATGATTTTTATGCAGCTAGTGAAGAGAAAGATTAGTATTTTTCCATGTGAATTGCGTAGGATCATAATGTTACTCACATATAAAGGCATCTTAGGAGGCCCCTAGTCAAGTTCCCCACTCAAAGAAGGGTTATCCAGGCCGAGATGCTCAAAGCTTTTCCTGATTGGCACTTGAAAATATCCAAGGGTGGAGATCACACAGCTTCTCTAGGGAACTGTTCCTGTGATTATCTAGCCTTATAGTAAAAAAATCTCTTCTTTTTTTTTTTTTTTTTTTTTTTTTTTTAATAATATCACACTAGAACAACCCTGTTTTAATTCACAACTATATTTCTCTTCTCCTGGAACTCAGTGCAGAGACTGACCTTGCCTTTTCAGAAACCTTCTCTTTGGTACTGGAGAGTTGTTGTTAAGTTCACTTTAACCCCATCTTCTCCAGGTTATAAAAGCTCAGTATATTGGGACCAGATGTATTAGTGCTAAGGCCTGATACTTCTGGCAAAAGTTTTTCTCTTCACAATGAATTCTGTGTAGCTTCAGAAAATTTGTCATTTGAAACTTTCCATCATTCAGAAGAAGCAGTAAGGAAGTAGTCAAGACAAATATAGAGGTGCATAATGCAATACCCAGTCTACGTCCACTAATGGGTACTAATAATCCTTGCTGGGCCCTAATCTGATCCACTGCAAAATGGTCCCATAAGCCCCATATCATCTCTGTCAGTACGTGCCAGAAATGTGTTGTAACCATGCCTGTGCTCAGATCCCTCACAACTGTGCCCATGCCTGGTCATGGATCCAGTCAGCCTGGACTTCAACCTGTGGACTGAAATTATGGCCTGTCATTGGATCTGCCTCTTTAGCATGAACTTGCCTGGCTAGGTGGTTGGACCTCGTAGTATTGCCTCTGCCCTAGTCACCTGATGAGGGCTGGGATGGACCCTGGCTTGTGTAATCCATGCCCTGCTAGCCCCTAGTGCACCCTGACATGGACAAATGACCTTATCTTTCATAGCATCATTCATCTAGATGGAAGTAAGATCTAGTGTAACACGAAGCACAATTGAAAGCAGAATTGGCAAAATAATTACAGTTCAGTAAAAATGATTCTCTTGTTTGAGCCATTGGAAAAAATTAATTTCTCTTTTCATAGAAGCTTAAAGAAATCTACCCATTTTATCTGATCAAAGAATTTCTGGTCGAGGAGTCTGTGACAGGACATATCCATGTTTTAGGGTGTCCCTTGAGACAGCTTGTGGGATAGGACTTACACTGATCCAGTGTGTGTGGGAGTCAAACAGATGAAAACACAAAATTAGCCATCAGTCTTCTCTGTAACAGTTAAAAGTTGCAATAATTAGATGTTAGATATGTGACACTTGGCAGGATATTGTCTATAGAAACTGTCCTGGACTAACAATGTGACATTTATGGCCAATGAAATTTGCACAGAACCTTGGTTTTAACCATAGAACTTTAACAAAATGACTCAAAGCTGTTCAAGGAACTATCTCAACTGCACAAGGCATAGGGAAATTATGTATATCAGGGGAAAAGTGACCAGATAGCAAAGAGAATGTCTGGCCCACCACATTAATTATGTTACAATCTGGATAAAATTTGGAAATAGAATTAAAATGTGGAGAGAAAAGCTGACACAAGAAAGAGACATGAGGGAGATATCTGAGTAGAAAAAATATAGGTGCTCCAGCAGTTAAATTAAGCTTCTACTTTGATATAAATACCTGCGGCTATTTTGTGGGAAAGGAATCTATCAGTTATATTTTTTTTCCAGGGAGCTCAACTTTCTGTGACTTCAGAAGCATTAACAATATATTTGGAGACTAGTAAAAAGCTCACACAGGACTTTCTTTAGGTTGGGTGTTATTATTTATACATACAGCAAGCAAGTATAAGTGGCTTTTGGGGTTTTGGTCTGGTAGAAACAGTAGCTATTATCCATTATGCTGACTGAGAGCATGAACAGAAGTAGTTTCTAGAAAAGCTACCTTTTACTTTCAAATGCAACCAGCAGGGATAAAATCATCTTGCTTTAGAGAACATGGAGACTGCTGATTTTAAGCAGCAGAGGAAAATGTCAAAGCAGCTTAAATCAAGAAAGCAGCTTTCTTTATTACCAGTGGTTTCAGTATACTAAGAATAATGGGGGAGAACAGACACTTTCAGAGAAAGCCAGCTCCTTCAGTTTTGTTGAAAAGGACAAAAAATTTTAACCTCTATCAAAGGAGAAATTCAGTAGCAAAGAATGAAAGGGGAAAAAAACTATTTCATCTAACTATTTTTTTTATTTTAAAAATATATAATCCTGAAAGATCTTGTTTATGATTCCCTGCTCCACCAAGCTAATCTAAGGCTATCGAGGACAAAATAGTTTGACATAGGGAAATGTCTCTTTAAAGACCTGGTTAGAAATAATTTTAATTTGCAAGTTAATTAAATTTGTGTTTGTAAATTCTCAGAAGACCCATTCTGTGTTCAGAGAACATGCACTGTGATTTTCGTGTGGGTACTCTCTATATTTGTGCATAGTGAAGTAGGTGAAGGTTTGTGTGAAGAAGCAACTTCATGCATATTACCATGATCACAGCCTAGACTGTGTTCTGCCAGCTCATATAGAGGAACACATCTAATCCAATGTCCTTCTGGTTAACCACTAATGGTCTTCTAAGTAGCCTTTTATCTGCTTAGTGTCATTGTGCTCATACAAAAGGATATATTACTTAAATCCATCAGAGAAATCTAAATACATTATATTATTGCAACTGTCTTTATAAACCACATTTTGAAAAACCCTGTGAAGTTTGCTCAGTGACTTATTTCTAACATATTATGCAGACTGACTTTGCCTAGACAAGATTTCTGTTCCAGTGACTTTTTTTAGAAAACGTTTTAGGTTAGTCAGACTCTAATTGCTCTAATCATCCCACCTGATATTTTAAAAGTACATAGAAAGTGACTTTTCTTTCAATTCACCTCAATAAATCCTCATTAAAGTTCCAAATTATTTTTAAAAATTATTGGGTTTTAATTATGTCTAAAGTCAATTTTACAGTGTATAGCATGAGCAGTTATCTTTTAGCTTTTTTTTTTTACCTAACACTGGAAGAAAATTCAGTGATTCAACCTCCGTGCAATCCTTATCTACCCTCCTGTCAAATATATTAAGTGTCAAACACAAATGAGAAGAATGTTTCTGCCTTGTCACAGTCTTATCCTCCTCAGCTAGCAATAAACCCAGGCCACTTCTGGGAAACATTTTGCACCTGTCATAGTTAAAAGATGGACATTTTATTCTTAATAATATGATTCATTGTAGACATTTTCAGATATGTTATTTGTATTCTGTATAACTTTCCTATACTGCTTAAATTTTCATCTACAATTAATTGTGATCAGCTTCCATTTTTTTTACCCCTAATTTGATATTATTTCAGTAATTCCCTTTGAAGGGTAGGTAATGCCTCAAACAGCATAAGCTTTCCTATAAAAGCATTTTTAGTATCTAGACAGATCCTCTTAGAGTGGAACAGTCACACACAAATACATCTTTACTTCAGTTCTGACCAAGAGATTGTGTAACAGGGAAAACTGCACTATTTACTTTAATGTGCTTCTTGAACTGAAGTCACATTAAAACACGTGGAAAAATAACACTTCCACTTCCATTTACTGGAGTTTGAAAATCTATGAATAATACTCATTTTGCCCAAAACAGACATAAGCAGGAAATCTAGAGATACCAGGTAGCCACTTCCACCAGGTCATAATTCATAGAATAGAAACAGCATTTTTTACTTTGGAAAAGACTTTTAAGATCACCAGGTCCAACCATTAACTCAGCACTGCCAAGTCCACCACTAAGCCATGTCCCCCAAGTGTCACATCTACACATTATTTAAATACCTCCATGAATGATGAAACAACCACTTCCCTGGGCAGGCTGTTCCACTGCCGATCTCATCCTGATATTTCCATCTAAATGAGACAAGATCAATTGTCTTAATTTCTTTTGTTATTCTGTATTGATTATACAGAAAAAAAACAAGATAGATGACAACATATTTCATGTGAATCTCATCCTTTTTGTATTTTCATGTAGTGCAAACAAACAGAGGAAGAAAAATAGCCCATCTTAAAATCTTAATATTTAGTGCAGATCCACTTTAAACATGAATAGAATTAGTATGCATATACACAGTATAATTACTTTCATTGTACTCTTCAAAGGCAGTATTTAAAAAAGTATTGGTAGGCTGATTTCTGCAAAGCTGATGATAAGAAAGAAAAATAATTAGTTATTTATGCTGAGAGGAGTGAATTTATTACTGGTGCAAGTAGGCAGAGCTTTATTTGAGTCAGTGAACAGGATTGTTCTAAAAAAGAAAACCTCTGGAAAGCTCTAATATTTTTTTTCTTGTATTCTCAGGGATGGATTAAGCTATAAATTCAATTTAATTTTAATTGCTTTAGGTCTCCAAGGAACCAGTATATAACAAATGGTGTCCCAGAGGTGAAAGTACTGATTGGTCCTAGCTTTATGTTTAAATGAAACACAAAAAACATGTTAATTATCAGGGACAGAAACTGAAATTATTTAGGATTTTATTTAATCTGAGGCAAATAGCTTTGAATGCAACAATTATCTAATTAAACTGTTTTAATACTGTCGAGATTTTTACACTTGTATACGAAGAAAAGCTGAATGCTGCGAATAAGGAGTAAATCCTTTTTTTTTCACTACACCAAATACGTTATCTGCTTGACCTATGGCACAGCAATTAAGGATGCAGAGCTCAATTACCTAGAGAGATTATACAGAATTCATTCATTGAGCTGGAAATGTTTAATTAACATACAAGTCATAATAAGTACATAACATTGTTATGATTCTGTGGAGTCCTATAGAACCTTAAGAGAATCTAACAACTGAAAACAACAAAATAATAACCCACACTTGGAGCAGTTGCCTTGGGAAATTCATCCGCTGTCTGGCAAATCTGCAAAGGTCTCCTGAATATGGGACTGGGTGTTGTTTTAAAAGTGAGCAGAAATATAGGAATTCACCATCAAGATCCAGATTTTAAAGGGAGTTAAATATTGCCATCAGCATCTGATCCCACAATTGGTACCATGATATAAGGAAGTGAGGATATTGAAGAATGGAGAAGGAAGTGGAATTGTATATAGTCAATTCACAGAGCATTTAAAGTACCACCTGCTAAGCAGAAGTAATTTGATGGATACTTATCAGAACTCATGCTCATGCTGTATGGAGTTGCCTTTCCTTCCCATCCTTTGGTTCTTCATACTGACTTCACATTTACAAGTACAGACTTGTTACACATTTGCAGTGCATTTTGACAATTACAATCCAAAGTAATTTAAGTAGTAAACATGGAAAAAGGGCAATGATCAAGGAATTTCAGGCGGAAAGATATACTGAACCAGGTGAAGGTTTTAAAGTTATAGGAATGTGATGTTGTCAGAGCTCACAGTTCTATCACAGATTTCTTGGCTGAAAATGCTGAAGAATTTCCAGCTGGAATATATGTATTTTGGAGATGATATAAAAGTGGAGGAGGGGAACAGAAACAAAGGGAGGTAATGACAACAGTAGGGAGGACAGAGGGCTAACACAAATGATACCAGAACTGTATGCCTGTTGAAAGAGAGGTTGGTAAAGTTATAAAAGCAGTGGAAATGGAGGAAGGGGGAAGAAAAAAAAAAAAAATAAAGGAACTCACTTTGAAAGACAGCCAAGAAAAGAAGTGAAAGAGATTTAGCCAAAATAGTACCTCAAACTGTGTTATCAGAAGAGAGTGGTAGTACACTGGTAGAGTACATTGTATTACAGAAATCAAGGTCTTTGAACAAGGAGTGGGTCTTGAGAGCTACTGATAAAAATAAAGGTGATATGGGCAGAAAGAAGGGCTAGCGAGCCCAGCATGCAAGTGAAGAAATAACTCTGAGCTAATCTGGCCACTGGATGAGGAATATCTAAATTCATGGCATTACTTAGCCTCAACTAGGATTATTTATGCTCCTAATAAAGTACATAGACATGTAAAGCTATTTTCAGAGCATGCTGGATTTTGCTGGAGTAGAGTTAATTTTCTTCAAAGCAGCTGGTATGGGCCCGTGTGTCCGATTTGTGCTGGAAACAATGTTGATAAGACCGGGATTGTTTCATTACTGCTGAGCAGTGGCCGCACAGAGCCAGGGCCTTTTCTGCTCCTCACCCCACTCCACCAGTGAGGAGACTGAGGGTGCACGAGGAGATAGAAAGAGACACAGCTGGGACAGCTGTGCCCAAATGACCAATGCGATATCCCAGACCATATGATGTTATGCTCAGCATATAAAGCCATGGCGAGAAAAAGGAAGTGGGGGACATTTGGAGAGATGGTGTTTATTTTCCTATGTCACCATTACGTGTGGTAGAGCGCTACTCTCCTGGAGACTGAGCACCTGCATGCCCATGGGAAGGGGTGAATTAATTCTTGTTTAGCTTTGCTTTTGTGCATGGCTTTTGCTTTCCCTATTGAAATGTCTTTATCTCAACCCATGAATTTTCTCACTTTTACCTTTCTGATTCTCTCCCCCATCAACTGGGCTGGGTGGAGTGAGGGGCTGTGTGGGGCTGAGTTGCCAACTATGGTTAAATCAAGACACCAAGTCTTACAGATTATAATTTTTTTGGCTGTTTGATCATCCTATTTTCAGAGTCATAAACAAAATAAAAGTAACAGTAGAATCACAAAGAAGTATATTCTGTGAGGAGATCACCCAGGGACACTGTAGGAGATCCCATAAGTTTACATTAGAAGAAAATCTGAACCAGAATAATAAAAGCTTTAAAGCAATGAGAAGACAAGAAGGAGTCAAGCATGTGTTTTGAACCAGACCCTTTCAACGTAAGAGAACCTACAGATGTTAAAGGCTATCAATTACTTAACTGATTTTTGTTTCAGTAGTCATTAGGATTCAAAATGTTTAAGACAATATTATTAAATCCATTTTAATTAATCCTTAGGTGTCTCAAGGGGATTAAAAAGCAGGGAAATTTGGAGAGATTGCCAATAGAAGGCAAGATGTTATATAAAAAGAGACGGTAGAAAGCGGACTCCAGAATGCAGGGTCCATTTTTATTTAGAAGACAAAAATATTTTGGAAAAAAGTTACCATGACTAAGCAGTACTGCAGCCTGAGACAGGAGGTACAATCTGAAGGCATTAAAAATTTACTGTTGGCTACCCTCCAGAGGAGTTTCATAACTGTCACTAAGGATAGAATTGGCTTACTGTCTGCACAATGTGAACTCTTCCTAATTACACTACAGATGCTGTTTGTTGCTTTTTCTTTTATCTTTTCTGGGCTTGTGGCTGTGTAAAGGACTTTTTTTTTCTCCTTCCTATTAAACAGCAGAAGGAAAAAGGGCATGTCTGCTACACCTACTTAGTCTCACAAGTGAATGACTTGCTTCAGTAACATGGATTTGTTTTCATCTCTCTTAAGTAATTACTTGACAGTAAAGCTCTTCCTTCATTACTTTAGAAACCTTTCCAGTGTCTTCTGAGCATTGCCTGCATCTCAGGCATATGGCCTTTTCTCTGTAGATGCCCCCAGCTTCATCTATTATTGTTACTTTAGGAAACATCCATTCTTAATTGAGAGAATGCTGTGTAAGGCCATGTGAGCTTGTACTTTTTCAGTCAATCCCAACAGCTGCATGCACAAACATAAATTAAACTATTAAGAATCTAAGGAGATTATAATTACTTCAATTAGCTTCCAACTTATTTAATAAAATGGATGTTTCTAAAGAAGGGTCATATAAAAGGAACAGATTGCACGCAGTTAAGAAAAGTAACAACAACAAAAAGTACTTTGCTCCTCGTATCCAAAGGGTGGCAAAAGAAAAGTTTGCTTTGATGTTATTCCAAGGAGATCCAGAAAAGTAGAGAGCAGTTTGGTTTATCTAGGGTCGAGTTTCCACTTGGTGTAGAAATTGTTATATATTCTGGTGGAATTGCTAAAAAGACATCCTTAGATATCTTTTTCCTACATAGAAGCATCCTTAGTTGGGTGATATCCAACACATTCTAACTTATTTTAAAGATTTTTGAAATGCATAATCTCATCCCATTTCTTTCTCTTATTTTTATCACAAAGATCTCCATTTCTAAACTTACGAAGAAAGACTTTCACATTTGTCTAATGTTTTCAATCATCTGTTATGCATAAGGGTAACTGTATTTATAGACCAACTTCCAGCATGAATGTAAATCCATACATTTATTGGGCAATTGACTAGTGAAAACTTTTTAAATACCAAATTGTCAGGTCTCACACTATTGAGTTTATAACATTTGTAGAGATGCTAAGCATAGAATACTGTACGTATCACAGTTCAGAAGTCAGACAATTAAAGCTTTGAGAAATCAGCAGAAGTTTCAAGAGGGCGATGTGTAAATGCTTAACTGTGCCAATGCCAAAATCCATAAAATGAAATTAAGTCAATGAAAGCTAGACTGAGTAGCCAGATGAATGAAAGCCAAATGCACAGGTGGATTCTCTGATTCCAGGTTTTAATGGAAGTCCAACTCAGTTAAGCTATACTCATGTATAGGAGGTTGCTACCTGACCCAAAGCAGCAAATTTTGGAAGAAAAGAACATTCAGAAATATTTTATAAATGACACTGTAGCAGAAAAAAGGTCCAATGCTATTTATGGCTACAGATTCCTGTGATTAGTTAGGATTACAGATACAGATATCATTAATACTTAACAATAAACAGGTGGTTTGACAGTCTTCAGCACAGATGTTCTTCAGCTTGTGGACACAGTATCAAACAGAGCAGTAAGGCTTATCTATTACTAAGATATGAAGAGATAAAAGTTCTCATTTTGTTAGTATGAGTTGGAAAACATAGACATATAAAAATAAAATAATAACCTTACAAAAGGGTTTGCAACATTGTTTTTTTTTTTGTTTTTTTTTTTTGTTTGTTTGGTTTTTTTTGTTTGTTTTTTTATGTTCAGATGAGCTGTTTCATGAATGAAATCACAGAGGAGCTGAATGTCAGGATTTCTGTGTGTTGCTTTTTATGTTTCTCCATGTTGCCTGTCTATAACTTTGGGGATAACCAGGGAAATCCCTGTTGCTACTCTGCAAATGAAGCATAAGTTCCTCTCTAGTGTATTCCTCCTTCACTGGCATGTTGTGGTGCTGGGATCAGTGCTAATAGTTGGGATGCTTCTGCTTCAGGATAGAAGGGAAATAAGACTGCTAAAGATTTTGCTGAAGGGTATAAAGCTCTCATGGAAATGAACAGGACACCAGGAAATTAAGGCCAAGGATTTAAATGGTATTCACTAGATTCTGATGCTTGAGTTTTCTTAAACTCAGTAAATTATAAATCTGCTCTCAGACTAAGACCCCAGCTCATCAGAAAATAATTAACTCCCAACAAATGTAAAATCCAAGCTACAGTTTTCCATATTTTGTTTCCTGGTAATTGAGACTGGATTTAACTGTTTGTTGGCCTTTCCTTTTGCCTCAGCTTTCTTTTGATTGGGTAAGTTACAACTGTTCTGGTGTTTCTGCATCCTCTCCTTGTAAAACAAAAAGAAGTGCACATCTTTCTGTGTCCTGAGTCCTATTACTATCCATAAACACATTGGTTTTCAACTTGATAGCAATTCATATTTATTCCCATGCATCATATATATCATATACTCCCATTTTCTCATGTCATTTTACCAAGAACTACCACTGCAATAGAATTCTCCAGGATGAATTCATTCTCTCCGCCATCTCAGTGCAGCACTAAATCTTGCATGTTTTACTGAAAAATCCCCTGATGTTTGGCCAAGGGATGTTTATCATAGAAACCAGTGTGTGAAATAACTCTAAGTTTGATTATTCACTGGGTAGCTGTGCAAAAGCATATTTTGCCTTCAGTGTTAAAAAAAAATAAATAAATTACATTAGTTATTTGAAGACTTTGGTCAGCAAATTTTCCCTTGGAATTACTGATTCCTACCATAAAACATCTTTGTGTCAAATCCTGTTCTTATTTCCAAGAAATGTATTAGCTCCAATTGTTATGGCAGTACAGAAAGAAACCATGTTAGTTTCTTAGATACCAGCAAAATAAATTCACAGTCATTCACTTTCACAACACTATTTTTTGGTAAGGATGACTTGTGTACATTCTTCTTAGTGCCAGGACTTTCTTCAGTTCAGATAGCTACATACACTGGTATTTGATTTATCAAATCTTCCTAATTTTTCCACACGAGTGGCTGGTTCTTTCTGGTTTAAATATTTGAAAACTGTGATTGAAATGATTTTTCTAATTATTTTCCAGATTGCTGTTAAAATGTTTAATCATTACTCTGAGCATGCTGGTTGTCCTCGCTGTCCTTAAAGAAAAAAAGAGCTTGGTACATGCAATAATGCATCAGTGCTTAGAACTGTGCCCTAATCTTGATTAATATACCAGGACAGGAAGCTTGTGAGTGCCCTACACAGCCAGTCTCCCTGTAAGATTTCTCTTTATCTGTTCATCTTTTAAGCTTTGGTTATCTTCCTTGTGCTTCCTCTTTCCATTCTGATTTAAACATTTCATAATCACTGACAGCACTTTATTCTCTGCTGTAGTAATATAGTCACAAATACTGTCTGCTACTGTCTGAAAGACTTTTTGCTTTAGGCAACTTCTCTTGATCCTGGTATTCTCCCTTTTCTGCCCCAATGCATTTCTTTATATGAACAGTCCTGTACTATTTAAAACTGCTTAAGCTAGTGGAAAGGCAGTTTTCAGTTTTCTCCCCCTTGGAGGATGCAGTCATACATTTTGTTCTGATTCTGCCCAGTTTCCTTGAAACATGTTCTTCAGCCCCATCCTAATGAACGGCAAGAGGGCTGTGCATAGTTCCATCAGTTCTAGGCTGCTATTGCACTAACCCATCTGCACACTATTCCACCCTTGATTTCCTTCCTCCTACCTACTGCTACAGTCAAAAAGCAATGATGAAAAGGACTAAACTTGCAGACATTTTGTTACAAATTATTTTTTTTCCCTCAGCTTCCAAATCTCCAAACACTTCAAGATATCACCAGGCTGCAAGTGCAAAACACAGCTTTGACAAAAAACTTGGGAGAGGTTCACAAAGCTAATTAACTGTCATACTTCTTTTCTGTAATGATTTGTGTGAGTATGGCAGTTGTCAGTCTGAATACTCTCTAAAAAACAATACAAAATAATAGCTAACTGTTCCTTGAGGCTTTTGAGATTTTAAAGAGAAAATCAAATTGAAATATATGTGCTCTTTTTGTCTTTCATTTGAAAGATCATGATGTCAGTGGTCTCACATAGGTATCATTCAAACATGTGCAGTGAAAAGGCTATAAAGGACTAGATGATTTTCAACGTCCCTTCCCACCCAAACCACTCTGTGATTCTATGACTACCTCCTGTTTCCAGGGATTTATAATGTAAATGGAATACAAATAAAAATGTTGAGAATTGAGGTGTCTCCCCTTTGTTTATACAACTTTCCAGTGGCAAAAAGGTAACACAGGTTTTGGAAGATGAGTCCTGTTTTGTAGTGATAAGACAAGAGGAAATGGATTCAGGCTGGAAGAGAATAGGTTTAGATTAGATGTTAGGAAGAAATTCTGTACTCTGAGGGTGGTGAGGCACTGGCAAAGGTTGCCCAGAGAAGTTGTGGATACCCCATCCTTGGGAGTGTTCAATGCCAAGTTGGATGGAACACTGAGTAACTTGATCTAGTGAAAGGTGTTCCTGTTCATGGCAGAGGGCGTTGGAACTACATGATTTTTAAGGCCCTTCCCAACCCAAACAATTCTATTAATCTATTAGTTGCTTCTAAAAAAAACCCAAAAAACAAAAAAACAAACAAAAAAACCCCCCAAAACCCAAACCCAAACCAAACCAAAAAACAAACAAAGAAAGAAAAAAAGCTTCTTTCTGGAGACCTGAGCATGGGAATATCTTCCTCCACATGGGTCATTACGCATACATAGCTCAGAAAGTTAGACCAAGCAGTTCTGGCCATAAAGGAATCATCCTTGGGTCAAACTTTTCTGAGTGATGAAAGAATGATATCCAACTAAAACTATTACTTATTTACATTTTTATAAGGGAAAAGAGGGAAAGAAGGAGGAGAGAATTCTGTAAACTGTATCATCAGCAACATTAATACATCACATATTTCATTACACGTGGCTTCCTAAAGAAGTAGTAGTTCACACAAATGAATGACAATATATATTTATGTAAGCTGTTACTGCACTCGTGTAATTTAGCTCTTTTTAAAGGTCAGCAATGCAATCATGAGCAAACATAGAGATGGAAAAGCATCTGAAAAGATATGGAGAAAGTTGTCATGTCATGGAAAAACTTGACAAAATTATTAAAGGTAAAAAGTCAGGATTAAAAGGAGGATTATTTAGAACCCTGCACCTGTTCAATTGCACTTACAATACTCTTAAAAATCCTTATTTTAATTAATGACCTGAAAAATAGGCAAGAGAGCTTCCTCCTCTTCCCTGCAACAGACACATTGATAGTAATATTTGGATTCTTTTTTTTAGCTTGTAAATGTATAACTTGTGTAGAAGGTTATAGTTTACAAGCTCTATATTGCACTAGCACAACACAGCCTTTTTCTGAACAGTGGATTCTGATAGAAGCTCTTGTCCCCACATACTTCACCTAGCAGAACAAGACAGACGGCATAATGAAGGAAAACAATGTGTAAACATAATGTACCCAGAACTAATGAAGTCTTTATAGTCATAAGGTAAATAATAGAGAAAAAATAAGAGCGATAGACAAGAGAGAAGCAGCATATGCTTTTGGATGACATTTTAATAGAGATGAGGAAAGGTGACATAAGAAGTTGTTTTATTATTATTTTGGTATTTATCTTAGAATAAGGCCTAGGGAACTAACCACACCTGAAGCTACACTTTATTAATGCTACAGGAAGAAAATAATCAAAGAAGTTATCCCAAGACATTCAACTCCTTGAAAGGGAATCTGACTGCAGAAGAGACTTTTGATCCAGGAGCATGCATAAAACTTACTTACCACCAGCACAAAGAACAAACCCAAGTAAATAAACATAGGACAAAACATAAACATAAACATAGAACAAAAATGGTGCTACAAATTACAGTGGAAATACAGGGACAAAGAAACTTGTTAAGGTCAAAACTAAGAAAATATAGGTTTGGGATTTATATTGTGAAGTTGTGACTGTGTCCGAGTTAGTCTCTTCTGTCCGTTCTTATAGATCTCCGCAGTCAGTGAAGACATTTTTAAGTATCTGTTTTAGCAAAATAAGGTTAATTTTATTATGGAGTATCCCATTTCTTTCTGGGGACTATAAAGAGGTGATAACTTGGGTGTATATATCTGTACCTGATTAACTAAATCCCATTAGATTTCTCCTTAATCTTGGGTTGATGTTATGCCAGGTGGCCACAGAATCTTTTAAAAATATCTGGAGCCAAATCAAAGCCACTCTCACAGTAAAATTTTTTTGTAAGACCGTGAAGAAAAGTAGGAGTCATGAACTTAAATCCTTTACAGCCAGCTTGATGTATGTCTGTGTACTTTTCATTTGGTAAGATAAGTGTGGGGGAGGGTGAGTAATGGAATCCTTGACTTCTAGATGTAAAAACAATAAATTGGTCAGATGCTGTTATGTGCCATGATGTGTCTGTGCCTTGAGTTGATTTAAGTGAGGGAACAGATTTGTGAAAGAGTTGAATAGCTGAGAGGGAAGAGTATATTAAAGCTGTGATTGATGTCTGGCAGGATGCCTATTAATTTGCTATGTATGCACGTTGGCCAAACGCACTATGATTGCTTTGAGATAAATGAACGAATCATGCCAACGTGTATCAGTACCTGTTTGCAATACTTATGTTCTTTGCAGAGTGTTCTGCAAGGCTGACAGGCTGAAATTCATTCATAAGTGTGTGTATTGACAAGAATAGGATAGGAACATAACAGAGACAAAAAATAATGCCATCTATTATACTCATCTTGGGAGGTAACCAGCTGAAGAAAAACTGGGTGCCTAATGATTCAGTTGACAACACAGGTAATAAATACAAAGGCTACTGTTGCAGACATCTCCACTTGAGCTAGAACCTTAAGTATCTTTCTTTCCCAATGGAAAAGTATAATTTATTCATATTCACTGTACCTTAGGTGTCATCATTATCTAACAGAAGAAAGAGAGTAGACAAGAAGCCATAGTTAGTGAGATGAGTGTCATCCCTGTACACATGGTCTGTTAGGACCAAGAACAATGATAGTTTCAAAACTCCTGAGTAGGCAAGGACAGAGGAACCAATTTTAATGGTTGATACGTTATTTTCAAAGAGCAAAAACACCCTTCTTCCTGAGCAGAAACTTAATCTAAACTGCCAGACTGTGACTGTAAGCCTAATTATTAGTTACAGAGACATGCACTGATGCTGCTCCATTTCCTTTAGTACAACTACATGAAGGGTGCAGATAAACAGCTTACAGCAATGCTACTGTTAGAGAGCACAGCATGTAGCAAGCTGTCAGACTTAGCAAGTTTGAAAATATGGACTCATTTTAGAAATAAAAAATATGTCTCAGGAATGTGTGAGCACAACTCTGCACTGAACGTTCAGAACACAGCATTCGGTAATTACATTGCTCAGTATGATTTCTCCCTTTGATGTGAGAGTAGACCAGCCATCAGGTTAGGTCTGTAGAACTGTGGGTTTGTGATCTGAACAGCCAAACTGTGTTAACCACCTGTACCTGCCAAAGCAGCCTGGTATGCTCCTAATCAACAGAATTGGTAGCAATCCCATACAGTAATATCCTACATGTTGTGCTGTCATTGTGGTTTGAAGGGAAATGGCAAGAGACAGAACACATAGAAACAAACTTGAAATTCAGGATGTTTTTCAAAGTCACAAATTTAGCGGGTGTTCTCAAATGAAACCAGAGCAAAACCATGGTAAATTCACCGAAGTGTGACAACTGTGGTAACAAATATAATTTGAAATAACAATCTCTATTCCTGTTGCATCATTAAAAAAACCAACAACAACAACAAAAAAACAAACAAACAAACAAAAAAACAAAACCAACAAAAAAACAGAAACAAAACAAAAAAATCCACACACACAAAAACACCCCAAAAACAAACCCACACCAAAACAACCTTAAAAAAAAATAGCCTAAAAAAATGCCCAAACTCCCTAAAGGTTTGGAAAAAGCATCTCCCCAAATATTCTGGAGCATTCCAGAAATAGATTTATGTGGATCTATCTCTTGCTGTTTTTAATCAGACTGTGTACATATGTATTATTTTCTGCATGAAATAATTTTCCTTGCAACAGACAGAAGGAAGTGTTTGCAATATTGGATTTTTAACACCAGATGGTACCCTCTGAAGGTATAAATTGCAACACCACATGCCTTAAATTGTTTCAAAGCAATCAAGATGCTATTTTTTTTTTTATTAAACCCTTAATGAAATTATTGTCTAAGGCTCAGTTACTTTTCTTAGAATAAGAGAGCATTTGGAAGAAAGAAAGCAGATTTCATTTTTTAATGTTTTTTACAGTGTTCAGATTTATTAATGTCTTATTAAGAAATATACTTGACTAATGGTTTTCATCATTTGAGCATTCAGGGGGGATAAAGGCAATTTAGTGTGTGTTTTCTTAACCTATGGGTTTAGTCACCTGTGCTTCCCTGTGAACTCTTGAATGTTAGCTGCTGGTTCTTCACGGTTAGTTTGCTTCATTAAAATTTCCAGTGAAGCAAATGGAAATTTAATTCTAAAGGTGTGAGGTCAAAATTACTCTCAGTCTGCCATTATATTTCTTTTATAATTACTTTACAAAATATGGCTCTGCTGAGTTTACATAGTTTGAGATGAGGTATTTAATGCTGTGCTTAAATTTTTAAATTCTTCAAACACAAAAGGAAAGCTTAAGTTTCCAAATAGTGATAGTGTAATTATATATATATATATATATAATAAAAATGTTTACAAGTACAAAATTCATAGTACTATGGGATTGGTACTCCAATTGCAATTAAGGACTGCTCATGAGTAAATGACTGAAAATTATCAGATGAAACCAGCTAAATTACTCTTTGTGCTGTGTTAGGAGAGGAAAGAGGTGAAAATTAAAGCAGGCAAGGTTGAAAACATCTGAGAGAATCTAGTAAACAAGGAAATCATTAACAGAGTAATTAAGTACTCAATTGATGGATTGCACGTATAGTTTTCATTTTCTGAATTGAAAAATAAAGATGATATTTATTATGAGAAAATAAAAGAACAAGGAAAAATTGAAGTGGGAATTAGGCAAATTCTCTGCAAGGTCCTTTATGGACTTTTTTGCCTTCTCTTCAACTAATTTTCTGGTCATGTAAAATAGAGATTGAGATTGAACAATTTACCATTAAACTCAAATTGTAGGGAAACATTTATTATACCAAATTCACAGCATCAGGTAATCAGCAAAACTCTTTTCAGTGTCTTAACTGGTTTTGTTTCATACTTTGAACTGTAATATGTTGCTGAAGACCATACAGCATTTGTTAGCTTTGTTGTTGACAACTGTAGTGCATCCATTAAGGAGTTTGCTTATTTTATACATCTTCACACCAGGTCTTCATTTATGATTAAGTTCTAAACTTTCTTTTTTCAGTCAAAGATCATATTTTTCCACCTCTTTACACATAGCTGTGTATATATTTTCAACTTAAAAGTTATAAATCTGTTTGCTTAATAGTATATTTCTGAGGCAAAAAAAGTATTAGAAATGCATCAGTGTCAAGGTGCAAGTTGTCTTTCAAACAATCCATCACTCTAGATCTCCCAATAGCACAATAATTGCATGAAGCTGCTAGAAAAAAGTGAACTGCATAGAACAATAAGCATTTTTCATGTCACTGGTTGATTATCTTGATAAACATTTAAGTCCTCAGAATGTGTGAATGCCCTGTCATTATCTGTAAAGTGCTCTTTGCTTTGTTTTTAACTTAGTAATGATAATATTATGAGCAACATGTAGCATATGGCTCTCCTATCTGCATTTGTGAGTTGATTATCTAGCACTAAAATGTGGAAATGTAGGAGAAAGAAGGGGACTTGTAGAAGCAATTCCTAAGTGAAACACTGATTAATCCTGAAAAAAAAAAAAAAAAAAAAAAGTCTCCACAACTGGAGTTCACTCTGTAAAATATTGCCCCATCAAATGCTAGAAAGTGACTGAAAGGAAAGTTTAAAATTTCCCCTTCCTTTTTTTCTTGGTAATACATACTAAGCATTTGGTTTATGTTGCTATCAGAAACACCTAAAGGAAGCAATTCAGAGCTGTAAGCATATTTGAACATGTACATTTTAGTAGTTTAGTAATTAAGGTGACATTATAATGCATGTCAACAATCACAACAGGCTTCCATGAAGAACTTTATTGCATTAGGTACTGAAAGAACACCAGGGTGGCTGTCACAGATTAGCAGTACTGGCATTAGCAAATGGACATTGTGGACTCAGGTAAGAAAGCACAGTTTATTAGTTAGAGTAATGATAATGCTGTTAGCTCCCTCTGGTAGCTAATTATAGGTGCCAGATAATGTTGATGCATTTAAGGATCTGTTGTTGTTTTCTATAACAGCTGTACTCTACAAAAAAAATATTTTTAAAAAAATCAGATCTTTAAAACAGATAGCAGAATTTAACAAGAATACTCTAAATAACAGTATAATATATAAATAACAGTATAATATATAATATATTAATAAATCAGACTAACTCTTCACAAGAGGGCTGTGGATCACTAAAACTCACTCCTACTGGGACAAAAACTAGCTAATCCTTGACATAGAAAAAACAAGGCAAGGACAGGTTAGTACTCAAAGAAAAACATTTTGCCTCAGTTTGATATGTTAATCACAGAATAGCTGAAAGAGGAGATCACTTCTAGACATCATCTGGTCCAAAATCATGTTCAAAGCATGCTCAACCCAGGCCCAAGTACAGTCAGGCTTTACTTGCCTCCAAGGATGGAGGTTCCCACAACCTTGAAGGAAAATCTGTTCCAATAGTCAGTCATTGTTTAAAAAAAAAAAAAAAAAATTCCTATGTTTTAACAAGTTTTTGTTTCATTTCAGTGTGCATCCATGCACAAATGATGAAAAGTGGGTTCTTCAGGCTTGTTTTCAAACTGACAGCTTTACACGGCTCAAATTCTTTCAGTCACAGAGTGACAGAATAGATAAGGTCAGAAAGCATTTCTGGAGGCCATCTAGTCTAGCTCAAGCAGAATCTCCTTGAGCACATTACTCAGGATTGTGTCCAGTCAGTTTTTTAATATCTCCAGAGAAGGACACTCCACCAGCTCTCTGGGTGACCTGTTCAATGAATTATTAATAATTCCCTCGGCAACCTTAGGAAAAAGATTTTACTTTGTAGCCCATCTGAAGCCTAGTCCTGTCAGAAACTCCTGTTCTCCCTTATTATCACCTCATTATTTACTATGCTTTCCTAGAGTCTACTTTCCAGAGATCTTATCCCAGATAAGCATCTTCTGTTGCCTTTATGAAGAAGAGGAAGGTTCCTCTCTTTGGTCTTTTCATCTGAGCCAGAGTGAAGAAAGAAGAGAGAAAGGAGAAAGAAGACACCTCTTTGCAGCACAGTCACAGTCTGATGGCAAAACCCTATTCTTAATACTATTTTCTACACTGTTTGCAGTAAGGAGCAAATGAACCTTTTAAGATGCCACATAAGAGTGAAAGCACCAGCCACCAGCATGCTTGTGGCAAGTATGGGTAGAGCCCTTCCAAATTTTCTTTCGTGAAGCCTAGCCATGATGATGATAAGAGTGAAAGCAGTAATGTCACTGACACTTCTGATTTATGCTGCATACTTTGACTACACACTTGGATAATTTGAGATGTTGAGGTATAACACATCATCTAATCATCTTTGGGCCTTTTAGAGTACATGTATTGAATGTACTGTGAAAAAAAAAAGTTTTTCTAAGAGTTTTTTATATAAATGGAGTTGTATCAAGCTGTTCCTCTGCTGATAGTTTATAAGAAACAGACAAAAATGGGTTACTAGGTTATGAAAAATAAAACCAAATTTCTAAGAAAATATAGCATCTGAATGAGCAAATTAAATAGATAACTTATATGTTTATGAGCATCAATATCCCTTGGCACAATAGACAAAGAAGATCTTATTTTCTGCTTTCACAATCATGTATATGTTGAAGAGTTCCTAAGTATTCATTGACTAGGTAGCAATTTCAAAAGTCTACTTGGTCAACAATTCATGTTCCTGTAGATTTGCATAAAAAAACATAAAAGCTTCCTAGGAAACACTAGAATATCTTAGGTCAACTACCATATAATTATGCCACAAGGGATTCATGTCACTTTAATCTTTCTTGAATTCTTTTCTGAAAGTGTGTGGACAGCTTTATACATTATTTTTTTCTGATTTTTTCCTGAACCTCTTTATTAGGGAAAGGAAATAACATGTTAAAGCACTACAAAACATAAAATTTCTTCCTATTTTCATTATAATAATTCTCATAGAGTGCTAGTTTTCAGGTGTGCAAGTACTAGGACTTTTTCATGTGACAGAGAATGGGAAGAAAATATACTTTAAAAGATGTCTGGAAAGGATTATGTTAATTGTGGATATTACTTAGGAATAAAAAAAGAATAGCATTCAAACTTTCTCCATAACAACATGGAGTGTAAATAACTGGACAAGGAAGAAGAGATAATTGGAGCTCTTTAGGTTGGGCAGTAGAAAATATCTGAAGAAGCACAAAGATATTTGATAACAAGAAGTAGGATGGAGAAGTGAAAAACCCAACACTACACAGAAAGAAGTTACATCATCTGTCTTTTGTATAATTTTATAAGCTTTTAAAATAGAGTAATGAGACTAGTAATAGAATCATATAATGGTTTAGTTTGGGAAGGACCTTAAATATGATTTTATCCAACCACCCTCTCATGAGCAGGGACATCTTTTAATAGATCAAGCTGCACAAAGACCTGTGCAACCTGGCCTTAAACACTTCCTATGATGGGGCATCCACGTGTTCTCTGGGCAACCTATTCTAGTGTCTTATCATGCTCAACATTAAAAGTCTTCCTCTGTCCAATAAAAACATACCCTCCACCAGTTTAAAACTCATTCTATCACTGCAAGCATTGGTAAAAGTTTTTTTCTCCATCTTTCTTATACAATCCCTCTAATTATTGAAAGACCACAATAAGACCTCTCCAGGTCCTTCGCTTCTCCAGGATGAACAGCCCCAGCTCTCTCAGCCTGTCTTCACTGGTGAGTTGCACCAGGCCTTTGATCACTTTCTGGCCTTCCTCTGTACCTGCTCTGAAGGGTTTGTGTCTCTCTTTTGTTGGGGTCCCCAGAGGTGGACACACTATTCTAGGTGGAGTATCATGGAAGTGGATTAGAGAGGGAGAATCATCTCCCTTGACCTACTATTCACACTTCTTCGGTTGAAGCCCAGGATACAACCAGCTTGATGTGCTGCAAGATCACATTGCCAGCCCCTGTTCAATTTTTCATCCACCAGTATGCCCAAGTCCTTCTGGGCACAACTTCATATGCAAGCCCTGGTTGTGTCCCCATGCAACTAACATCTCTCCATGAAGGAGACTCAGTCTCTAGTGATCTCCAGTTCATGTTATATTGTTAAAATAATCCAGCTGAAAGTTAGTCATTAGTTATGCAAAAAGATATTATCATTAAATAAGCTGAGAAAGGGAAAATTAGAAATTTGTGAGGCTTGACCAAATACCTAACTCCTGAAAATTTTTATTGAATTCCAATTAGAACAAGATTTTAAATGCTATTTAGGCTCTCCAGAGGTTACTTAATCTCTCTGGGCATATCCAACATTTTTTCTCTCTGAAATCTTCAAATAGAGAAGATTCACCTGAAGCATCTCCCAGGTATCGTATGCATGAAAGAGCTGCATTTCTGAAGTTCACAGATTTAGGTAGAAACAATGGGGGCATGGAGGTGCTCTTTGACAGCAAAATATAAGTTCAGAATGTGACAAATGGATCTAGAAAAAATAATTAAAACAGAAACAAACATAATTTATTAAATAAAAATTCTCAGTAAAATATTAAAGTGAGAAATTAGATCAATTTCCAAACAATGTTTTCTTTAGAAAATTATCAGTCAGCTGAGCATCTTCAAAAAATTGGACATGCCTATCTCTAAACCTGGGAAGTAAGGCTTTGATGTAGTAACCACTCAACTTCTCTTTATTCAGCCGTGTGGTTAGCAAGACAACAGCAATGGAGTTTAGATGCATGATTTATATACTTTATAGTGACATATCTAGTGGTTAAGTGTCTATTTGGGGATATATTATGTGTCCTTAATGGAGGCAATATCAACAAAATCTTTTGACAGAAAGCAGAGTCAATGGTTCTATAATCAACTGTGAAGATCTATATAAATTAAATAAAAGGTGTTTAAAAACAATAAAAGAGGTAGTGGGATACCTGGCATGTGTTGTAGGACATCTAGAAGTAAAGGATGTTACAGTGAAGAGTTGTAATAAAAGTTATGTGATGGAGAAAAGGGAAAACATTGGTGGCAGGGAGGATGTAAAAAAAAGAAAAATTCTCTTTTCTCTGGTTTTAGCATAATTAAATAAATGTAACAGGGTGAGGAAGACCACTGTTGAGTTAACTAGTTCACACTAGAAAAAGAAATCTTTGAGATCACAGACTGGAAGGAACAATTCAGTGTTGTCTGGGGACTACAGTACATATTAGTTTGTGGGGTTTTTTTAATCTCTTTCAGCTCCGTGATCCTACGACATTCAGAACTCTGTAAGTTTAGCTTTTTTTACAAACTTTTTACTCTATTGGAAATTCAAGGATCATCCCAAATTGCTTTAGGCAATTTCAACCTGAGGTTAAAACAGTGTCACAGGTGGAGTGGGAGCTTGAAAGTTTATTAGAGAAGTCCTCCCATTGAGTCACAAGGTGCAGAAAGGACTCCCTTGCTTTCTAAACTCTTTCTTGGAGAGAAACCTAGTTGAGGTTGAATCCAGTCTTAACCACAGACTGTCAATGGCTTAAGTCTAAGGAATTACAGAGATGCAATTGAATCTTAGTTCTAGTTTGTCCTGCAGGATTAAGGATAGCAAACCAGATACATAAAAATGGGTATTGATTATAATAAATGCATAGACACTAAGATCTTAATCAGAATCATTTACTACACAGTGTAGAAACTAAAATTGCTAATACAGAATAGTGCACTTTATCAAAGCAATTATATTAAAGATATTAAAAAAGAAAGAAACAATTATTAACTAGAGATTAATGCAACTCACCCATGACAATGACCATATCTCTTTCATCCAGACTTGAGGAGTAGACTTGAGAAGTAGACTTGAGGAGCATCCTTGTTCAAGGGAGGAATCTCCACACATGCTCCAAGAAAGGGGTATGTTAGAAGAACCTACTGTATGAAAGTGGACTGGACTTTTATAATATGAGGTGGTAGACTGTTGATCATATGTCTGGCCCAGCTGTGTCAGCTTAGCACTTTTGGAAAGGATACTTTACTGTATCTGCCAAATCTTTGCTTCACTATCAGGATGTTAACTTTGGAGTAATTTGAGTCAGAGCATAATTCAATGGGTTTAGCATAATTCAATACGAAAAACAGCATAACATAGCCTCTCTTGGTCCACCACTAATAGCTTTGCAAATAGGTCATTGTTTCAGTTGCTTGAACACATTTCAAGGGCAGAGGATCCTGCTACAGTCAGCCAGTTCTGAGACAGTTAACACTTGTGAAGCAGTTGAAACCTCTGTGCAGCAAGGGCATTACCCCAGAGATCCAGCCTCCATGTTGCTTGGACATCTGCTTTTGAGGATGTGTGCACCAGGTTTGGGAACGAGTATTAGATTAACACCCTAAAAAGATCCCAAGTTCATTTCTTAAGAAGATGTAAAATACCCCACCTTGGTTGCAAAAAGAATGAGGTAGCAATTCTTTGTATTGCTGAAAAACATATCTCTGATCAAGTTCAGAGGTACCAAAGACATCTTGAATTTTGTCCAAGAACCTAAAGAACCTATTATTAAGGCAAATGAAACCCTTGTGCATTTTCCCAGTTATGAGAATGAAGGAGAGAGGAGAGATTATGAGAGAGGAAAGCTGTAAAGATGGCGAAGGGTCTAGAGGGAAGCTGTATGAAGGTTGGCTGAAGTCACTTGGTTTATTCAGCCTGGAGAAAAGGAGACTGAGGTCAGAAATCGTTGCAGCCTACAGCTTCCACACAATGGGAAGCGGAGGTGCAAGCACTGATGTCTTCTTTTAGGTGACCAGTGACAAGACCCAGAGGAACTGCATGAAACTATCTCAGGAAAGGTTTAGATTGGATATTAGGAAAAGATTCTTCACCCAAAAGGTGGTTGGACACTGTAAGAGGCTCCCAGGGAAGTGGTCACAGCACCAAACCTGTCACAGTTCAAGAAGTGTTTGGACAATGCACTCAGGCACCTGGTGTGATTCTTGGGACTGTCCTGTGCAGAAGCAGGAGTTGGACTTCGATGATCCTTGTGGGTCCCCTCAAATTCAGGATATTCTATTTTTCTATGATTCTGTTTTTCACACTTTCACATCTCTGTTTTTTCTCCTCTGTAAGTTTAATGAAAGCAAAATGTCAGGAAAGGACAAATATACAGCAGACATGAGATTTGAATTGAAAATACTGCAATGGAAGGAGAGCAGACTAGACTTTTATTTGATACAGCTGTTGTGTTATTCAAGGACATGGCCCTCTGGCTGCCCTGTCATCAGATACCTTTGGAAGATCCCCAGGGTAAATGACAGAGTGGGTCAAAATGACCCAGCTCAATTCCCATTTTATTGTTTTTCATTGTAATCTGATTAGCTGGTGCTACCATGTGTCAAAGTGACATTGTTTGACAACTGCATCAAATCCACAAGAGCACAGGAGTGTTTTAGGAAAAATATGTGTTCATTCAATCCTTTCAACCAGCCTTGGGGACTGCATGCACATTTTTTCGTGTCTAATCTCTTTCCCTTCCAATGCAAATAACCAATAGCTTAAGTAACTATAATTAAAGAGCACAATGTGAAACATAAGACTTGTCAAATAACCAGGCTACTGGCACAGCCATAGCCTGGAATCAGGAATATATAGGACTATGATGACTGAAAAAAAACTACAGCTTTTATTTTTATGTTTAACTGCTTGATTGCCAGTGGATGTTGAATCTACTGGAAGAGTGGGAATATAGATTATCTATTTATTAAAGACAGCTTTCAATTTAATGATTATATCCTAGCAAGACCATGCAATTCTGGCCATATTCTTATGGCTGCAGAATAGTTTATAAAAAGTCTTTACACATCAGGAATTCATTTAAAGATCTTTGCAATGATCAGATTTCTACTTTCCTTCAGCACAATACCAAGACCTCACAGAGCAAAGGGTTTAAGGAAGATGTGTTATTTTAATAGAACAGTCTGAAGCTGCTGCAGGCCCAGATATTCAATACAGAACATAAATTATTTACTTGCAACTACATAATCAGGGTCATGCTGGAAGAGGTGCCCAACAAACAGCACGGTGCTATGAGAGGTACCATCACCGTTTCCATGAATAGACTGTCTCTCAATTTGTGCCCCAGCATGTGTGTTGGCTGTTGTACTGTCTTTCGGATGAGACTGAAAATGAGGTTCTGACTACATGTGGTCACTTCTGATGCTCTGCTAGCCTCTGTAAGAGCAGGAGGTAACCCAGGTGTCCTGAAAGAGCTTTGGTTCACATAATTGAATTTTGCTGATCTAAATTTCACCTGTGGTTTTAATTAGATAGTATATTCTTAACTTGCTCCTCTAACCTGTTGTGTAGGTTCACTGTTATTGATAAGGTACTGCCATTTCAGGGAGACCTGAGTCTTTATGTTTGGGATAAAAGCTCTTAACATGAGAACAGTCCCGTTTTTATTGTTATAAGGACATGTTCATTGACATTTTGAAGAATGAGATGGGAAGGAGATTGTGCCACTAGTGCAAAATGAAGAGAAGAAAAATTCAGTAATCTAGAATTTACTTCCTTTCCAACAAGCTAATAAAATAAATATGACATGAATTAAAAGTGCTGTCAGACCTTGAAAAACACAGTATGTGCTAGTGAGGAAAAAAGAACTTAAGCAAGCTCCTAAGCATCCAGATTTAATTTTAGTTTGTCTTTCTAATTTAAATCATATGACCCCTAAGCAGACAACATGGTAACACCATGAAAAAAAAAAAAGGTGAATAAAGATAATAAATCAGCTATTTCCCTCCATTACAAACACATAAGAAAATATTAAATGCTTTTTAGTCCAGCCCTAACAGTAGCCAGAAAGGCTGAATCATGACAAATTTTATGAATCTTTAATAAGTGGCACTGGTGTGGTGGCATTTGCTTGAAATTCATGCTGAGAGGTGAGTTCTCTCTCTCTTCCTCATCCCTGGAAATGTTCAAGACCAGGTTGGATGCAACCTGATCTAGTGGAAGCCTATAGTATAGGGGATGGAACTATATGGTGTTTAAGGTCCCTTCCAACCCAAACAATTCTATGAGTCTGTGTTTCTATGATCTGTGTTTATGTGTGCAGTTCCTCAGCTGTCTCCTAAATTGGAGTTTTTAGTTTGGAAAAACAGATAATAATAAGTCTGTCAAAAAAAAAAAAAAAAGCCAGAAAAACCCTAAACTACATAAGAGACACAAAGAAATCTAGATACCACAGTACTACCAAGGGAGACCAAAAGTCATCAGCAGAAAATTAGATTGAGCAGTAGCTGGTAGTGTGACACTTCAGAAAACATGATTGAAAGCTCTGTATACAGAAGTGTCATGTCCTTGATCAGGTTTCTGTGGGTTTGTCTGGGTAGTACTTTGCATCTGAAATACTGTGTATAGGCTATTCCTGTCAATAACCAGTGAGGGGATCAAACAACGACAAAAGAACTTTAATCAAGCTGGCAGCTATTCATGGAAGGGGCTGGAAACAGTTCATGATTAAGGGGCTGAAATGACTGAATAATGAGGAGTAATTAGAAGGCTAATTTATGACTAAACATTTAATTTTGATGATGGAAGTAAATGAGACTTTCATCAGTAACTATGAAGGAAGATGTATCAGCCCTTGGGAGAAAGTTATTTACCATTATTTTTACCATCACCTTACTAGACATTATTTTGACATTTATAAACTGTACTTTCATATGAGGGTCTTCCCAATGGTATTTTTTAAGAAAAGTAATGGAAACCCAGGTGGTCAACTTGTGGGTAAACTGCAGCAATCAAGGCTTTGAGAAAGAGATAACTATGATGAAACCTGCAGTGACTAGGACATGGACTTGGACCTCCCCTCTGATTATTTTGTATGACTTTATTTGGTCAGTATCAAAGTGGATTGTTCCATGGAGACAGTGCAATGTTATTTCCAGCTCTATGTTCTCTTAGGCAGCTAAAGTAATTTGGGAGTTACCATGACTCTTTTATTAATACATCTGTGAAAATGTTTGTTTCAGATTTTGTAACTGATGGTAATTTCAGAAAGGTTGTTTCTTTCAAAACAATTTGTTTTCATTCCCCCCCCCAAAAAAAAAAAAAAAATAGAGATAGATTTGTATTTGCTTACTTCCATTTGCATAAGGCATATCCTAGCTGACTTTAGCTTTTTATGGTCCAGCCACTCCTTTTGAACCAGTAACCCAGGGTAGCTTTATGATCAATGAAGAGAGGGAAAATACAACACATAATTCATCAGACGAACTGCAGTGTTGGGTTTTTTTCCTTAAAATGGGAAGAATAAAATGCTGGAATTTTCAGTCTTCTGTACTGATTATGGATTCCCATTAAGTAAATTCGATTCTTCAAACCTCAAAATATTAGTTTATATGACTAAGGTCATGGCATACACTCCCTTGAGAGAGTGGACAAGTTCCTAAGCCACCCTAAATGGAATTCCTTTGGGCATGAATTTGAAGCAGATGACCACTAGCATCTACTCCACCCAGTGTGGTTTGGTGAAATAAATCACACTACTTAAGCAAAGGGTCTGAGAACAGGCTTAGCATGTATTCATCAATATTTTCATAATTCAGCAAAACAATACAAAGGACATATTTGAATGTTTCTCTTGTCATTACTTACTCTATTTTCATCAAAATAAAGCATGAGATGGACCCTGTTCATCTGTTAGGCACAAGCTATTTTTTTCTTCAGAGATAAAGTTCACCCTTCTTTGTTTTCGTGCAAATATTCATGCTGTCTTAATTACTTACCGGGATTAATTTCTTGTAAAACCATGCTTAAGATACTTATTATTAACATGTACCAAATTGAACACCATTGAAGAGACATTGTCAAGCCACGTCCTTGGTTTGACGAACATCTAAGCCTGTTATGAAGTCATCTTTTGGCAAAATCAGAAAAAGGCAATCAGTCAGGAGGAGAAAAATAGGCATCAAATTTCACCAAGAGCAAAAGGTGTATTTAAAAGAAATAAATCCAAGTTCCTATTTGAAACATTGTGTAACAACTATGCTCAAACAGACCCTGAAACATCTCTAGTGGTTCACAGAATCTGTATATTTAAATACACAATATATCACATATTAGTGAAAAGTAGACATCTAGTTCTGGGAAAGAAAATAAACAAATCAGATGAGCATTTTTCAGTTTTATAAGGAAGGGAAATCAACTGGGTGACATTTTGATATTATTAATCTCCACAGCCACTAATTTCACCTCCTTTCTAGCCCACATTTTACCACTTAAATTTGCTTTTACACAAAACAATCTTTAACCTCTATTATAGCAGCTTTCAGATGGAGGTCAGTGCCTCATTACACTAAGTATTGTCTACACATATAACAAAAAGAGCATCATAATCTTCAAGATTAAAAGCTGGAAATTTTGATTTCTGACATGCAAGAATTTTCTGAGTGAATTTTTTTGCATGACAAGAGACTACAAGAATATTGCAGACAAAGTAACTACAGTCTTGTGAGTTTTTTAACTTGTGCATTTAGCAAATAAACCTCACTGTTCAGCTATCAATTACTTCTTTCATTATTATGAACAAATGTAGGCTTTTGTTTTGACCAAGAATTTATGCTTATTTAATTTCAAGATGTGTATGAACTAATGGTATACTAATCAGGGTAATGACTTCAAAGACACATTAGTAATCTTTTTAATTAAAAAAAATAAAAGCTCATATTAATTGAGCTAAGAGGAAGCACATTATTATTTGTCATTAGGGTTAGAAGGCATACTTACTGGAGTCCCTCCTCTAAGTCAAATTATTACGAAATTTGTAATATAATAAGCTCAGCATCAAAGTTATGACTATCCATGCTAGTAGTTGTTTTTTGTTGTTTTTTTTTAAGTAAACCTAACCTTTTTCCTTTTCAACTGAATGGAACTTATCAGTCATAGGAAGATGTAAATGTGTCTTGCTGTCTGATCCAAATCAACAATAATATCAAAAAGATAATACAGCTCCAAGACAGTTTAACTTGTAATTCATACAGGCTTTTGGGTTTTCCTCAAGAAAAACTGATGATCATTATTAAAACTCTTTTAAGTTACTGTTATGAATATACTAGAGGTAGAATTGCTCAGAAAACCTTGAAATCCCATATGAATTGTTGAAATCAATTGGAATCTTCCCTCTCAGTTTGATAGCTGTGATCTACGTTTCAAGGTGAACACTTGTCTACTTGTACCCATGGATAATATAGCCAAAATTTTGGTCTTCTCACATACTCTGAAACTGGATATAGGTAGTGTCTCCAGGGAGATATATCTTCACCAGTCTGTTTTTGGAATACCCTGAGGTGTCTAAAGTTCACAACAGAGAAGTCTAGTGTGTGTTCTCTGGGCATTCATACAATATCTGTTTGTTTAGCTGTTATACCTGGAGGATGCAAACCACTGGGCATCAAGTTTCATCTTCTGAATTGAATCCTGGTAAACCACCTGCAGAGCCTTTCTCATGTCCACCATCCAGTGTCCTAGAGATTGGTAATTCACCTGACACACAGTTGAACCAATTTTTAGTTCCAGCTGAGGCATTTGTTTTTTGTGTCTGCTATCAGCCAGGTAAATGCTTTAATCAATATTCTGATATTTGAATTGCTCATTCCTCCCAAATTGAAACATTGCCTGGGCTCAGCAGTAAATACTCACATCTGTGAAGACAGAAAATGTGGCAGTGTTGCTCATTCTACAGCCTTTTATTTAAAGGATATGCAAAAGGAGACCTAGAGGTCAGTTCAGGCCCAGTAAATAAAACTACAAATACCCAACATTTCCTGAATTCCTTAATTTTTCAGTCTCTCATGGAATATTTTCTTCTTCCAAAACAAAACAAAAAATAAGTTAGAAGCTGGCTAGGCCAAGAAGTATTTTAGAATAATCTAGCTAATAGGCATGTATTAGACATGCAACCGAGGTGACCTGCTGACTACTAGTTTAGAGAAATGTCTACCTTCCTATCTTCCAGTTGTGATTTATAAGGAAGGACTGATTTGTGTTCCTATCTTCAATGGAAACTTAATGCTTGTGAATCCAGAGATGAGAGAAGACATAGGAGAGATTTTCATACCTTATTTTGAGTTGGTTCTGAGTTGTTTCATCCTCCTTTTAAATTGATTCATACTGACTCAGCTTGCCAGAGGATTCCACAACACAGAAGACATTAATTGCTGGAGGTTTGGCACTGGTTTAGTTGTTCTGTGAGTTTGGATGTTTATTGCATCAGTTAAGTTGAAGATGCCTTGGAGATCTTAGTCCAATATTTGGTCATGATAAATGTGCTCTATGCACTTCTATGAGTAAGAACTTTTAGAACTGCAAGAGGGCTTTCCAATATTTCGAGTTTAACATAAACAACAATTCTATCTACATTTTAAACATTTGGAATAAACTTAAATTCAAAAATCATTCTAAGAATAATTACTGCAGACAGGATGAAGTGACAGAGTGATGCTTATTTTGTTCATAGTTTTTTCTGCATGAGAGAAAATTTACGTTATCTCTACAGAACTGATAAGACATGAAAATCTCCTTTACATTCTAGCTTCTGTAAATGTCTTTACCTGTTTCTTTCCTGTAAAAATCAAATAAATAGAGTTCATGTGATTATTGACTCCCTTATAATGCATTTTATTGAAATTCATTGAACTGAATTTTTATGATGCTATATGGCTGGCTGTTAAGAAACATGGCAATGAAATTTCATGGCTACAGAAAATGCAATCCTATCATTCCCAACTGGTGAACAGACTTCTATGCCAAGACGGTGATTATCTCTTTTGCTATCCTTATGCATCGGCTTTTCTTGTGGTAGCCAATTATCGGCAAAATGAATAAATAAATAAATAAATAAAAGCTAACAGGAAAGAAGCACAGAGGAGAAAGATTTGTAATGAGGGACACGTACATTTTTGGGCAAGAATAAACAACATTAAATCTACACATGCTGTGGACCTGCTGATATTGAGTAGCTAGAAAAATTTCCAGTTTCAATGGAAAACCAGAGAATAATTCTCAAACCATTACAAAAAGTGTGAACATGCATGGGGCATTATGGGGCCCTGTAACAGCATCCTCAGTGAAAGGATGAAGGACGAAATGAAGTTTTGGGGTTCAGCGCTGTGAGTGTTTTGCTTACTTAACTGAACTCCTGTGAACAGAATAATGTATGTGATCATGTGAGGAAAAAAAAAAAAAAAAGGAGGAGCATTTGGAACAGTGACTGGGAGTATCAGAGCTTATCTGTGGAAATGAAATAGGCTGAATGAGCCAGTTGTGGGGCTTGGAAGGCCTGACTGTACCATATCTCTAACCTGCTGAGTTCCTCTCAGGTTTTTACATTTCTTGCTTTCACTGTAAGATATGACCAGCTCCTCTGGAGATAAACTGCCAAGTTCCTACAGAATCTTCTCTTATGTTTTAGGATATAAATTCTGTTTGAATTCAGAATCTTGCTTTACATTTATATTTGTTTTTCAGACTTCTATTAATTAATTCCTCAATCAAATTCCATATCTTGCTTTGCATTTGACAAAGAACCATTTGTTTTATTGTTAGTTGTTGTTTTTTTAATTCCCTTCCCCCCACCCCTAGGGGATTCTATTATTTATGCATTTGGTCAGTTCTGTTTGCTTCTGTATGATCCTGGAAAAGAACATGACTGAGCATCTTCTGAAAAAAAAAGCATGCAACTTTATAATTGCTGCTGTTGCCATGTGGCACTGTTGGTGGTGTTTGTATAGTCAGAAGTTAATTGTGCAAGAGAATGGTAAGATCTTTACAATGGGAATGTAAAAATCATTTTCACTTTTACAATATTTTTTTTGCTGAAATAATTAAAACCTTTTTGTTTTCAAGCATGTAATAAAACTCTTCATTTTAATAATTTTGTGGTATCCATCAAGAGTTAGTAAGTGCTCATATTTAAGAGACATAGCCCATACTTTAAGGCGTTTGCTTCTTCCAGACTTTTTCAGTACTGCAAGAATCACAATGAAACTTGATGTCATGAACATCAACATACTGAAGAGGTGAGAAGAAAAAATATTAATTTTAAGATTATAATTTTTTGTCTGCTCAAAATCTCGTCCATACAGAACAAATTAATTGAATTCCATTGGGGACTGCATCATTTACTTATGGTTTTGGTAGTGGACAGAAGTTCTTCAGGCACTTTCAGAAATTTTAAAATGGTTGTGTTATATTTCCAACAAAATTTGAAATGTCTGAACATCCAAAAGTGGCCAGAATCTGAAGCCTTGCAATCTATTCCTTTCAGTATGTTGTCTGAAAAAAAGTATCACTGACCCTAACAGCATCTGAATTTACTCCCAAATCATATTGTATCTGGTAAAATATAAGAGTATGCTTAAAATCAAGGGTAATAATTTTTTTCTTTCTTTATGCAGATGTATTTAAATACCCAGTATTCTGGGGATCTGTGAAATGGAATTTGAATTCAGTCTTTTAACTGAGCTCAAACATAACACCTGTGCTGAATTGAAATAATAGTAAGCTATTCAATATAAAAAAAAGAAACACCTGACCTAGTAAAATTCTGTGTTATTGCATCACTACACATCCCTTTGCTTCAACCATATCCAAGAACTGAATCAGTGAAGAACATGTAGGCTTCATAGTGTGAAATCAGAGTCCTGTGGCTCTCTTGGAAACAAATTTCACTCAAAGTATCTGTGTTCATATTCTTACACTTTCCTGATAGTTTAACACTTACATAAGTAAATTTTGTTTGCAAAAATATTAAGAAAATTAATTTAAAAAACTTTTTACCTACAGAATGTGTGAATGTGTGGGAAAAGTGAAGACTTTTCATATGATGAACTAGCTCTTTTGCAGTGAGTCCAGAGGATAAGCCATCCAAACTCTGACTGAAATGATGCAAATGCCAGAAGCTCTAAAAGAAAAATAAAATATGTTGATCAGAATCATGTGTGATATAAAAAGTTAATTGATATGCCTTTGCTTTATTCTTCTCACTAGAAGCTTCTCTGGGGTTGGATCCACTTTTTATACTGCACTAAAAGCTTTTCAGTGTCTACTGATGCTATTGCAACATCAGTAATTTTCCTTCACAGATAAAAAAGATCTGTATTAACAACTACAATCATAGTTAATAAAACAGACAAAGGGACAAAGTGGGTGGATAGTTTACAATTCATTTACTTTCACAGATTCACTCAAGTCTTTTTGACTAAACAACTCATATTAAAATATCAAGAGGGAAAGAAGAAGGGGAGAAACAAACAACACATTAAAGTCTCATAAAGAGACAAATATACCAATCACAATGCTAATTATCCATATGATCACTGCAATTCTCAAAAGACTGATTTGGTTTGAGTGGAGTAGAAATAGATGAATTCTCAAATTGCATTTGGTTTGCTTTGCTTCTCACAAGTGGTGTCATGTCATAATCTGTAATGCAGTGAATAAGTGTGTATATGTACAATATACATTTTTGTCAATTCAGAAAAATACCAAATTTCACAAAGAAAACCTGTCCAATTCTTAATATTTCTTGTGCCACCACCTTAGACACATGCTCAAGTCTGTCTTAATCACCTTAATGAGTTACCATGTATCTGCTTACGTGTATTGTCAAATGTAAAGTAATTTTGTTTGGTCCAGTCTCTGGTGAAAAAAGTATATGGGAAGTCATGGTGCATCTCATCTGGAAATATTTCACATGTATAGAGATGATGTGTGAGGACTTGGTAATTCTTTTTAACTTGTGTGTGTAACTGAGCCCCCTTCTCAGCCCTATTGGGTGTTTGCATCAAGAGATATCAATTTCTCTCCTCTCTTTTACTGTGTTCTGTCACTGCTTGGTTTATAGGCTATGTCTGCTCTGTAGATGATCTGAGGTGATCAGACAAGCCCCTTTGCAAAATCTCTGCTTCACTCATCCAGAAGTTAAAAGACATATAATGAATGAAGGAGAATGGAAGGAGACATTGTCATCTAGAGTGCCATTTATGTTCCTAAATGAAACAAATTTTCCATGGATTACTGATAAAATTTTTAAACCAACCAAAGTTTGCTGTTAAAAGGGCTTTACTTTTCCAGGCACCCAGTATGATATTCTGTGTATATGTTGGTTGTGTACCCACAGCTGCATCTAGATGTGATTGGAATACCTCTCTGAACCAAAGTCACACTGCAAAAAAGCTAAATTTGATGAAGAAAAAAAATACATATATGTCAGTTAGTAACCGAAGAAGGATGATAAATTTGGTCATTTCTCATTAAATTTTCTAAATCCTAATCTTCATCTGTAAAAAGAGGGGGATGAAAACACCTCACTGACCATGCAGTAAAAATAGTTGGAATCTGCAGTATAAAAATTTCTAGGGCCTTGAAAGGGGAAAATAAAGGTAGCCAACATTATCCAAACAATGAGAATCCCTGAATGGAGTATACCAGAGGGAGTGTGAAGTAAATTTACATCCATGTTAGAAAAAATTTGATGTCTTACATATACCCTGTGTTCTATGTTAGACATAGAAATTAGCCAAATTCCTAAGGATTAAGGAGACAGAGCTGAGAGAATGTAAGATTTTTCTTCATTGGGAAAAGGGCCACAGCTGTGACAGACACTATACAAGTTATCTGCATATTATCTTATGAATAATCACTAAAGCTTAAGATAATATCCTGCAGTGTTCGTGATGGAAGAGCTGCTTCCAGGATTATGAATAGCAGAAGCTGACCTTCTGATTTCACTCCATGCTAACTATCCTGATCTCAGCTGGAAGAAAGTGAAAATAAATGTTTGGCATTATGCACTCAGGCAAAAGATTTCAAGGCTTGCCACTCAAGGACACCTCACTGTTAACTACCTTCCACACTCTTTGCTCTGGGGTGTTGAGCATAGCCAAATATGAATGCTAGAGTTCTGTTTGGATAGCCACAGGTCCATTAATAAATCTTATACACATGTGAGAAGCAAATAAACCAACATCCCATCATCTCTCCAGTGTGAAAACAAACATCTCTAAATCCTCCTACCTCTATTCAGCTGGAAAAGCCATGGTTTGACTTGCTATACACAAATCACAGAGAAGCCAACTAATATGGCATGAACTTAAGGTACTGAATTGCAAACGAACAGGGTTTGCCAGTGATAAAATTATCATTCAAGTGAAGTTTACACGGTAAAGGACCATGAATAGATTGTTGTTAGAAAGTTCCATTTGGATGGTCAAGTTAAATTAGCCTTTTCAAGATGTCACAGGCTTTATTCTTCATGAGTTTGGCAACTGTGCCATCATTTGTACCTGAACAGTTCCATTTTATTTGATTTATTTTGTCTGTACTCCTTGTAGAAATTGAAATAATTCCAGCAAATGTTTCTAAACAATAAGAAACTGTTCCACAAAATAAGAACAGATTATTGTTCTGAATTCCAAATTGCAGGTCATACCTAGTGTTAGAAAAGACTGATTATTTCTATTAAACACACTATTAGTTTCTAAGATTTAAATTTGTTTACATGATGCTATTGACTTCCTAAGGTAAAAAAAAATACTGTTAATATTTAATTTGCAATTATATGAAAAGAGGCTATGTATGCGCATAAATGGAAAGCAATACATCTAACTGGTTCTTTCTCCAGAACTTTATACAGTAGGAACATGCAGTTTCAAATATCTTTCAAGAAATCAGGATTGCATCAGGAGTAAAACCATTGTGTTAGGACTAAATACAACTCTGGGGGAAACTGAACTGTTGAAGAGAGAGTCACTCTTCTAAACTATCCCAACCTATTTTCAAATATGGTAGGTTGACCTTGGCTGGATGCCAGGTGCCCGCTAAGCTGTTCTCAGCCCACCAATCTCCCTTCTCAGCTGGACAGGGGAGAGAAAATAAGATGGAAAACAACTAGTAGGTTGAGATAAGGCAGCTTACAAAAGCAAAAGTGAAAGTTTGCATAAGCACAAGCAAAGAGGAAAAAAAAATATTTTATTTTGTACTTCCCATCAACAAGTGATATTTGGCCACTTCCCAGGAAGCAACTTCAGCATCTGTAGTGGTTACTCTGGAAGACAAACATTGTAAGTAACAGATGCTTCCCCTTCCTCCTCTTTTTCTTAGCTTTTACATCTGATCTGATACCATATGGTATGGAATATCCCTTTGGTTAATTTGAGTCAGCTGCCCTAGTTGTGTCCCTTCCCAAGGTCTTGCCCACTCCGAACATACTGATCGTGGGGGGCAGAATGTTGGAAAGACAGGGTTGACAGCAGTAGCCAAATCCCTGATGTGTTATCAACACCATTCTAGCTAACAATGTAGAGCATAGCACTATGGAAAAAATTAATTACATCTCAGCTAGACCCAATACATTAGGATTGTATTGGGTTTGTGTCTAGCTGTTCATTTCATGAACATGAAATGTTCATGGTTTCCATCTTTAAAATCACTGTGAATCTAAATATAGAGGAATAAAATGATCAATTCAAAAGATCTAATCATGAATCTAAATGTGGAGGGATAAAATGATCAATTCAAAAGATTTAATGTAAAAAAAAAATCACTTTAATACATTTTAACACCTGCATAAAACAGAATAATACAAATTTGAGGTAAAGATATTTGAAGCAAATATTAAAGCTTTTTAGATTTAGAAGGAGTTGAAGTGGCAAATTGCTCCAGAAACAAGCTTGAAATGTGAGACTTTACTCATAATGGTGGTCTCCATAATGGAGAGAATTAATGAATAAAACTCAAGAAGACTTGAAGTGAAAGCCCCATTTTCCAGAGGTCTAATTATATTTTCTCTTGAAAGTTGCTTCTTTTTTTTCTAGTACTTCTCTGTTATACTTGAACAGAGTTGCATTGAAACATCCTCCATATGCTCAGGAATTCCAAATGTGCCTAAATATTTATAATATTTTCTGAAGTAGGAAAGATAAAGAAGGGTACTTCCTAATTGATGTTATGTGCTACAATTATAATCTGTAAACATTTCTTTAGCAGAGACTGTGCCATGGAAAGGGATACACGAGGCACACATTTAACAGCTTTTTAAAGGCTTATGTACTCTGTAATGTAGAAGCAAACCTGAGGTGCATGCATTTGTAAAATATCCGAGTCAACTGCGTGTAGCTCAGTCATTCAGTACTGCAGCTGGCTAGACCCAAATCATACTATTATAAACTACTGCAACTGGGATATCAGCTTCTGGAGGGGGCAGTTTATCTGTGAAAATTCATTGAGGAGCATGAGGCAGAAGATAGCACTCATGGAAAGGTATTCATGAAAGAAGGCAGTCTTCCTGAATCCCTTTAGTTCTTGTTCAGACTTCTTCATTTAACTACATTTTCAATCAATGTGCAGAATTATTTTCTGACCAGTCTAAATAACAAAGTCCTCAAGGTGTCCAAATTCTCAATATATCAATATATATTTTCTCTTCCTTACTGCAAATTTAATAATACAATGAGTAATCATACAAAATAATTTTGTGTACTAGACTATAAAAAGTGTATAGGATGATCCCTTTTAATTCTTCTCTGTGTCATTTTTAACATTTCAACTAGATCTTCTAGATCTTCTTTTCAAATTTAGTCAAATAAGTAAAGTTCAAATTTCTTCTCTGAATCACTTTGTTTCCTTGTAATCAAACACAGCTATTTCCTATAAGGAGACAGCCAGGAGAGGATAAGTCTTTGGATGATGAGGCTGTGCATATACCATTATTGTTCTCCGTGGATCCATTGAATTTAATTTCATAAAGTTCTACTTCAGTTAAACAAAAGCATGCAAAACATAAAACATACTGCTGTTTTGGAAACCTACTATATTTACTCAGTACAAGATATTTTTTCATTCACGTTTTTTGTTGCCATAAATTGTTTTTTCCTGTTTAGAATTAGGCTTTTGTTCTGGTAGGTGTTCCTGGTGTACAAGGAGTCTTTCTGAATAAGCAGTTCTTAAATAGAATTTCTAAGGGTTCCAAAACTCAAGATTTCTGGACATGTAATAGGCGTTTGATCTGAATAGGAATCATCCTAGATCTCCATAATAAATCCAGGTTCCTGACACTGGCAGTTTACGTATCATTGACATTTTCAAAACACTTCCAAATAACCTTTCAATTGTCCTTTCCAAAGGATAATAAAGCAAAAATTAGATTATTTATTCTAAAACAACTGGATATGGAACCTTATTGACAATTGCCTATCTTCTGAAATAAGCTGTACAATAACAAGAACTGGTCCTGGCTTTATACAGCTACCCATTCAAATGATTCTTCATAATTGATTTCAAGAATTTCCTTTCCTCAAGCTTTTTGTGTAACACTAAGACAAACATTTTACCTGAGGTTTACAAGTGGACTTAGTGTTGCTGTATTCTAGAAAGACACTTGTCTCCAAGGCTGCTTAAATTCTCTCCAGTGTTAATGAAGAAAATGGGGTGCCCAAGGACAAGATCCACAGGTGCTAACATAGCTGCTTTGGGGATGTTTTCTACTTTTTTGACTTAGAATTAATACACAATGCAAATATGACATTTTGTACTCTAGCCATTCTTTGGCATTCTTCATTCAGCTAGGTGTGCCTCCACTCAGTATTTGGCTGTTTGACTGCCCCCTTACAAAATCTAGAACAGTGAGCTCTGTTAATAATGGCTTCTTGTCCCTTTACTCTTAGGTAATGTACATTAATACCACACAAGGAAGTTGCCCAAATATTGTGTTTATTGGTCCTTCATTTTTGAAAATGCTTTATAATGCCATATACTTTGCATAATTATGTAATTTCAGATTTTATCAGTATTATCAAGTGGGGCCCTTTTAGTGCAAAGTGTTGCGCAGCTTTAGAGGGAACACTCTTTTGAAGTTTTGCCCTTTCATTCTGGGAGGCAGAAATACTGTAGGGTTGAACGGAGCTGGAAGGTCTGTTCTCCATTCCTAACACTATTGCAGACTTGCAGGATTATCCTGGACAAGGAATTTTGCTTTGATTATCTCTCTTTTCCAGTATGAGATAACTAATCCTCTTAACAAGCATTTGAATTTTATTGGTAAGATTTGCGTAAACCTGATACATATTTCAGTTCTAAAATCTTGGTATTAAATCCTTTCTCTTAGAAACAAATATACACAAAATATAGAATAGTTACTGTGAGATGTCAGATTTTGTGCAGAAATCAAAGTACCATTTTTAGTTCTGTGGCCTAACTATTGGGAAGAAAAACAGATGCTGAGGTGTGTGTTTGAGAAATAAAAAGTACCAGACAGCAAACGAAACCTTGAATCTGTGATCATTCAGTGAGGCTTAGGATGTTCCCTTTATATATTCTTCACTGGTTTTTCTGTTTGTCAAACAATTAAATCATATGCGTTTACATTACCATTGGTTTTCTCACAGATTAAATCTTGCCCTGACTGAAAATTTATTGAGCACCAATATAATTTCCTACCCAGTTACTCCTAAATTCAATAGTCCATGTTTGTCAATATCTTCGGATTCTGCTTTTCACACTGGGTAATTGTACACTCTCCCTTAGGAATCTTCCAGCCAGTATCTCTCCATGGATGTATTCTGTATTTCAGTGCTCGTAATATGTAACATGCAGTTTATGCGTTTTAGAACAAGTTTTGAAATAACATCCTGGGGGATGAGGTAATATTGAATAACAGACATAAAACTGCATGTAGATGTAGGAAGCTTTGTACTGTTAGTATGTCCATGACAGAAGATTTACCCAACAGCTTTGTCATTCTGAATTCTCACTGGAAACTTGTAATTTAAGTGTTACTTTTAACTGGATATGGATATTGTTGGTATTATTTTCTATATAAAATGTGTCAATCTAATTGATTCTGGGCTTGCAAAATTTCAAATATACCCTGGTTCATAGCAAATAACCTTTGCTGAGTTACAGTAAAGACACATAATACACAACAGGCACATAATAAAGACAATAAACAGAGTGGTTATTTTTAGATAAGATATCTTACAAGTCAACAAATGCTGCTGTGACAGGCCACACCCTGTATTCCCATGCATAAATGAAACTAATCTCATTTTATAAGCAGAAGATTTTTTTTTTTTTCTCCCCTGCTTTCACTGCTGCAAAGATGGATCTTCTCTGCTCGGATGGTGAAGCCTTTTTTTTTTTTTTTAATCATATTTGAAGCCATGATTTGCTTCAGGAGTGACGAGCATTTCATGTCTTAAAATATGACATGAAATGTTTAATCCACCCACTGATTAATTAGAATTTCTATAGTGTCTGACATTAAGATAGTTTCTTCCTACTACTCTGAGTATGAAAGAGACTGTTACAAAAAAACCAGTAACAACAGCATTATAAAGACACCTGGTCCTGCTTGGAACATGGAAGAACATCTGCAGATTCAACAGGCTTTGAATTTAAAGAAAGGAACAACTATATTGAGGATTTTTTTTCCTCAAGTTTTTATTATTATAAATGTAGCAAGTCATTGCTTCTCCCTGACCCCAATGGAAATGAAGATGGAGAGCAGCTTGGAATCCATTGTAGTAGATTGTATTTCAATAAGAGGTGACATTTATATGGGACTAGCTGGGTAATATTTAGAAAAATTGTGTGCAGGTAGGCTGTTTATTTTGGTCATCTGGTATCTGTCTCCAGCTGAAAGAACATGCTCTACTGGATTAGATCTGGCCATGTCTTTCATGGCCATTTGTGGTCTTTTAGAATCATTCATTTAAAGCTGAGATCAATTTTGACAGACCTAAAGGTCAGTAAAAGTTGCACTTGGAGCATATGTTCACACTGTAAAGCACTGTGTATATAAGTTGAAAGTTAAGTGCTTTATTGCTTTACCTGTTGTGAAATTCAAATACCTGATATGTATTTGATGTCTATTTTTCAAAATTAAAAATTACAGCACTCGTCCCAACAGATAGTAAAACACCAATACAACTTTTTTGGGGAAGGGGACTGTTTATGCCCTGCTGATTTATCATGTTGATGATATTATGAGGGTATTGAAACTATATCAAAAAGAGAAATTTACAACTGCATGCATTCTTGCTTTAAGATGAATTTGAATTTATTTTAGAACAGATTTTGAGAAGCATATTCCAGGTATTTTAAAAAATTAAAAGGTAGATTCTCTTTGTGGACTTGTTTGATGCTTGAAGTGTGGAACTGTGCTTGAATTTGAATTAACACTGATTTCAAATCACAAAAGGTAGTTTCAAACTGTGGTGGGTTGACCTTGACTGGACACCAGGTGCGCATCAGCTGGACAAGGGAGAAGAAATGTAATGAAAATCTCATGGGTCAAGATAAAGACAAGGAGAGATCACTCACCAATTACTATCACAGGCAAAGCAAATTTGAGTTAGGGAAAATTACTTTATTAACAATCAAATCACAGTAGAGTAACTATGAATAAAACAATCCCTAAATCTTAAAAGGAGCTTGCAGGAGCATGTCCAGAGAAGGACAGCATAGGTAGGGAAGGGTATGAAGCATGACTCTGTCAAGGAGAGTCTAAGAGGGCTGGGTCTTGAGAAAAGAGAAGACTTTATCACTCTCTGCAACTACCTGAAAGGAGGTTGTAGCAAGGTGGGGGTCCGTTTCTTCTCCCAAGTAGCAAGTGCCAAGAGGAAATGACCACAAGTTGCACCAAGGGAGATTTAGATTAGGTATTAGAAGACGTTTCTTGGTTCAAATGGTGCTCAGGAGTTGGAACAGCCTGCCTAGGGAAGTGATGAAATCACCATCCCTAAAAGTGTTCAAAAGACATGTGGATGTGGCAGCTGGGTACATGGTTTACTGGTGAACTTGGCAGTGCTGAAACAGTGTTTGAACTCAATGAACTCAGAGGTCTTTTCCAATCTTAAAAATTCTGTGATTTCCTCCTCACCCCTCCCTTCTTCCCAAGCTCAACTTCACTCCTGATTCCTCTGTCTCTTCCCAAGTGGTGAAGGAGGATGGGGACTGGGGGCTGTGGTCAGTTCATTGTCTCTGATGCTCCTTCCTCCTTAGGGGGAGTACTCTTCACACTCTTACCCTGCTCCAGCATGGGGTTCCTCCCATGGGAGACAGTCGTCAATGAACTTCTCCCCTTATATTAAGTTTTATAAATATACTCTTACCTGGTTAATTCTTTCCATAAATCTAGGTAAGTTATTTAAAAAAAAAACAAAACAAAACAACAACAACAACAACAACAAAAAACACCAAAAAAAACCCGCACCAAAAACTAGTCTTATTAAAAAAGTCATTATCAGATTATATCAAGCTAGGCATGCACACTTTTAAACATTGTCCTTGATTGAAAGCTACATGAGTTACATTCACGAGAGAAAATGGGCACTTATATGATTCTTTTGACCTTTTGTGGAAAGTTAATGTGAAATCTCTATAGTTTAAATAATTAATCTTATTTTCAATGGCTGACACCTCTATGCACTCCTATCCATAATCAGACTCATCTTGATTGACAAGTGTTTCCCTAACAATCCAGTTACAGAATTATGCACTATAGCTGTGGCATGGAGGTTAATTTGAGGGTGCTTATATGAACCATTTCTTTTGAATGCATCATCATTTCCTAGAAATATTATCTATCTCATGATGGTATTTTTACTATTTCATCAAGTTTTTATTTAAAAAGAGGACACATTCAGATGTAAGGTTTGTATAAACATACCTGCAATGGATTGCTTGCTGTGCCACATAATTCATTCTTTGTGAACATACACTATACCTAAATTTTATCAGGAGCTCTGAATAAAACATGAGCTTGAAATTTTTAATGAATTAAAGTGAAGGGACAAGATTTTAAGCTAACAAACAAGTTGCATCCTTTGCCAGTTTTATTTCTGTGAATATCACATGCTGTTCTGGAAATCTCATCTTCAGGGCTGGACATCCCGGGAGCCTTGTCAATTAAGTATTCCTTTGATTTAGGGTGAAGACACTCAATAGATTAGTACAAACCTCCAGCTTAACCCACAGGGGATGTATCATAGAGAAGAGAGAAATATGGTTATTGGGATAGTCCTCATTGTTCCATTGCAAGAGAAAATGTAGAGTAGGGAAAATAGTGCCCTTAAATTTGCCTAGAAAATAAAATAAATAAATAAATTAAAACTTACAAAAATCTTCTCTTCCCCTCCTTTCCATAACATGTTGGTCTCTTTCTCCATTTGCTTGTCAGCTGGGCTTTGGACAAAAGTTTTTCTTATCTGTAAGATGCTGTTATTTACCATATTTTTTAAATTGTCATGGCTCACTAATTGAAGAATCCAGTATTTGCAGCATTTTGTGCTTGAACCTTTATTTTTTTTTTGAGTACATCCAGTTGGAATCTGGAAAAGAGAAAGCGAGTTGAATAATTTATTAAGGCAATAGTGCTTCATTAGATTTTAATCATTATTATTGAAGAAAAGATCAATAAATCTGTGCTTTTACCCAGGATTTTGTTCTTTCCCTTAGGGTGTCTGTCCTTCATTCAAAAACTATTGTGTCCTATGCTGTATGAATTAAAATAGAGACATAGAAAGAAATCACTTTTATTGCAATCTACCTATGAAATAATGTTGAAAGGGATCAATAGAACAATGAATTAAAAGATCCATAAGAATGACTGATGTTAGCTTACTCCAGTATTTTCTTTTGTTCTGTAACTTAGGCTAGGAGAAGTGATTAAGTGTGAAGGTGAATATTATCCCCAGCCTTTCTCCTTCTCTTTTCACTCTCCCTCTGTCCCCACCTCCATTTCTATGTATCTAAAATCAAAGTTGAACTGCAAGGCATTTTCAAGGTTTATGGATTGTAGAAAGATTTTAGCATGAAAAGCCTGAGTAATTAGACTTGTAGATTCTTGTTCCAGCAACTTATTTCATCCCCATCTTCCAAGAATATTGTAAAAGAACTATGTAGCTGTTACATAAAAATTTGAGTGTTGATAGCAGGGTATTATTATTCCTGTAACCATTAATACAAAGATCAATGACCATTCCTTCTCCTGTACTCCCTATTTCCTTTTCTAACTAGGTAGTAATAGTGGATGTGTTGGGTTTTTTTTGCTGGCTGTTGTTTGTTTGGGTCATTCAGTTTTTAAAATGTCTTTCTCTGTTTATTAGTTATCTTTCTAGACGTTGTTTTCATCAGTGAGTTTTCTTCTTTCCCCATGGGAAAGCTTTACAATACTACCATAATACCAGATATTAATGATAATTTTCATCTTTTGGGGATTCAAATGTTTTTGGAGCAATGAGTTTACAATTGTATGGAACTTGTCATACTTGTCATCTTCCTTTGACCAATTTTGTACAGTTGTTCTTTCTTTCCCTTCCTCTACTGTTTGGTTATGAAATTACAGACCATATTTATATTCATTATTGTAAAAATTTGAAAATTCCCAACAACCAATTGTAAGGTTGAAAACATTGTATGTTGGAAATATAAAATATTTTAGGGTGCTTATTTGGAATTTCAACACTCCTTTTAAGTGATTATTCTTTTGATTTTTCTTTCTCATTAAGGGTGGAACCTTATAATCACTCTTGTGTGATGAAGTTTCTGCCAATTTACTGAATGGCCTGTTAAGAGCCACTGAGAAGCAGCCAGGATGTAGAACGGCAGTAAGATGGATAGGCTTGTTGATACATTGCTGTCATAGCTCTTCAATAATTACCCATATGCTGGGAAAGGTTTAGAAAGTGCCTGTCATTCCCATGCTAATTACAGGCTGTTGCAAAGCTCATTTTTTGTTATTGGGATCATGCCATATTTATGGGGTTTGATGAGTTGTTTGTTCTGGGTTGATGTACTGCAGTTTTGTTGGAAGTCTCACGTTTCAATTGCAAATAGATTAGTGGGATATATTTTTTAAAAAAAAACAAACCTGGAATTCATTTCAGGTAACCTAGCAGGCAAAATCTTTACTGAAATAAATTAAACTCAATAGGAGAAAGCATAACACTTTGTTTGAAAATATTGCTCTGTGATTGAAAGAAGTTGAATTTTCAGACTTTTGCACATGACTACTGTAGCTAAATTAAAAAAAAAAAAAAAAATTCTTTCATCCCCCATCCTCACCTTTCCTCTCTCTCAAAGTTGTGAGATCCTCATTGTCACCAGAATCAACTTTTCCATTAATTCTCCTGAACTTTTAAACACATTGGAAACTATGATCCCACTAAAATTAGTTTCACTGGATCTTCACATCCTAAAAATAATTTATATAATTATGTTTATAATATATTATAACACCTTTCAAGTATTATGCCTGTCTCATCTTATGTAACATCTTACAATTAGTGCATCCAGTGATTCTCTGAGTTATTGGTTCTCACACTAAAACCAAAAAGTGTATACTGACTATTATTTACATGTAGATAGAATAAAATGTGTATGTATGCAAACACAACTATACAAGGCTACCACTGAAGGAGAATGATTTTGGTTTAAAATTTAATAAGTGCATCATAGTTCAGGTTTTACATTGGCAGTTTCCTAATTTTCATACTTTAAATGAGTAAACAGGTGTGAGGTGATGTTCACTTGCAGTTTTTTAAGAGGGGGCTGAATGCTCTAGAGACCCAAATATATAGTATTTTGCTTGTTGTATTCATGTCAGTCCTGCTGCATATTGCAGTAGAAATTGCATGGGCGTCTGACAGAGCTCTGAATCAAACTGGTGTCCTGCAGTGAGACCCACAGAAAAGTGGGGCTACCGGAAGGTACTTTCTCCTGAGCGCCTAATCCAGGCACTTTCGTATGAGGAGGGAGCTGTATGGTTGCAATGCCTCCTCATCTGAGGTGCCATGTGCCATCTCCTGCATTGGATTGAAGAAATATGAAGTCCAGATTCCTGTATAAGATTTTCTGGATTTTCTGTCACTGTAATGTCTCCTCTACCCCTCTGGTGTTAAGAGTTTCTTTCCATTGGCTTCTTTAAATAAATGAAAATAAATTTAAGGGAAATAGTTTTTTTTTCTAGATTTAGAATTGCCTTTTAAATAAATATTTTTATCTGATAATGAAATGTAGCATCTGTATGTTTGGTGTCTGGGAAGAATAACACTTGGAAATAACTTGGTAAGAGATGCTGTTCTTGTAAAGTTTCCAGCCATGACTAAAACCAAAAAATACAAGAAATTTTATCAGTGATTAAATTCTTACAATATTGCCAGCCTGAGGATGGCAGAGTTCAAAGATGGTAATTTTTATAAATGTCTTTTAACTTTTAATTCAAAATTTCAACTTCAGATGTAAGCCTTGCAGTTAACTGCAATAGTGCAGAATCACACACTACAGGGATGTGAAGAAATGTGTTTGTTTACTCCTTTACCTGGTAGAGGTTATATTCAAGTGTTTGGTATTTTTATGTATACTTTACATAGCTGAGCAGCAGGAAGGAGCATAAGGAACATGAGAAACTAAGTATTCTGACATAAAAAAGAGGGGAAATTGCTGCAAAGGGTCCCTACCCTTTTGCCTTGCATGTTATTACACTGAGATTGATAAGAAGAAAATGAGAGGAGAAGCTCAAGGAGTATGAAGTGAGAGCACAGTGCAATTCAGTGACTGAAGAGCTGATAAATATTAACTCCTTTCCAAGGATCTGAAGTTGCTAGAAACCAGATTAAAACCATTTTCAGAGATACTTTATAAAACTTTATGGCTAGTTCCCTAGAAATTCTCCCAGATGTCATATCTAGACACTTGGGGCATGACTAATCTGGACTAAAACTACAGAAGATGAAGCAAGGAGCAAGGAAACTATAGGACCTAATACATAATTGTCTGGAGGTCTCATTTAAAAGAAGAAGGGGTAAGATCTGGGTGGAGATGTTGTCCCACCATGCCTAGCCAGACAAAAGTACCCAGAAAATCTTAGAGTTGGGAATACATCACTAGATACTTGAAGGGAAAGTCAAAATTAAATAACAGAGGAAAAGAATTGTGAATGAAACTGGGAACTAGTGTCCTGGTTCTAAGCAGGATAAGATTAATTCTTTTTTCAGAAGCCAGAATGGGACAGAGCTGGGACACAGAGGTTGTTCTGTATAATCTCATATCATTGCTGGGGGCAGGGAGAAAGGAGACTCTTCCAAGGAGAAGGGTTTCCTTCAGTCTAGTGTGGTGGAGGGAGCTGTCCAGCACTCTCTTCTCAGAGTGTGGTTGCAGCTGGGGAGTTACTGTGAATCTTTTCTTATACCCTCTGTCATTAGTATTGTTGCTGTTACTGTTCCTTTTTTTTTATTTCATTGCTCTTTTCAGTAAATTTTTCTTATCTCAATCCGTGATCTTTGCCTTTTTTGCCTCCAGCTCCCCTCTCCAGTATGCTACAGAGGAGGGGGGTAGAGGGGAGCAGTTCATGGTTTCAGTGGGAGTACTACACTGGGGAATACCATTCTTAAACCATGATAGCTTTTTTCTTTCCTATATTTTATGACTTTAACAGGGTCCTGTAGTTGTTCAGGGGTAAACTACCAAACCACTGGAGGACAAAAGTCCTCTGAACACTGGCCCATGTCCTCCCACATTACATGCCACTCATTACTATCCATGCTTGGGGCAGATCTCTGAAAGGCCTTCTGTAACTCTTAACATGATATGGACCACGCTGAGGAGATGTGGCAGACCTAGCAACAAAATCATGATTTCCTTAATGTTCAAAGGAAATTAAAAATTCTCAAATGCTGTTGTACTATGCCTGAAGGAGTAAAATGGGGTGAAGAGCTGGGAAAAATCATCGTCCCGTTTTTCCCCACAGACTATGATCCCACTACAACTATTAATGGACTCCCAAAGATAGCACCAGAGGAAAGGGTAGGAAAGCAAGACTGAATACACATCCCAAATGACACTCATTGCCCCTGGTGTTGACATATTATAGGCTGATATCAGTACAGCAACAAAACAATCCTGATCCCTCTCCCTGCTCTTAAAAAGATCATTGTGAGGAGCACATACAGTGATGCCTTAGGATTTTCATGAATTTGTAGATTTTATACCTCTATCTAGTTTCTTGCATTTAGAACACCTAACAACCTCTAACCCTGTGCTAGCTGTCTTAAGGGTCAGATAATAGCCGGAACACCATGACAGGGAAACATGTACCAGAGCTAAGACAACTACATACCATGTTAGTCAAAACAAGAAAGCAAAGCCCAACAACCTTAGAGAAGCTCCAAGAAGGGAAAGTGGCATGAAGATGATGATAAAGGATGAAGCAAGGGGTCTTAAGACCTCCAACTGAATTCTAGGAGAGGCATGCCAGGGGGAGGAACCAAGGGAAGTTCTGGGTATGGACATGTCTTAGATTGGATACAACCTTTAGATATGATAATTGAGTAGTGTTATAAAATTAGTATGC
>JAWWEE010000001.1:32412013-32442622 GCA_035221455.1 Xenops minutus | reverse complement strand
TGCCATGGGCAGGGACACCTCCCACCAGCCCAGGGTGCTCCAAGCCCCATCCAACCTGGCCTTGGACACTTCCAGGGGAATGTGAACCCTTCCAAGGATGAACAAATGCCCCAGAAAAACTGGGAAACACCCAATTTTTAGTGATGTACCTTGGCAGCCCAGCAGGGAGGGGGATGTCCATCTCCTGCAGAAGGTCATGGTCACTGTGGGTGACTGCCATGAGTCCCAGGCTGTAAAAGCACATGAAGAGGTGCCAGGTCACCCGTTTTTGGGGGTTGGCACCCCTGGGTTCTCCCACCAGGCAGCTCTGAGGCCGCTCTCTCTCTGCTCTGCCCCAGGTGAATGGTGTGAACGTGGTGAAGGTGGGGCACAAGCAGGTGGTGTCCCTGATCCGGCAAGGGGGGAACCACCTGGTGATGAAGGTTGTGTCCGTCAGCCGCAAGCCGGAGTCGGAAGAAGTTGTTCGGAAGAAGGGTAGGTGTGAGTGCCCTGCTTCCCTGCATGGGGGGGAAGTGCCACCCAGGGGTGGGAGCCACCACAGGGTCCCCAGTGCCACCAGTGAGGAGGGAGGGCACTGGGTGGGGTGATGTGGCATGGGCAGCTCCACGTAGGAAGCGCTGGGATGCACCAATGGCTGTGGTTGGGAATGGAGGTGCTGGGAGAAGAATTGGGCAGAGTAAAGCTCAGAGTGGAGCTCAGTAAAGCTCAGAGTGGAGCTCAGTAAAGCTCAGAGTGGAGCTCAGTAAAGCTCAGCACTTCCTGAGTTACTGAGTCCTGCCTGACCAACCAGCAGCTCAATAGGCTCTGTCCTAACAGCCCCTTAAAACTGAGTTTTCCAAAGCAAGGCTCCTAAAACCCTGCAGTTGAAAACCAGAGAGCTGGCTGGATTAGGAGGGGAAAACCATCAGGAGGAAAAAAATCATCAGGTCCTCTTTTAGTCATTTGATGCAAATACTTCTCACAGAGCTGAACATTCTGCTGCCATTGCATTTTGAAGCCTGTTGGGATTTTTTAGAAGGCTGAAGAAAACAGAATTTAATATTATTGAAAAGTAGCAGCTGAAATCTGGGAAAATGGTACTCCTCAAAAAGATGGAATTCTCTTATCTCAGCTGGTTTTATCCAGGCAGGACACGCAGCTCATTTTGAAAAACAAAATTATTGTTATTAAAAAATGATGATGGTGCTCAGGGGGCTCTGGGATATCCCACCTGCTGCTGGAATGCAGGACACCAGCTCTGTTTTCCCACTGGAGCTGTGAGTGCCCAAAGGTTGGAGCCAACTCCTTGGGATCAGCTGCTCCCTGCGGTGCTGGAGAGCAGAGACCCCCTTTGTTGAGGGGTGTCAGGGTGGGGAACAAGCCCTGCAGTGCACTGGGGGTGTTGGGGGCAGGATGGTGCCCACAGGAGCTCTAGGGGGTGCCAGGATGGAGCCTGTGCCCTCTCAGGGATCCGAGCACCTCAGTTTGCTCCAGCTTTACATGGGAATGTGGCACAGGTTGGTTTCCTGAAGGCCTTAAACTAAAGGAGTGCAGGGTTAGGTGGGGCACTGGGAGGGAATTGCTGGCTGTGAGGGTGGCAGGCCCTGGCACAGGTTGCCCACAGGAGCTGTGGCTGCCCCTGCATCCCTGGAAGTGTCCCCAACCCTGGGGGCTCCTTTGGCACAGATGGTCCCAGGGCTGCCAGTCACTGGTGGGACCCCTGAGGTTGGGGACATCCAGCTGGGGAAGGCAGGAACATCTGGATGGCAGACAGAGCCAGCTGTGTACAGAGGGACATGGAGTGCAGCTGGGGAGGGCAAGGGCACATCTGGCAGGAGAGGGCAAGGGCACATCTGGCAGGAGGGTTTTGGGGGACATTGCGACTGGGAATGCAGCACAGGGAACAGGATGGAGGGGACAGGAGTGAGGGGACAGGAGAAGGGGAAGAGGATGGGGGGACAAGAGCAAGGAGATGGGAGGGGGAGGACAGGAGAAAGGAGATGAGAATGAGGGAACAGGAGAGGGGGACAAGAGCAAGGGAAGGGGAGTGGGGGAATGGAAGTGGGGGGACAGGGGCAGGGGGATAGGACTGGGGTGGTGGGAGTTGGGCAATCAAGCAAAATAAACAAAAGAAGGCAACTAAGTAGCAGCTTCCCACAGAAGTCCTAAACTCCTATTTACCCATCAGGTTAAAAAAAAAAATAAATAAAAAAAATGCTTAAGCCCCCCAAGAATCTTCAAAACAAAAATCTATGCTTACAAGAAATTTTGGTGCTTGTTTTTCTTTTTTTTTTTTTTTTTTGGTTTGGTTTGGTTTGGTTTGGTTTTTTTCCTTTCTTTTTTCCACATTAAATCCAACTATCATATATTCAAATACAGAAGGGGAAAGAAAGATATGATATGAAAAATCTCTGACCAAGCCCAGTTTTGTTAATAATTTAGATTTCCTATTGCCTCATACACCTGTTGTGCTTTTAGATAACTGCTTTGCTTTCCATGTTGTACAGATAAGCCAGGTCACTGAGGATCAGAGAGGCTCCAGCCTCCAGCACAATTCCATATTATTGCCAAGGGGCTGATTTACTCAGCAGACTGAAAGCTCTACTCTCAGTCTCTTAAACTCAGAATTAATCCATTAAATTATGGTTGCTCTCCCTCTACAAGATCCACAAGGCAAAACTACTGCTTAGCTTCAAAAGCTACTTAAATCAGTGTACTCTGAGCTAATACCATTCTTTATTTGTCAGGGTCTCCAAGAAAGAAATGCAAAGAAATATCTGTGTTATTAAGAACGTATTATAAAATCCATTCCTGATCTGCATTCTGTTTGTATTTTGATCTGTATTTTAGTTCAGTGTAAACAGAGCAAGACAAATATGTAAGTCAGGTTATGTCTTAAAAAATCAGGCTCTCTCAGAAGCATCACAGGCAGACTGTCATAGTTCATTACAACATTTGGGGACAAGACATCAAATGTATTTGTGTATTAACCCCCCAAGTTAATTCCTTCATTCCTCATCTTTGAGAGTCAAGCACAAATAATACCTGTGTGAAGAAACACCACCCTTCAAGGATTAAACATGTGCTTTCTGTATCATTCCTGTGATTTCAGGTTTGCAGCTCTGCCCACAAGGAAAATTGGTGCCAGGGATTTAGTGATTGTGCCAAGGGTTTGAAAGTAAGGCCAATACTTTTCAAAGAGGAAAGATGACTGTGTGGTAAAGGCATGGAATTTTAGTGTGCCTTTGTCACACACTTCTCGTGTTTCAATGGGCTGTGTACAATTCTTTTTTTTATAGTTATCTGTATTTTTTTGTGATTATATATATCCAAATTACAATGCAGCAATATGTTGGCAGTAGAAAATCTTTTTCATGATTTATTTTTATGTCTGTATAAAGGGGGCTATAGTACTACTCTACTTTTGAAAGGAGTCCTTGGAGTGGTCAGATTCTGCCAACATGGAAAGCATCTACTCTCGTGTTAATATTTTCTAGATGTGCTCAGGCATGTTTAATCAATGCGGTGTTGCTGTGCCTGCTTGATTTGTTTAGAAAATGAACTTGAATCACAGCATGGTGTGATTTTGCCATGCGCGCCCACAGCTGTACAGCAACACTGAGCACAAGCCTGCAAAGGTGAAGAAATGGAAATGCACGTGGTGGTGGGTGGAGTACAAAACTGTTCAGTTTTCTATAAACCAAGAAACAGTTACAAAAACATCAGATTCCTTTTTTTTTTTTTATTGTTCTGGTGCATACCAGATAGCTTTTTTCAATTGTTATTATTTTCTAAAGTTTCTATATTTGTCATGTGGCTTATATCTACATTTGACAGTTGCAGTTCCTTTTCCATTTTTTGTACAATATGACCTACTCCTCAGTAAACAACACCATAATAAGATCATTTATTGCTTACCATATTCAACACAAAAAAGCAACCTGACAGAAGTCCTGACACTGGGGAAGAAAGTGGTGCTTTTACCATAAATTTTAGAGCTTAATACATTCTACATTTCGTGATTGGTACCAACAAAGCCATAGTTTTATTTATAGAATACCATTGCTTTTTCACTTGTAAGCATACCATACACATTCAATTAATGTCACATATTCTGTGCAAATAACCCTATACAAACTGCTGGAGCTGTGACAAATCATAGTAGCCATCAGTCTGTCAATAGTCTTTAGCCAAACTACATGCCATACTTTGCTAACATCACTCTGAATCAGAAATTAAACATATAGACAAATCCTGGAAAGATGTCTGCTGGTCAAAATTATTCAGCAAAAACAGTGATAGGTTATTATTTTAGCAATTAATCAATAAAATAAGTGATATAATTATATTGTCATCACCTAAAGAAGTGCCCTTCCTTGCAAAATTTTCACACCTGTAAGTGAAAAACTTCCATAAGTACAAAGTGTTTGGTTGAGAGTTATGGATGATGAAGAAACATGCAGGTATAATCATAAAATTATTGATTAATTAAACAAAATAGCATGGCATTTGTAATATAAAAGTATATGTACTCAGAGGCAAGTGAAAATACAAAATTCATTTTGAGTTTTCTTCTGTATAATGCAAAAAAAGGATATTTAACTCTTCCCTGAATGGATTAATTTTCAAGTCAGCCTGACTTTATCTCTATGCTTCAATATCTTCAGGTTCAGAGTATATTGGATTTTGTTTCTCTAGATAAGGAGGAAGACACTTGGGGTACCTAAGTACTATTGTTGACTATTTTCTTGTTCTTGTCACAGATTTTTATCAAACTAATACAGAAAGTACAAACACAAAAATATATTTACCTATATAAATCTATACTGTTTCTTCCTTATTTTGGATTCAAGGCCAACAAGAATTTTCTACTGAACAACATTTAATAGGTGGGGCGATCTATTTTTAACTGTAGAGCAGAGCTTTTCATACTGACTAATCATACTGAAAAGGGAAGAGTAGGGTCACAGATGTCATTTTGTGGTGAAAAGATGTAGAAGCTTATTGTAAGAGATATCTAGCATGCATTAGTTTTCTTATCCTGTTGTTATATTTCACTAATTCAATATGAAAGCTACTTACATGATAATGCTCTGAAACTGAGTTATCAAACTGAGACACTGTCATGGCAATAAGAACAAAATAGAAAAGACTTTAAAGTCTATTATGTCTGCTTTGACCCAATTAAAAGGCATGCAGCTCAGCCCTGAAGGTAGTCCAAAAAATCACACATCTAGTTTTTCATCATGGGTCATGCCAAGGTCTTGGACTAAGATTTTGCTGCAGAGCATTACTAGACAACAATGAAAAAAATTACTTTGGAGGCTCGGTACCTGCTGGTCTAATTAAAAATGATATTTCTTCTTTTCACCCACTCCATGGGTGAAAAGAAGCACTCCACACCACTGTTATAAGCAGGAATGTCATGTTCAATTTGCAAAGCTCTTTACTCAGTGTCTCTTTCTGTGTATGTTTATGTCTGTAAGTACATAAAATAAAGCAAGGGCTGTTGCAACCTAGCACGATGCCAGGGATATATGTTGCACGATAAAAAGCTGTGTAAGTATATAAAATCTGATGACATTGTTTCAGGATGGCTAAGTCTGGCTAGGATGTGATCTCATATTGTCTACTAGGGTTGATCTTTGGGAAAAAAAAATATTTCTAGAATCACAGTGTTGTCCCAGAAAGAAACAATCAGTTCACTTCACAAGAGAGACTGGAACTGAAATGAGGCAATGTGGACAGTAACCCAAGGGAAAACCAAAGAGTTAAATTGTTTGATAATGGGAAAATAAGTTGTTTAAAACAGTTGGGAATGCTCTCATATAATGAGTGAAGGATGAACTTTCACCCCACTGTGGGGGTGGCTGTTCTGCTAATGCAGCAAGAGGAAACACAAGACTTAATTCGTCCACTTCACTGTCCAGGAAAGCATTTCACAGTATCACAAAATGGGTAAGATTCGACATGATCACAGTGGGACATCTGGCCAACCTCCCTACTCAAGTAGGGGAGCACATGGCACAAGTTTTCATCCAGATGTTTCTTGAATATCTCCAGTAAGGGACACTCCACACCCTCTCAGTCACCAGTTCCAGTGCTCAGTCACCCACATTGTAGAGTTCTTCCTCATATTTAGGTGGAACATTCCCATGTATCAGGTTCTGCCTGGTGCCTCTTTTCTTACTGTTTGACATTACTGAGAGGAGCCTGGCTCCATCCTCTTGACACCCTCCCTTCAGATACTACTTATAGGCATTGGTAAGGTTCCCTCTCAATCATCTCTTCTTGAAGCTGAACAGACCCTGTTCCCTCCAGTCCCCTCATCATATCTGTCACCTTGCTCCTGGAGATCCATGTCCCTTTTGTATTGAAGAGCCCAGAATTAGACACAGCACTCCAGATGTGGCCCCACCAGAGCTGAGTAGAAGGGCCGGATTACCTTTCTTGACCTGCTGAGAATGTTCTTACTAATGCACCTCGGAATACCATTGGCCTTTTTGGACACAAAGGCACTCCTGGCTCATGGACAGCTTGTTTTCCACCAGGATCTCCAGGTCCTCCTCCTCAGGGTTGCTTTCCAGCAGGTCAGTCCCCCACCTGTACTAGTACTCAGGTGCAGTATTCTGCATTTGTCTTTGTTGGATGGTTGATCAAGAATTACTTACCTTTAGTGAATCCATCCTGATTACTCCTGATCACCTTCTTGTTATCCACATGAATAGAGATGGCCTTTTCTTCCACTCAGATCTGCAGTTTCTCCTTATAGGCAGCCAGATGTTTCAATTTCTTTCCCCCCACTACTGTCAGAACATTGTCTGATACCTAAAATCTAGAAAGATCCCTTTGATCCTAAGATTGGGGAAGTCCTTAGGTTTGAGCTCAACATTTTCAACATTTTCTTCCATCCAGATCTCTTTTAGATTTATTCAATTTCATTTAGTTTTTGCTGACTCACTGTCTTTTTTCCATATGGATGGAGATACACTTCACTACTCCCAGAGGTCTCAACATTCTTGAAGGGCAGTCTAAGGAGGAAAAGAAGCAGCATGTGATAAAATCTGCTGGTCTTCCTGACCAATGTTAAAGTCCATGAATTTGGATTCATTATGGACAAACACTTTCCAGAAGAAACTGTGTCTGGGATTAAGGATCTGGTTAAACATGCACAATTAGGTATTGACACATGAGTTACAAGGATCAAACCAATAAATTAAACGAACCTTGGAAAGTAATTCTGTTCACCTTAAATTAATAGCACCTAGTTAACTGAATATGGAGTATGTTCTTGGTTTCTATTCATTGAAAAAGGAACATTGAAACGGACATCACATGTAAATACCTAAATATGTCTTATTTAGGACATGAAATCTGCCTGACAACAAAACCAGTAATTTTCATTCACCCTAGTTTATTCTACCATTTCATCCTCCCTAGTAAATAGTAACTTCCATAAATGTTTCTGTAAGTTTTAAAAGTGAGGCAGATTTGAAAATGAAAATGTTTCTTGAAATTATATTATGAAAGGAAGAGAATAGAAGATGAGGTAAGAGAAGAACAAATATGTATACATATATATATATTCCTCCTCAGTAATCAACATCAACTAAAAACCTTTCATAACATCACATATACACCTGACAATATATAAAATATTATTTGATACATTTTCTATTTTCTGTTTGTTTTAAAATTGGCATATTTCATACGTACATATGTAAAATATAATCACTGTGTTTTAAACCCAAAAAGCATGTGATCTATTCACTGGATTGATTGAATCCAATGTGATCATGGAAAGGGAAACCTTTAAGCCAGGAGAATAACCAAACTTCCCTGGCTGCAATTTCCTTCCTTTTCATTGTTGTAGCAGTTTGGGGGACTTTTAGTTTCCTTATTATCAGTGAGTTAAAGTTACTGTGCCTCATTTGACCAGGAGCAGCAATTGCAGCTGCCACTAAAGGGTCAGGATATTTTGTAGCCATGTTTTGCAGTCGTACTCTTTTTAATCTTATCATTGTGACCAAAAAAAAAAAAAAAAAAAAAAAAAGCTGATAACAGCCTTTCCTACTTATTTGCATATATCCTTCACATACAAGACAGTATGCACAATAACAACCAAATTCTGCTGCAGTATGGCATAATTAGGAAAGGAATTCAGACAGTGGTAGAGGAAGTAGAAGGAAGCTATTGCCGCTGCTTTCAATCTAACAATAGATAAGCTTAGCAATTATACACGACTTGTATATGCAGATTACATGTAGTTTGTCCTGTAGTAGAGTAGTACTGTAGATTTATAGCCTACAGGCGGTTGCCATAGAAAGTATGTCCAATTTTACAAGAATATCTATTCTCTTGTCCTGTTCTCTTTCCCCCTTTTTACTCTTACTATTCCCTAGAGTATATTCCCTTCAAATTGAATATAAAAATAATTAAAACACCTTTGTAACTTCAGGAAAATTTGGAGTTTTGAGCTTTGCTACTGTTGGTTTTCCCTTAAATGAGTTGCTAGCTTCAGACTACAGGAATTGCTGGGACTGTCGTTTTGGGATCCCTGAGGAGACACTCATAAGCAGCATTTTTCTCTCTCACCTCAGTGTGTAGGAAACATCCCCAATGGGATGGGCAGGGAAAGAGTGCTTTTCTTCACCTTTTGAGTTTTAAGAGATTATAATTTAGAAATAGAGATCTGACAAGAAATTAATGAGTCAGGGTCCTGTTCCTTACCACTTCAGTCTGTACCATGCTCCATATAAACTGAGTCCCATTTTAAATGTTGATAGATTTATTTTTACTTCTAATACTGTGACTGGAAGCCTGTTTTGAAATCACAGTCTTCCAATCCTTAGACCACCTAATTTTCAACCTATTTATATTTATTCTTACATCAGTTTTTCATCTCACATGGTTCATCTCACTCTCTGTTGTTTATCCCATTGAGATAACTACAAAGAAGAAATATAGTTCCATTTTGCTAAACAAAACAATCTCTTTAAGTAATATTCAAGAGGCTTCTCAACCCTGACCTATGCTACTTCTGTCTTTTTAGACTTTGAAGTGGAAAGTGCTTTTAGATAAAATAAAATTCTAATAGAAATGATTGCAAGTTTGGAGTCTGCTTAAATCTTTTAAAAAAAAAGACAATGAAAAATTTCCATTGGTGTCCATGACTTTGTGTTTAGTCTTTTGTTTTCTAAGTAGTAGTCACAGACTTTCAGTTAAAAGTGAGAGCATGGCAAACTTCATTTCCTCTCCTGCTGCCTCCTCCCCAGCCACTAATACATCCTATATCTATCTATATCTATATGTCTATATCTGTGCTTATCTATGCTGACCTAGATTGCATGGGAGCTAGTTAACCTTCATCTAAACCCAAAACCTAACTAGATGGAGTTATTCAATTTACTGCACCAGAAAGCCCAGAGTAAAGCTTCATATACACCCATTTGCTGCATGGATTCATGATGAATTCTCAGAGAAGTTGTGATCCCATCCGTCCCTTTTGAGATGAACTAGCTCCTTTTAAAACTATCTATAAATGTTTTTTATTTGTTAGAAGTGTAAATCTGACAGATTCTGATAGTCTGTCATCCTCTTGTGTACAACTCAACTGGAGCCTGCTTTACTTCCATATTTTTTTCATCAGTTTATTCATTATTTCTGAAATGTTAACATCTAGCTGTCTGACTTGAGGAGGCAATAATCAAGATAACCTGAGAGTGATAGTATAGCCCTCCTGGTATTATACAACATTTTTATAATGAAGTTTGAAAGTTTTTATTATGTAGTTTTTCCTTCAGATAATTCAGATTGTCAGAAGTGTCTCATTATGCCAGTAGTACAAAATATAGAAAATTGTTGCTAGACAATAACACAAGCACAAATGAGATCATTGGAGTGTAGGTTTTAACACATGGCCATTATGCTATCAACCAGGATGACCTGTTTTATTAGGTTTGAACAAAATCAGAACACTGGTGTTCTAGTTAAGAGACAATTACAATGTTAAAAGGAAAAAAAAAAAGAAAACATAAACAAAACCCAAGCAAACATCAAGCCCCATTACTATGAAATAGTATTTTGCACTTGTGCCTTCTCTGACTGATAATACAATATTTTATGCTGCTTCTTTTTTTTTTAAATATAATGCATCACATTTTTTGTAATCAATCACAAAAATTATGTAAGAAGGAGTATCAAATTCAGTCCTGTAAAAAGCATGGTGTTTTACATATGCTGAAAGAACAGGTGACTATGGGTCCATGAAACATGGAGATCTCCAGGGTTGGGCAAAACCCATTCAAAGGGGTTAGGATTGTAGATTTAAACATAAGTGGATACAACTCATCTGGGTTCCAAACAGATGCCCAAGATTGTTCTTGTGTCTGGATTTGTCTCTTTATTTATGAAGCTCTTAAGTAGGATTACTTACTTGCTACAACCAACTTCCAGAAAGGAAGTTGACTCAAGAAGTAGCAAAATGCAGAATTAGTCCTTGCAGTGTTGTAAAGTTATAAAAATAATTGTCATGTCCACTTATTTTTGTTGGGAGAGAATTAAGCCTTGTGTACTCTTTTAGTTCTTTAGAAATATCTTTCATTTTCCCCTCTTGTCCTCTATCATCTGCTGCCCTGATTTAGCAATGCAAAGCAGATTCAAAGCACACGGGCATTTATTAATGCTGTGCAAATAGAAGTTTGAGCTGGTTTTTTAATGTACTTCCCAACCTTGTTCAGTGTCCTTATGCTAGCTTTCAGGTAAAAACGTTTTTATTGGCAAGGAGATCTGCAAAAAAACTCAACCCCTGTGAATAACAATGGGAACAAGAATTAAGTTTGCAAATTCTGCCCATACAGAAAATTTTATGCACATATATACGTTACACATTTTGCTGAACAATTGGGGTTTGGGGTTTTTTGTTTGTTTGTTTGTTTTGTTTTGTTTTTCTGAGTAGAATATGGTATTGTGACAGTCACAGTTCTTGGAGGAATGATTTTTGTGTCCGAATTCTAGTCTGTCTCTTCCTGATGTATCTATTAACCTAGTAAAAGTTGTCACCATGAGCCTCAGCCTACAGCTGTACTGTGATTTGAGTTCTGTCTTGAAAAAAATATTTGCTATATCGCTGTTGCCACAATTCCCAAGAAAGATATCAAAATACATAGTAAGAATAATAATTGTGACCACCAGATACTAAGGTAGTGTTGAAGTATCAGCATTCATACAGATGGGTAAACTGTACAAACAAAAAAGCCTGAAAAGATCCCAGGAGCCAATAAACAAGTGAACCAACAAGAAATACACTGCATTGACTATATGAGAAAATTTAAGGGAATTTTATCTCTATGGAATGGGCAACATAGAATAATTCCAACTTGAAGTGGAATCCCAAAAGTCTACGGAGATTAGGCTTGGGAATATCTGAGTTACCCATAAATTTACTTAAAAAAATTAGCCACCAGAAGTAATGTAGGAGTTTTGAAATCCCTTTCATGTGATTGATGGTCCATTATGGGAAATACAATAGAACAATATCACAATAAACTGGTGTGGCTTAGATTAAGTGAACTTTGTTATTCCCAAACTTTAACAATTCAGAATACCAGACAGTACTAGGTCACTGAAGACCACTTTGGTAAGAAAACGTGACCTGAAAATATTTTCCAGGAAAATTTGCCCTGGGAAAACAACAACAACAACAACAACAACAACAACAAAATTACAATCAGTATAAATTATAATAATTGGTTATTAATATATATAGATAATACAGTCTAAAGAGGTGAAATTTAATTTATCTGGCATCATGATCTTATCCATTAAATCATATCTAACTGAAGGAAAAAGGACATGCACTGAAACGATTTAGGTGAAACATTTAAAGATGCTCCATATATTTAAGTGCATTTCTGAATTCTTCTGAGCAGTTAACTATTATCCTAAGTGTTGTGAGAGAATGACATTGTAAGGAAGTGGAGTCAAATCACCTAATACACATATTTATATTTGAAGTAAATTGGTCAAAAGGGAGCATTTTCAGGTCAAGTTTTCACTCTAAACTAGTAAGTTATATTTAAGATACACCAGCATCTTAAAGAGAAGATGACGTGAATCTTGAAACTATTCTAAATATTTTCCTTCTGTCCCCATGAGTTCTTCTGAGTTACACAAGTTAAAGGTACAATCAGAAACAGAAAACTGAAAATCTTGCTTACAAGCACAAGAGATATAGTGTTCTGCAAGGTCCAAAAAGCCTAAAATCCTCAGGGTTTGAGGCTGGCTATGGTTTACTTTTTAATAAAGATGAAGTAAATTCTGAAGAAAAAGAGGGGAGGCATGAGTTATAATCCATTTATTTTAAGGCTCTATATAAGCTCTCTGTAGAAGGTTTTAACTTCTTCCCTCCTCGCCCTTTTTTTTCCCTTCCTTCTGTAACTTCTGTAGGCCAGTAGAAGAGTTTTGTTTTAACAGCTTATCTAGTCTCAGCAAATGAAGTCTAATTTACTAATTTATTTGCACAGCTTCAGCTTAATTTATCAACATCTAGCTGTAAATTTATATGTGAAAACAACTGGGACAAAAGTTAAAAATTATTTCAGAGGAAAAAGGAGGAAGTTGATGTAATAAAATTCAGTCTGGTCTAAATGTGAAAGAATCTGGAGATTGATGAAAATGCAGAGGAGATTAAGACATGATTTTGACTCCAGTGTCATATTTTGCAAGGGAACCCATTCTGCAGTAACATCTGATATAGAAAAGTCAGCTATCAAGAAAAAAATACAGAAAATAAAATCTCAGATAGCTAGACCCACAGTTAGTGGGAGTTAGCCTTTCATGACAGCATAGCATTAACTTCCTTGGTCAAAGACTATTAATCATGTTGAATTATTTATTGAAAACCTGTTTTCTGCATACATGTAATCCTCAAGCTGTTTTTTAAGAACAGTCGTTTATTCAAGAGAGAACACAACATAATGTAAATATTTGGTTTCTGTGTTGTTTTTGCATTCAAGTGTTATCATTAAATATAAAATTGACTTCTAACATTTGAGAGGGTAGTTTAACAACAGTGTTACTCATTTCTCATAAAGTAGTTATTTTTCTAGTCATGTCATTTGCTAAGAAAACAATATAGAAGTCATGCTATATGTTTATATGGAAATAATAATAATAATCTATTAAGTTTTCAGAAATGAGATGATTTGTTCCCTGGTAGCATTCATTAATGTTGTATTTCCAAGGTCTCAAGAGCCAAAGGTTCTCATTCATGACAACGGAAACCACTGCACCTGCTTTTTATAATTAGATGCCTTTCCAACTGGAGTGGTCGTTCAGAGATCCATAATTTGATTGTTTTTCAATATTATTGTTCATGCAACTGGGTAATTACAATTTCATTTACATTATCACTACAGACCTATGACTTTTCATGTCAAAACCTCTACAAATGCAGGAAAATATAAAAAATTGGTTATCTTTAAGATAGCTAAATCCTTACTGGAAATTTTAACACTGAAGAATTTAGAAAAGCAATGAAGTGTTGCTACAAGTGCCCAAGAATGCTTTGTCTTCTATCCAAACTTTAAGGACAGCATTCATGAATATTACAGTATTTGCTTTATCTCTCTTTTATTTTGTCTTCATCTATGTTTTGCTGCTTTATTTGGCACTTCCTTTCATTGAAAGGAATTAATTCTACCATTCATGATCTGAGCTGGTGTTGTTTGACACAGTCTTCAAACCATCAATATATGCTCAAGAAAGATACTGGTTTTCCATTTTCAAATTCCCTCAGCAAATGAAATCGAGTGAATAATATATTCCCTGAAAGAAGTTATTAGAATCCAAAGTACGGAATGATAAAATGCCTTGACACATATCTATTTCTATGAGGGTTTTAGACTCAGGTCCCCAGCAAAACAAAGGGAACATGTTCTCCTTTCTAATACTGTCAACCTTCACTATCACGAACACCCAAAATTAATAATTATTTAGCTATGGAACAATTATGACATATGATTAATTGATCACAAGGAGCTAGTTCTCCTGGTGATATTAATCACTATGTCATCAAGCAGAAAGGGAAGGTAAGCAATCTATATCTGCTATCAACCATGTAAGGGACACATTAGTCAGTCAGCATGAAAAGGTCATTTTGGAGCAGAAAGTAGGATGAGTAGAGTTAGTCAGATTGATGAGACAGAGTTATTTTGTGTATTACCAAAGGGAAAAAAAAAAAAAAAGAACAACAAACAAAACACCAAAACATTTCTGTCTGTACAAATACTGTAAATAACTGGTTTGCTGAAACTAAATGCTAAGAAAAGACCAGGTCCCTGAGCCGTCAGCAAGGCTTTAGTCATCTATTGCTCAAAGGTTACCAAATGTGCTATGGGGCAAAGGAAGACTCTTTCCCCTCCCACATCTCTGTGTTCTCTTGATAGAAGAATATTTTGCAGTTGTGACCTCTGGACATGACAAACCTCTATCTCCTCCTCTCCTGATGATTAGGAGGCAACTCATTAAAGACTACTCATTGTCATCTGCTGCAGGGTGAAATCTGTTTAGCAAAGGAGTGCAGTATGAGGAGTGGGTTGAGAAGAAAATACTAAAAGGGGGCTTAATTAAAAAAAAAAAAAAAGAAGTAAGAGTGACTTTTTACAAAGGCTAATCGAGAAAGGCAAAGGGGAATGGTTTTAAATTGAAAAATGGTAGGTTTAGATTGTATGTTAGGAAGACATTCTTCTCTGTGAGGGTGGTGAGGCTCTGGAACAGGTTGTCCTGAGAAGCTGTGTTTGACCCATTTCTGGAAGTGTTCAAGGTCAAGTTGGACGAGACTTTTTAAGCAACGTGATCTACTGTGTGGCATTTCTTCCCATAACAAGGATGTTGAAACAAGGTGATCTTTAAAGTTCTTTCCAAGCCAAACTGCTATAGGATTCAGTGATTCTGTGGGAAGCAGTTACATGTGCTCCACGGTGTGCTGGAATTTTATGCTGATGGAAGAAAATGTGGATGGTGCTGACCATAGGACAGTTTCCTTTCCTCACTCCTTCAAGCTTCTTAGGTATCATTGTGTACAGCAACTTTGAGATTTACCTGAAGAATTCCCAGCATACAGATGTGATCTTTTTGTGCTTTAATTTCAAGAATTCAGTTCAGCCACATAGATATTGTATAGATGTCCTAGAAAAAAACTGTGTTTGAACTAATTTATCTTCCAAAGGAAGTTAATTAGCTCAAGCATCACACTGTTGCAGGTGTTGTTCCTAGATGTGGCTGCCACCCAGCTGGCTTGGGACAATGACAGAAAGAGCTTATGTCTGTTCATAATGGATTTGCAAAGCTGCCTTAACAATCCCATAATATATTTCCTACATTGTTTTATATCTCAAAGTGACATTGTGAAAAAATATGGACAATAAGTTGTTGTTATAGATGTAGAAAAACTTAGGTAGGGGTTTCCATGTGTGAAGGTCTCTACATATTAAAAGGCTGTTTCCTGGTTTTCTGAAGCCAGTGTGGAAAGCGAACAAGGAAGCAGCAGGAAACTACAGACCAAGATGTTATACCTTCTTCAGACAGTTCAGCCCACTAATTCATTCAAAGATATTATATATACTTCCCTCTCCACTCTTCACTTATTTTAAACATTAGATTAAAAAAAAAAAAAAAATCCAGAACATTACTGCACTGGTTACCTTATTTTGAACTTCAGACAAGTAGACAATGCTTCTGTCAGGTATCTACTTAATCCATTTATTTAACATTCAAAAATATTTCATTTGGTTTCATAAACAGGATTTTAGATTTTTTCCTTATGAAAATGCCAGTTTCACTGGCATTCCTTTTTCATGGAAAATGGTTGGTGTATAGAAGCTGCATTTTTCATTGATGGAAAATTTCCAAGCAACTCTTTATTTGTTTATTCATTTCTATCAGGCAATTTGTGTACTGGATGTTTTATAAATATTTAGATAGAGATCTATAAACATGACACTGTAACAATTTTAATCATCTTTGCACTAGGAAAAGTTTTTATTTATCTGCCGCTTTCCATTCAAATAGCCTTACATGAAGAGTCCTACTCTTGTTCTTAGGCACCATTGTCTATCTTGACCTTCTCTTGTGCCTCTAGTCACAGAGGTGTCGTAGAGTTTGAAGAAAGTTCAGGTGGAGAAAATGCAGTCTCTTGTTTCACATCTTCCTCTGGACAGGAATATGCAAGCAAATTAGCAAGACCTTGACAAAAAAATACTAATGAGAATTGTGAAAATATAAAATGTGACAAAATTTGAAAAATACAGGGGAGGGTAGGAGAAAAAGCCCTTGAACATTAAAAGAGAAGCTAGTGATAAGGAATGTAAAGTCAGGAGATGACCAGAAGCATGTCAGCTTCTGGGATTGCTACAGAATGATGGGAGATGCATTGAAATCCACAGGCCAAGAAAAGAAACAAGCAGAAAGAAAGCATGGACACTGAAGACATAGCCTGAGATTTGACAAGCAGAAGAGTTCACCAGCATCTCTTCCACAGTTCTATGTTTGACTCCTGATAAAGCAGAAAAAGAATTCATCTGCACACATGAAGAAATTTGAATGGGCAAATAAATTTACACATAAACACTGAGCTAACCTGAATGCTAAGAAAATTATTCCAATGGAAGTGAGTCTTCATGGTGTGCCCTAACCTAATACAGTACAGTGTCATCTGAAAATACCATAATATAAATCACAGTGAGTTCACTGTGATGGCAGTTTTACAAACTGTCTTTTTTTTTTTTTTTTTTAAATATCAAGTGTCTACAGATGCCACTGGTGGGAAATAAATATGGCACTGCTTTCTCCAGTTAGATATTTTAAATCTAATAGGATGAATATATTTTCTCTTTTAGTGATCATGTTATCAGAGACCCATATGTATCTGCTTTATGCTGCTATAATGAAATGAACAGGACCTAATTCACCACTTGGTTACTGCAGTCTAATACTACTGTAACTCCACTGTTATCTCTGTAATGAAATCAGGAGAGCAGAGGATAACATACTTGTTAGATTTGCTTAGGAAGAAAAAAAAAAGAGTGTGTTTCTGAGCTCTTTCACTGAAACTTTTTTAAGATTTCCCAGTCCTTTACGTTCATAGATGTAAACTTTCCAGGTAAATAAAATGGTTCCGGAGTGAAACATGGTAATCATATATTTAATTGTTTATAATAAATACAGAACACCTTGAAGGTATTTTAGCAATAAATGATGTCATGTTAGGAACATGTAAAAGAATTGAGATCTTCTGCTTAGTATGCTGTTAGGATCTGGGAGTCAAACTATGGCTTCCACCATGTTATTCTGGAATACGTGTAAAGAAAACCATGAAAATAACATTAAATTTCTAGGGGTTTGAACTTTTTTTTTTTTTTTTTTTTTTTTTTGGTGCTATTATAATTCACAATCTGGAATAAAATGTTACTATCTATGGAAAAAAAAAAATCTGAATTTGATTCTTCCCCAAATAAACCTTTAACAGGAAAACAACCTGATAGTTATGTAAATATTTGGAAAACAGGATCGTATTTGCTGCTCATTTTCTAAAGGGCAATGAAGCTTGTGTCCTTCCTTACTTGCTACGGGCAAACTTATTTGAAAACAAAAAAAAAATGCAGTTTATAATCCATGAATGTCATAATCTTCTGAAAAACCACTAACTGAGATGCCAAAAACCCAGGGTGTTGTGGCTTCAGGTAGGGTATAAACAGCAGGAGCAAATGAACATTTAAAAAGTCAAGATGCTGTTTTCCTGCAGCTCAATTTGCTCCTTTTAGAGCCAGAGCATTGCTTTTTCAAAATTGTGTTTTTTTTCCCTTTTTATTTTTTTTTTTTTTTTTTTTCTGAAACACCTGAGGGAGGCATTTAAATTTAATCACATTCAGGTTCAGCACTCATCATGGTGATAGCAAAACAGGTGTGGATTGGGAGGAAGGCAGGATTTGCTGATTTGTGAGATCTTATCACTCAGCATCTGCTAGCCAAATTGTCAGCTAATCAGCTGTGAAAAGAAAAAAAAAAAAAGTCTTGTTTTAACAAGAAAAGTATTTCATCACCTGTGGATATTGCCTTCTCAAATCCATAGGCTTTTCCCCAAATCTCTGCAGGCACCGAAAGGAAAAATCCTCCTCTGTATCTCCTGTTCAAAGTTCAAATCATCAAGTGGATACCCTCGTTGAAAAATTCCCTGGTTTTTATTAGCTAGCTTTGCTTTCTGTCCTGAAGGTAGAATTTCTTAGCATCCATGAAAGAAAAAATCTGCTCCATAAAGGAAAGAAAAGGGAACTTCACCTCTTGTTTTAGGCAAATCAAGACACACTGCTCTGTCTGCCATCCAGCCTGGCCAGGTATGAGGCCATTCTGGTCTAGCAGCCACGCTGTACCAATCCTAATGGGCCCTGCTGAAACAAGGTCATTACGCTTGTTTAGGTCTCCGGCTTGGATCTCGTTCATACATCTCTGGCAAGGAACATGGGTGAACTTGGGAAGCAGCTGCCTGTAGGAAAACATCTAGAGATCTGAAGAGTTTAACAGGTCACTATAAAAATCTGGACTTTTTTTTTTTTATGGGAAAGTGAAACAAGAACTGGAATATATGGGAAAAAAAACAAACAAACAAACAACACCACCACCAAAAAACCCACAAACAAACAAACAAAAAAACCCCACCAAAACAAGGGCATCTGAAATACAACTCAGACATTTTCTAATGGGAAAGCTTTAATAATTTTGTACCACACTAACACCTTCCCATGAAGCATTTGTTATTATCCACTGCTAAAGAGAAAATACTTCACCAGGTGTGGTAGAAATTTCTCTGTCTCCTTCTCCATTGGCTTCACAGACACTGGTGTCTGTGAAGAGCAAGGTAAACAGCAAGGGAAGTCTACATCTTATTAAGACAGAGCAATAGCAAATCCTCCCTCAGCAGTTTACTGTGCTGTGTGCTTTTCTCCCTCCCTGCCTCTGTGTTGACTCTGAGCAGGTGGTACAGGTCACTGGTCACCGCAGTGCTTACAGTGAATGAGATGTACAAGATACCTCACAGATCCTCAGAAACACAGAGGCAAGCAAAAGAGCAGATTTAAGAGCATTGTGATGAAGTGCACAGTTTCTGAAACTCAGGCAAGTAGAGGACCGAAAACACAAAAAATACATGGAAAAGGAACTCTCTGGAAGGGGTTCTTCCTCAAAATCTGCATGGATACCAATCAAACTGCCTATGTGAATAAGGGCAATATGTAAAATTCCTCAGCTAGTCTTCTGCAAGCCATCTGCTTCAGCCCTACTTTGGTAGATTGGTACGGAAACCAGCTCAGTATAAGCATGACTTCTAAGAATAGGTATCTCTTTCAAGAATTAGGGGTCAGGCAGGGTAGAATTGCAGATTTGGATTATTTCCTCACTGATCTGACAAATAAAAATTCCCTGTTATTGAGAATATAAATAGTACAACCAGGTAAAAAAGTCCTTGCTCAAAATGACAGCTCTCCGCAGCTTTCAGAGAATGATTTGCAACCAAAGCTCACTGTGTGGGACTCTGTACTATCAAGCTTGGTATATTAATTAGGAGAAACAAGCTCATGTTACATCTCACACCCTTAACCTTTACCTGAAATGGTTAGAGCTGCAGACATCAGCAGTGTGGAACACACACATTCATGAAATTCTGGACATGATCTGCCATGAATTCAGTCCCAAGTAGGAATTAAATATGGAGAAGATCTCTGCTCAAAGCAGGTCACCTGAGCTGCTTTTCATGCTGTACACTACAGCTTTGCGAGATTTGGTCACTTATTCAAGATGCTTTCAAAGTAAACCAAGTTTGCTTAAATATCAGGGGTTTTTTATGTTCCTGTTTATAAAGAAAGACATTAAAAAATACTAAAGAAATAAAATGGGCCTGATTCATTGATGTAGAGGAGTTTTGCAGCTGAAGGTAATGTAAGTAATAAGACTTGACCTAATTAAGTGACTACAAGGAACAGATTGCTATGTGTTTAGCAAAAATATGAATACAGTGTATTGAAATATATTTATTTGACTGTTTCAAATATTTGTGACTTTCAGGTTAATGGTATAATTTACATTGTAATCAGTCTTCCCTATTAAAGCTTCTAATGGGAAAAAATAAACTAATTTACTTTCTTCGTAAAATTTCAGCAAGGAAAAGTTAGGATCTAAAAGGCAATGTTATCTTTAATTAATCTGTGTTTCTTTACAAACTCATTCTCCACTTCTCCCTTTAATGAGTACAGGATTGAAAAAGGTCAGGTGTTATATTTTTTATGTATGGCTATTACTTTTTCATTTTACTAATTTTTTTATTATTATTATTCACAAAAAAACCTACAAAACAAAACACAAAAAAAACCCACGACCCCCCAAAAAACCCCAGCATAACTTGGTTAATATGTATTTCAGATGCCTAGATTTTGTAGCATCGAATCAATTTAATTCCTGAATTTAGTGGTGGGCAAACTTCATAAAGGGCAGATATTCTTGTGACTATCATACTCATCTGTGACTCAAGAAATCCGATTGATACATAGTGCCTTTATTTCTCTACCTGAAATATCTCACTTTTAGTGTCAAAATCAAAGTGTTTTCCAAATTAATCAGGATTTTTTCAGGAAGCTGCTGGAGGAAAATGTACATAAATATTGTAGCTATAGGCAATTGTAGAGATAAAACACGTAAACAGAAGTAAAACTGTATTGCAACAAATATGTTTTAGCACCATCTAGCTATCTTGTCAGGTAAGTCATAGTTGTGTAACAGTTATGAAATCTAATCCTATCCTAGGTAAAAAGCAGCATGGAATTCTGTGTATTTTTTTCCCTCAAATGAATTGCAGTAGTTGGTATTGAAATACTTGCAAATATTCATACATTTACAAATGATCAGTGTTAAACTGCACTAGTCCTCAGATTGGTGTCTGTGTCTCGGTTGAAGATGAAGGATATTGGAGTGTTATCAGCTTGCCTTTCACAGTTGTAAGAATTTAGAAGATATGAGTGAAATAAGAAGTTTTCACCATAAAGCCCTGCTGCAGCTCAAACCGTGACATTGTTTCAGCAAGCAAAACCAGTGTGTGCACAAGCTCTTTGAATTTGCTCGCTGGTATCCTTTGGTATGAATTTATTTTGACTGAACCCTCCCAAGAGGCTGGCTAGGGAGGAAGAGGGTGAGTGAGAACTGGTATTCACAGTAAGTGTAACCTCTATAAACTATGGAGTTTGAATAAGATTGCTGATAAGCAAGTGTAGCATTTAATATCAGTGCTTGTAAGCTTTGTCTGTCAAGATCAAAGGGTGATCGTAGAAAAATCATCAGAAGAACAGCAATTATCCACACTGAAAACGGTAGTAATAGACACCTGGGTCAAAGATGTGCCCTGGTCAGGAGCATAAAAGTCATCTATCTTTCCTTATGACTGTCATTGAGATGGCTAGCTCTTTGTGTGCAGTGCAGGGGTTTGGAGGAAAAAGGGAATTTAAGGTGAAAATATGTCAAGTTTATTAGTTTTCAATTATGTGACTTAATGAAGTTTATATATGAAAAACAGTAGAGCTAAGGAGAATCAGTGGGTGAATAAAGATGCTGACACAAATACTACCTGCTGTACATCTCCTTCTGAGAAGTTTCTATGCTGATCTGGGAGTTGTGATGTTAATTGTTCTGGGGCCTGATCAAATACTCGCTATGTGCATCAAGAATTTCCAGAGAGACAATTGGTCTGTGCCTTCTGCTATAATTTATTTGATTGTTTCCTAAGCATTTATTCTAATTTAATAATTGAAATTGCATTGTTAGTGTTGGGACCTGGCTACAAAGGAGCTTTGAAGAATCTCTTCAGGCATTTGAAATATGAATTTGTGAACAGTTGAAAAATAGGTCACAGTTCAAACACATGCCACTTGAAATTTGTTAACATTGGTTAAATGCACAACTTGTTTTAACTGATTTTTTTTTTTTTTTTTTTAATAATTATACAATCTTAGAACCATAGAATTGTTTGGATTGGAATATAATATCTTCCAAGCCCCCTGCCATGGGCAGGGACACCTCCCACCTGATTAGGTTGCTCTAAACTCTATCCACCCTGGAGTTGAACACTTTCAGGGATGGGGCATCAACAGCTTCTCTGGGCAACCTGTTCCACTGCCTCACCACCCTCACAGTAAAGAATTTCTTCCTTATAGCTAATCTAAACCTACTCTACATTTACAGCCGTTCTCCCATGCCCTGTCACTACACATCCCTGTCAGAATTTCCTCTTCAGCTCTCTTGTGGTCCCCTTAGGTACTTGGAAAGGACTTTAAGGTTTTCATGAAACTTTTCTTTCCTGAGGCTGATTAACTCCAACTCTCTCAGCCTGTCTCCATAGCACAAGGTGGTCCAGCCTGCTCATCATCTACATGGCCTCCTCTGGACTGTCTCCAACAGATACACTTCTTGTGTTGGGGTCCCAGAGCTGGATGCAGCACTCCACGTGAATCTCACAAGAGAATAGAGGGGGAGAATCACCTCCTTTCAACTGAGTCATAATGGTTCTATGAAATAGCAGTAATCAATCAGTCCTTGTTTATTACACTATTTGCAGTATGTGGGCGCAAAACAACTATAAATGAGTTACAATGGAGGCTTCAGTACTGAAGGAGGACTTTAAACAAAGCTAACTTTCTGGTGTATTACTCAGCACTTTGTACAGTTTATACAGCTCAGAGATCCATCTGTGCAGGTAAATCATCAGGCAAAAACATCACAAATATATAAGTGAAAGAATAGCCATCACTTGCCGTCATGAATAAAAACAGGACGCTCAGCTATAACAATAAAATTACTTTGGATCAGAGCCCAGTGTTCTTACTTTCTGCTGGTATTTCTCTATCTGCATTATTTCAAGACAAATGTTTCTATTCTTTTTTTTTTTTTTTTTTTATTTGTATGTTATTTTAGTAGCCTTTTCTTCTCATTCCTTATATAATTCTTCCAGTATAGTTCCCATTCTCAGACGAGGTGAGTGGAGACAATTCCTATTATGTCAGTGTTGCTTTTTACCTAGAGCTGCAACAAGGATTTTTTTTTTTTAAACAATGCTGAAATTCTTGTCTTTTGCATTAGTTGCACTGTGTTTGATATTTGTCATCTTCCACTTAATTTTCACAATTTTTTACATGTATATCTTCCAGCTATCACTGATAAAGTGCAATGAAATAGGAAGTAAACACCATCAGGGATGCATCTCAGTGCAGAGTGCCCTGATTTTTAGTGTTGGCATAGTCCATTCGGTCCAGCTCCATTCAGGAGAAAGTAGAATATAGAGGATTAATTTTATTTCAGGAAACAAATAATTACATTCAGGTGCCCCTATTAGCATACCATTAGGCAAAATAGAAGTGTTATTTAGCACACTGCTGAGAGCTAAAATAAAATAAATCTAACTTGATTTGTGCTTGCCAAATGCTTTGCTTTAGCTCTTTCAAACTCACATGTTAAACAACCTTTTGGTTAAGAATGGAAAAGACACAGATTATGCAGCTTGAATGGCAGTTGCTCTTTCTTCCCTCTTACCTATTCATCTGACCTTAAACTAAGGGAATCTTCTCACCAGTTCTCAATGTTGCCATTGCTAGATAACCTCAGTTTTGGACCTTTGAAGTTCACATCTGTCTAACTTCAATACTAAGAGTCAAGAGCTTTTTGTGAAGATAAAAACACCAGAAGCTACAAAAACTGAGATACCTCCTATTGCATGCAGTCTAGACTCCCTCTGAAATTAGGAGAAAGAATAGATGGGTTGAATTCTCCTATGAATGTGAATGGTTCTCTGCTCTGTAGTTTGGTACAGCTACAGGGTTACCTTAGGTACATCAGACACTTCCTTGAACTTAGCTGAGACTTGGGTATTACACTCCAAATCCAAACACTATCTATGGGGATAAAAGTGTTATTGTTACTCCATGCTTGCTCTGAAGACAAAAATGCTAATAATTTTATTGTGCCTTGGGCATCTGTCATGGTGGTACAATTCTATTTTGTGCTTAAAATCAAATTTCACATCAATGGAATGGCATTGCCTAGAGAAACTCTGGGCTAAAGTAATTTCATGTGAGAATAAGCAAGAGCTGAGCTTTGTATGGGTTACAGAAGTGATGGAAATATCCCAGTTGTTCTTTAGACAAAATAATTTCCATTCTTCATGGAATTTAATTGCCTTATGGTGCTTTCATTTATGCCAGCTCCAATTCCAGTGTCATCAGGGTACCTGTTCCTCTCAGGAATCAACATATCTGAAAGAAAAATCAACCTCATGAAGTCCTTCTCTTTCCTCAAAGAGCTGAGATATTTAAATATGAAAGCTATTGAAGATCTTAGAAGGAAAATACAGAATAAATGGGTCACGTAAAAACTGATTCTATATTACAGGTGTGTAATACAGAGCTCCAGTTGTGAAGCTTTCTTTATTTTCTGTGCATGTGCAATGTATTTTAATAATTTCCCCTGTGTAGATATCGTTATTGAGCAGAGATTCTCTGCTGCCAGGATAACTATAGGATTATACATACTCAAAATGCATGTAGTGTCAAATTCTTCAGCCACTAAAATGTTATACCTGAGGCATTACAAGGCTCATTCATTTCAAATTTGGCGATTCACACTGTTGCACTTCAGTTAACAGAATTTTGCCACATCACATTGGAACTTCTGTTACAGCAGCAGATTTCTGAGAGCAGAACTTACATTGTAAATTATTCTGATTTACTGAAGGTTAGAGCATGATGAAAGAGGGCAGTGTGTTTAAAAAAGCACCTGTTAAGCATATCAGAGAGCCACAGGGGATATTTTCTCTGAGCACTGAATCAAGGAATGATCATTATTTGTATAGAAAGTGCTATATACAATGGAAATATTCTCCAAACACTTTAAGAAAGCCAGACAGATCTCCTATCTTAATACGAGACAGCTCTTCTTTTGGGAATGGGGGAAAGTGCAAGCCTGTATGTGACAGACTGACAAGCCCGTATTAACTGTGAAATGGGTAGCTCTTATATGTTAAAGAGATAAATCTTTAAAAATAGCATTCAGGTTTATCACTCTCATATCATGAGTCTGGTGCATAGAAAAGCACTAAAGTAAACACACATCTGGTTAACAGCAGGGAAAATATTTCATATGAAAGATCTCAAATTACTCAAACATTATTTGAGTGTCCAACTGTGTTAATTCATGTGGCAGCAATAGTTTAATTCAGTATTATCTATTTTATTAGATTTTATTTGTTGCGCATTCTGATAGCGTATAAAGACTCTGGCTGTATATGAGGAGTTGTGGGGGCTTTGTATTGCTCGAAAACACTGCTTGACAAGACAGCATCTTAGCTAAATCGGTGCTATGCTGGTCAAATTTTTAGTGAAGTTCAAAGACAGTGCCAACACATTCACCTCCAATTTTGGGGTGAGTTTCCCTTCCCAGTGAGAAAATACAAATCCCTACACAATCATGCACTAAAATGATCAAAAGTCTATCTCATCTCCACACTGTACCTTCATCAGAGAACAATGGGACTTTTTAGAAAATTACACCAGACCATCATTTTTAACAGTTGCTGCAGGATCTTTCTGCCACTGAAGCACTTAACAACTTACTGAGCTGAAACAAGATGAAAACTGCCCATTCACAGAAATCTCATAATGCCTCTTAGTGCTAACCCCCAGAACTTGTCTCAGGCAACACTTCCTTCTCAGCACGCGCTTTTAAAGATTTTATCTTTGCTCATGTCAAATTTTCTCATCTGATAAACTCAGATTTTTCTTTTGCCTTATAGATGAGGGTTTAATTGGTGCAAATAATGTATCAAGAGAGAGCTGTTGCATTAGTGTGGGGCAAAGAAACTTTTAATAAATTGATGCCCTTACTAAATAATTACGTTTCCTCTCTCATGCTTACCTATACCTCTTCAGCAATGCAACAGTACAGAAGAGAGGGAAAGGTCATTGTACTGAGCTGTAATTACACGTAAGATACACATTTAGTATATATGCATATTAGAAAATGTAATGTATTTGCAAATTTAGTAAATATGTATAAGATACAGGTTTATGTTTGATGGGATAATCTTGCTGGAAGGAGGGTCTTCTAACCAAGATAGACAGATGATATACAGGATACACAAGCCTGCAAAAAGTATTAGGAAAAAAAGTCCCATGAGCATAATGAGGGATTAACTTATTTGAGGGGTCAGTTTCACTAGCTTTGTCTGCATCAAACTCTGGTTCTTTCTTCTGACAAACAAACTTGAAGGGATTTTATGCAGTGACAAAGTCCTGAGCCTGGCTGGTGAGTTGTCCAAACACAAAAAGAAACCCTACTTGGTCCTCAAATCACACAACTGTTCAGACTAGAATCTGCTTAAAAATCCTCGTGCCATGAGCTGTAATGGAAGACTTCAGTAGCAGCACAATGGTCTCTGAACATCTGAAAAGAGCTTAAATTGGGGACAAGGAGGATATAAATGCAGACACACTAATATGAAAAATAGCCTTATGAGCAACATTTCCAAAGTATGTGTGTCTCTTACATGAAATTGCTTTCAGTGCAAAGTATATTTATGCAAATAGCATTTCAATCACTTGTGACCATTAATCAAATAGAGCTGTCGATGTAATGGAGTCACATGCCAAGTAAATACAGGACTGCTAAACCAGCAGTTGCCAGTTGCTGTTGTCTGCTGATGCACAGCCAGAGCTGTGCAAGCTTACAGCTATTCAGCCTTCATGGTTTTTCACAGTGACCCCATGCTCAGATGTCCCTGGCCGCCTGCTTTCTTTCAGGGTTGTAAAGTCAGATTCACCTCCAAGCTTCTCTGTGGGTAGGAGAGGTTCTCATTCTTTCAGGAAAAGAACAGGCATCATCATAATGGCATTAAAGGAAACAAAAATTGCTTCCTTTGAGCAACAAATTATACCAACATTAAACAACATTTACTGCAATGAAAATTATTGAAGCAGCAAGGTATCAGACAAGCTGTGTACATCTGGTCTGTTCGTCTGCTTCTTCGGAGTAATTCATTGACAGAGAATATCACAGTAGTTTTTTGTCATATTTTACTAGAAGAAAAGCAGAAGATGTTGCTTTCTCTTATAAGGATCAATTTTAGCCTCTTGAAAGAAAAAAAAAAACAACAAACTCATGAAATGTAAACACATCCATGTTTCTCTGTAAGTACAGGCTAAGCATCTTCATTTTGTGGTTGCGGCATATGTAAGTAAGCTTAAATTGAGAAAATTTAGCTACTGCAAGAATGTCTTTAATCTTTTAGTAGTTGAGAGCATCTCAGAAAGTCTCATGCTGCTAAAAGATACCATGTTGTAAATGAGATGTAAATTGGAGGTCCTGACTGTTTGCGATCATTAAAGATTATATGAAGAATAGTGGTGATTAACTTTAATGTCCTGCCAAATTCTGGTGTGACATTTTTCTTTTTTTCCCAAAGGGAGAAATTCCTCTTAGAACTGCAGTCAGATTATTCATCACCTGTGTGCTAATGTTTCGTGGTGTTAATTGCTAGATTTCGCTCCTTAAATCAATGCAAGTTAATATCAAGTCACATGAAAGCCTTCTTTCTACATGCAACAGGCTAAACAGGTCATTTGGTACTTCTTTGGCTGGAGTTTCAGACCTTACAGTCTTTCCATCCAAACTGCAATGCTGGAAAACTCAAATAACCTGGAGTTTTTACCACTGTTGAAGGTAATTGGTAATAACTGGATTTGGACGAAGGCAGATTGAATAGTACTTGAATGAACTCATGCTTTCAGTTTGGCTGCAGAAGCAGGAATCTGTGTCTGACAGACACTGATGAACACTGTGGCTTGGTGACATCTTGCATGGTATTAAAAATGGTTATATGTTTATGCCTTAGGGAAAGCTTCAGGGGTAATAATTAACTGAATAGGACGGGAAAATAAAAGACCCACCAACATCTTCTAGTATGTTTCATACAATCATAGAATCATTAAGTTTGGAAAAGACCTTAAAGGTCATCAAGTTCAAATGTCAAAATAACACAAGCAACTTTGGCTGAATAAATATCAGACTGTAGAGAGCTTTATTTCATACCTTAGATTAGGGGGGAAAAAATTAGCTTAGTCCATAGGTGACTGGCCTTTTTTTTAATTTCTTTTGAAATTGTTTCTCATGAAATGAGTGAGATCTATGTATTTCCCATTGAAGTTTCTTTTGCTTTTCTTTTCTTAATGATTTTCCCTTGTCCAAGCTTGGTTAGTGTCTCAAACTGAAATGTCATCCTGTCACTGCCAATGTCACTATATGAACGAAGAGCCTGACTGTCTCTGACTACCTCTGAATTTTCTAATATTACCTCCAAATTAATTCCAGACCCTTAGACATGTTTGAAGATAGTCACTTGATAAATACTCATCTAAAGATCAGATATTTATGAGTTTTAAGGTTCATAGTTCATATTGAACTTAATCTAATTCAAATTACATGGAGTATAATAACTAGGGGTAGACAAAACAACATATATTCACCACAGAGTAAATTTTTTCATCATCCTGTAGAAAACTGGAATAAAAAAAAAATTATATGCAACAGATGTGCAAGACTTTTATGATCGGTATATTCAAGATTAGGTGTGACCTTTGGACAGGATATTGTCTAGCTTTCATTTACACAGATTGCATGTTTTAATCAAGTTTGTAACATTTCTATATTCCTTTTAGGAACATCATTCACCTAACTTTACTAATTCCAAGAAAAAACAGGATCAACCTTTTGCTGATAACCTAATCTAAATATTTTTACTGCTAGAAAATATGTATCTTTTAGCTATTGAACCTTGTTACAATTTTGTCATCAAGACTGAAGTACCTGTCACAATTATCAGATACATTTAACACTAACACTATGAAATGCTTTATTCACTTCCTACTTTAATAAGACAAACTCCTGAAATTTCAGCGTTTTTTTTGTGTTTTTTTTTTGTTTTCCACTTCTGAAGTCACTTTTTGTGTCTCTCCTTTGACTTCTTTATAACATTGATGTAGCCATCTTCCAGCGATGATGCTGGTCTTAGATTCAGTATTCTTGTAGTGGTCCTAAAATTATTTTACAGAGGCAAAATTTAATTTCCTGAGTTTTCCATGATGGTCATCTTTTCATATGTCATGGTCCTCTTAACACACATCAGTTTTTTCCTCTGTTGTTCTGTATTGAAATTTAATATTAGAGGGATAATTTGTGGTGAGTTCTATAGTAGCAATGTTCATAACAGGCTGTCAAACTGAAATACCGTCTTTCTTTATCCTGCTCAGAGAGAGAGATGGGGCCTTTCTCCTTCAAATACCCTAGAACCATGTTTGTTTTTTCCACTGTGCAACCCTAAAGTGCAGAGAAAGGTGTTGCAGATACCAATGAGCAACTCATGAGCAGAAACTTTGGTCTCGCCATTAGAGAAGGCAGCATTTGAAGAAGTAACCCTTATAGACTTGTCTAGTGAAAAGAGTTCAATATTTACAAATCAGATCAATGGGGCATCAGGCAGAAGACAGCCATAGGTGCTCTCACAGTGCTGACTTCACTGTTGCAGTTAGATCATTTAGCAAACAAGCATAAATCCCTAGGAAAAAATATTGCTGTACAGATAAAAATAAGAACTCAGGTCAGAGGTATTTTGTCAAGAACTAAGATTGTCTGACATGATCAGCTCACAAAATATTGTGTTGCATTAGTACCATGTGTGTATCTCATTTCTCTGGAGTATTCAGCAGTTCCCTCTGCCAGTAATTTGTGAAATGAAAATTGGGCAATCATCAGGTGCTGAAGATTTCTGTTTGGATTTTTTGTTTTATTTCATTTTGGTTTGTTTCCTCTGAGCAAAATATTAACATTTTTACTTGTACCAGATCCTTTTAGGATTCCTACTCAAATGTGGGAAGGAAATGTTTATGGAGGAGGGGTATGGTGCCTCCATTCAGTGAGAGAGAGCTGTCTTTAACATGAGAACCTGTTGTTAAAGACAAGAACTTTGTCACTGATTGCAGTGACACTGAATTTTGTCACTGACTGCAGAAAATTGTGTTTTAACACAAGTTTATGCAGCAGACAACAGCCACATTTTAAATTGACAATACTCTCTTCTGATTAATTTTGTAAATCAGAATCTTCATCTCCTTATTTGCTTATATAGGATACTGAACAGGGTGGTTTGGTGTGGCTGATCTCTATGGAGCGAGGGTGGAGGAGTTCAAACAAGATGCAGACCTACAAAAGGCAGCCTTTGTCAGGTTTTATTTTCTGATATTTTTTTTTTTTTTTTTTTTTTTTTTGCCTGTCAGCACGTTTTTAATTCTCTTTGTGGACCTTGTGTGGAGGTTTGAGTTGGCACCCTGCCAAGCCCAACTGCCAGCCACATGGATTTCCCCCTCCTCCTGAGAAAGAAGGGAAAAAAGTACCAAAAAGACAATTGTATTAAAAGTGTGTATATATATATTCACATATATTACAATTATATACAATCAAACACTATGAGTCTACAGAACAAATCCCAAAACAACC
>JAWWEE010000001.1:32376739-32389007 GCA_035221455.1 Xenops minutus | reverse complement strand
AGTTCTACTTGAATTTAGGGTCTTAGTATCTCATTAAGTAATAAATTCTTCAGAGGAGAGGACCAATGGGAATAAAAAGACAAAATGACTGGCCTGAGATTAATAGGATAGAGACTAGAAGATGCTCAAAACTCCTGAGTCCTAGTCCCAGCTACTGCTGTCTTTCATGCTGTCTCACTTTCAGTTGAACAACCAGGACTCTTTGTGATTTATGCCTCTAATACATTGGGGAAAGATTTGTAAAACAGGCAACAGAATTAGGAGCAACCACAAACTGAAAAATAAACAATTTAATATGGATGGACTTTGGATATCCAGCAGGAGGTAGGCTTCCACACAATAAGGTTTTAAATAAAATTTGAAATCATCTACAAGTCACCATTATACATACACTGTTAATGAGTATAATTTATGATAAGCCAAAATGACACAGCATGAGGGATGTTGCCTAAGGCACCACCAAGCCTTGTGATGTTCATGTAACAAGGTAACTGTGGTGCAGCTCATAGTGTTTGTAACAACAAATCCTAAACAGCTGCAATTGTCCTGTGTTATGAAAGAACAAAACTAAATTGAAATTATGGACTCACAAGCCATTTTGACTACAAGGTTTGTGTGCTTTTTTCATGCTGTTCTCTCCACAACTTTCATGTCCGTTTTAAAGAGCCACAAGAAATTGGGAAATATAATCCCAATAATAATCAGATATATTTTATCTCTGTTGAAATTGTTTGGTGCATAGTGTTACACTTCTAATATGAAAATAAATCTGTGAAAGATATATTTTTTTTTTTCCCCAGTGGCTTATTTTTAAGTCTTCCCTTCTGGTCTTTCTCCACTCTGTGAGATTTGAACTAGAACACATCTGCGAATAGCATCAGTGCTTTAAAAGTAACCCAGAAATCCTGGTCTATAGGTAGCCATTCACAAAAGGAGCTATAATTGCAAAGCCCAGAATGAGCACTCATTACTGTCTAGTGACATAAACTGTATAGTTACACAAAATCCTTCATGAACTATAGAAAATTTACTAGTAGCTGGAGAAAAGCATACTATACTCTAATCCATTCTGAGGGACTCCAGATAGAGGTAACCACACTACCTCAATTTGCCTGGGTACATCCCATCTAATTTTAGGCCCTACATTAAGCTCCCTTAAATTAAGACTGTAGTGACTGCCTTTAGAGGCATTGAAAAAGAGTGATTCAGACCATGTTAGACCTCAGCACTCTTGTGGAATGAGATTCTACCAAGGATCACAGAAATCCTTTAGGCTGCAAGGGAGCTCACGAGGTCTCAACTTCAATCTCCTCTTCAAAGCATTAGTAAACCTGAATTCAAACCAGGTTGCTTAGAAGAATCTTGAAAGTCTCCAGGGAGGAGACAGGGCCAAAAGTCTTGCTGAAGACAAGGCAGATGACAGCCAGTGCTATCTCCTCAGCCAGACATCCAGCCATTTCTCTCATAGAAGTCAATCATTGGATCAGCTCTGAGTTGGCCTTGATAAATCTATGCTGATTGCTCCTGATAACCTCTTTTTTCATGTAAACTGAAATGTGTTTCAGTGGGACTCAACTCCATGTTTTTTTCAGGACTGGGGTGAGAATGACCAGTTTGTGGTTTCTTGTATTGTGTTTTCAACTGCTGTTAAGGTTGGGTGCAACGTTTGCCCTTTTTTATTTATTTATTTATTTATTTATTTATTTATTTATTTATTCGTTTGGTAGAAAAAAGTAGAATCATGGAATCAATAAGGTTGGAAAAGACTCTTAAGATTACCACATCCAACAACCAAACTAGCACCGTCATCATGTTCACCATTAAACCATGTCCTCAGTTGCTGTATCGACAGAGTTTTGAACAATTACAGGAATGGTGACTCCACAACTTCCCTGGGCAATCTATTCCAATGTTTTAGAACCCTTTCTTTGAAAAAAAGATTTTCTTAATATATACAAGTGAGATCTTCCATCTCTCCTTTCATAGGACGAACTCAAGTTAACTTGGTTAAGTATTAAGTATTTTAATTCTCTCATTCCCCTAAACTTTGATTTAGTGAGTTTAAATATAATAAAAAAAAAATAAAATAAAAAATTCCAGCATCTACTTTCAAGAATATTTTGGGGTTTTTTACACATTTTGCACAGAACTTCACCTAAATAGCTATTATCGTTATTATTAATGTACTTCAACAAAGTCATGAGGTCACCTTTCAACCTTATCTTTGTTAAGCTGAATAAGCTGTACAGGACCTTGAAAGAAAAGGGAAGAAGTTTGAACTTGATTTTTAAATGGTTGTTTTGATGTTCCTTAGCATTGTCTTAATTTTATTTCCCATAACTTTCAATATGTATTATTTGTCAAATTATTTTTCTTTGTTTCTTTGTTTTGTTTTTAGTTTGCTGACTAAGATCATGTGGGTAGTATTTTAAAATCCCCTTGTTATTGTCTTTGTCCAAAACCAATCTGTCTCTTTCACTGAAATTAAAAAGTTAAAAATTTAGGAAATTATATCAGTCTGCATTCAGAAGTACTTTAATGCAAAAATGAAAAAAAAAAAAAAACACAAAAAAACAAAAACCAAACCTGTCTTTTTTTTGTAATGTTTTAAACAAACTCACACTGAAAATAGAAAAGCTGCCTTTCAGATAGGGAATTGATTAACACAGAAAAGTCCCTACATTGGTCATTTGCGACACTTTTCAGTCAAATTAATAACTTAAAGGATCTTACAGGAAGAAAATTTAATGCAAGATTTAGATCAGAGGTAAAAAGTAGCACTTCAGAAAGTAACAATTACAGACTGGTAACAGGACTGATTTATCACCTGTTACTGTTACATGATAAGGGGATTAATAATAATAATATCATAATACAGAAAGACAAGGTTAAGCTGTAAATAACAAACACATTATGTTCCAATGAGCTGGGAATGTAGATGGAATTATTCAACAGACAATAGCAAAATACACTATACAGGACTTCAGGGCAGAAACTCTCAGACAAATACTTGATTGTAAGGAAACAGACTGGGAAGATCATGTGGTTTTTTGTTTGTTTTGTTTTGTTTTGTTTGTTTTTTAATAAAAGTGTATAAACTCTTCATTTATTAAAGAGACTAGAGGAACAATTACATTGTTTAAAAATGCTTGTGGGAAACTTTTTAAAATCTATATGATAACTGGCTCTGATAACTGGCTCTAATTGCTGGCTGATAGTATATTATCTACTACAGTCAAGTATCTTAATGATACTCCATAGCCCTTGTGAGGGACAATCAGCATGTGTTTTCCCTTAGCTCATGGAAACTCTGGCAGAGACTCATCTCAACAGAAGATTAAACACATTTGCTATAACACTTTAATTACCATGGAGTATTAGTGCACATGAATATTACCACGTTGTTTAGTGTGTTTATGCTAGATTAGACATAAAATCAATACTTTTCCTCTCAGCCCCTTCCTTAAATAAAAAAAAATAAAAATGTTGGATGACATTGCCAGAAATACCAGGCGGAAATCCAGTGCCCAGTGAAGCTGATAGAATATGTTGACTATCATGGCGGTCAGATATTGTTCTGAACAGTTCCAGTGGCTATGTGCAATACAAGGCCTGGTTGAAGACACATATTATATGCCTCACTAATTACTTAAAATTTAGTACACAATTAGATTTGTATTTCATGTTATGTTTCCACTGTACAAGATGAGTGGTACTGAACCACTGCAAAAGGTTGCTGGGAAAGATTAAGGCTCTTTGCAGCATCTGCTCATATCTGAGAGGACTTTGACCACTAAATTTCTGTAAGATGATGGAAACAAACAGAAACCTAAGAAACTTTGGTGGCGAGACCTTTGAGACCAAAACTGTTTTATAGCATCCCATTTCAAGAAAACAGTAGTACATAATGTTACAATTAAATGCAGAGCAGACTGACTATGTCATGACATATCATGTGTCAATTGTTTTCTCCTTTGGGAAGCAGAGCAAGAAAGGAAGTGTTTCGTGTGCCACCTGTTTAACATGGTCCTGTGCTTGTTGCTCATATCAACCATATGACCTGTCCATGTACAGACTGAAGAAATAACTCTTTTGCAATGTTCATTTGATTGTGCGCTAAAGTCTCCACAGCATTCCTTTAATGAAGAATTTTCTAAAATAAATTGCATACTTCTAGATTTTATGCCCATTTACTTTGGCCTCTGAATTCATGCCTCTAAATATGCATGAGTAAGACAATCTTCTTCCAATGGAATGTGTTTCACCTTGCTAGGCTAACAACTGAAATATGATTAATCACTTTTCCCTTGGGGTCATTTATTATGAATGACTTATGTAGTTACTACATAGAGCATCCTTCTAGGGCGGTGTGATAAAGTGAAGGCTTTTATAAATTGGATTCTTGCTTGACTGGTGCCTACTGCTATTACCTGTGAAATTGCATGGCTGACTTGTAGACTAATATTTTGAGAAACCATTCTAATATATAAAAAAAAACCCACAAACAAACAAACAAAAAAAACCCCACCTACAGCCAAAACCCACCAAAAATCCAAAACAGAGAAAAATTCTCTCCAAAATCCTTAGCAACCAAAAGATTCTGTACTATCAGCCAGTCTCAAAATAACCTTTCTATCCACTGCAATTTGTATTTGCAAAAGATAAGATGATGTAAACACAAAATTGACACAATGTAGTAAATGTAAAATTTCTGATTTTTTTGGAATGCTGCTTCAAAATGAGGTAGTACAGAACACTTCAATTTAAGTAACATGAATGTTAAAGGAAAATGTCCTTTTATGGGCAAACAAGAAGATGAAATTACACTTCTCTCTCTAAGACATCACATGAGACAAGAAAAATACATGCCTGCAAATCCAGTCTATTTTAATGAAGTTCAAATTCCTCCCAAATTGTATGAAGTTGTCGTTGAATCTGATGGAAGTGATGTGTCCATTGTGATAAGACAAATCTTGAGAATCTTTACAGTAAACATCTACATTTTTCTGTATATTTTTTTGTACCCTCTCTTTGCTTTTGCATCATTATCTTCTCAAATTTATTTTTTGTTGGAATACATTTTCTCAGTAATGAATAGTCTTTGGTTTATTCAAACAAGCTGAAGAACACTTCCATGGAACCAATTGGCAGTAGTGCACCAAGCTGGACTGTGGCAAACTGGCAAAATGAAAAATTTTAGAAAAGTTTTCTTCTAAATGGTCTGTCCATGGACACACCGCTATAACCGTTTGAAATGTTTCATCAGGATATCAGATTCCTGGATTCCTGGAAGTTTAAATCTTTGTTTTTAAGGCAGCAACTAAAACACAATTGTCAATGCCTGTGGCCTTTGATCTGAAGTAAATCAGTTTTTGATTGAGTGGAATGAAAATAAAATCAATGCTTGGGGAAAAAGGACACAAAGTATTGAAACTGCATCTCTAAAACACTCTAATATTTGTATTCCCAACACAATTTTTTTTTTTTTACATAATTAAGTTTCTCCTGCTATTTTAACTGCAAATCTGAAACGTATTAATGGAACTAAATTAAGAGCATAATGAGTGTCTTTTCAGTTTATCAGGACCTTATGCTGACTTTCACTACATTTCTAAAAATATCCTTATAATAGCACTTAAAGCTCTTTAATAGCAACAAACAGAAACATTCATGCTGTTAATGTTATTAAAATAGAGCAAAGGTACATGGCAAATAGCATAACACCTCATATTGTATATTTAATAACCTGATTTCATCTCTCACCTTGAAATAGAATGTCATATTATGGTGCTACATACTACAGGTGCTTTAAGTAACTCTTAGGAGCTGACTTGCTGTGAGTGGCAGTGGTGCTAATATAGGATTATGTTCAATTAGGACAAAAGTGAAGTCAGTCTGTGCCTCTAATAATTACCCAATTTCAAGGGAAATAAGTACATTCCAAAAGTATTTGTAGTGAAACTCAGAAATACGTAAAAAGTTTACTCAGTGTGAAAAAGGATTAAAGAATACCCCATTGATATCAGATCTCATTGGAAGTCTAAAATAGATGAGGCTTCCCCTCAACACATATTTTTACCTTTTTTTTTTTTTTTTCCCTCCGAGAACCTACATAAAACACATTGAAGAATGCAGCTTTCCAAAACCCAACATGAACTTAAGTAGGTTGGATAGGGTTGCTTTGCAATGCAAAATCTAGCTTCCTTCTGGGTTTTTGGCATCTCTTTTCTCGCTAAAAGGGATCTTTTCAGTTAGAAATCTCTCAGTATAAATAAATCATTGTCCCTGGAAATCTCTTCTGCTTTGTATTTAGTTTACCACTCCTACTTTTATAGCCTGATTATATCTGTATTGCTACAATAAAAAAAAAAAATAGATGAGTTCCAAAATTCATTAATTTTCTCTGATTCGTATAATTCCTTAGCATAGCTATTGGAATATGTAACTTATGAAAATATGTCATTAATAAAAAAATCAGTCTAAGCCAACCCTGCCCAAAAGCAAAGCAGAAAGTTGCCTCTATCTCCTTGAACTTTCTAAACTTAACAGTAATTTAAGTCACCATAAGAAGGCATTACCTTCTGGAGAAACCCACCTGTTGCAAACTTGTCATTTGCAACAAAAGTGGTGCTGATATTTGGTGAGGTTACTTCGGAGAAAATTGCCCAAAGCATAAGTGATTCTTTTCAGTATGTTGGCTTTTCTAGAACAATTCAACATATTTCTGTTAAAAATGTTGCCAAGGAGTTAAAAATGTGGATACTGAATGTTTTTTAAGATATTTTAAGCCATCAGTAAAGGTAAGTATTATATATCTTTATCTATAGTATGTCAGAGTCATTCAGTTTGGTTTGGACCTTGGGAAATCTCCCACTGAGAACATGGTCAACACTGAATTTGGACCAGGTTTCTTACAGCATTGCCCAGCTGGGTTTGGAAAACTTCTTGTGTTTGAGGTCTCATGGGGATCTCACAGCTTCTCTGGGCCACAGGTTCAGTATTTGAATCCTTGTTAAGAAGTCAAGAAGATTTCTCATGTTCCCACAATGCAATGCTGTCTTCTCTTCTTGATGACCTCCCTGTAGGCACCAGGTGTTGTTTTAAGGTTCCCTTAAAGCCATCCCTTCTTCAGGCTGAACAAGCCCACTTCTTATGGCATCTTCACACAGTGCAAGTACTTCAGCCCCATCATTTTGGTGGTTCTTGAATGAACTCACTACAATTTTTTGGTGTCTTTGCTGCACTGTGGTGCCAAAAAGAGGATGCAGTGCCTACATGTGGTGTCACGAGTATGAATTACAGGGGGATAATTCCTTCCCTGGATCATCTGGATCTTTTCCTGCTCTTAAAGCCCAGGATGCTGTTGCTATTCGCTGCCAGGGCTGGCTCATGACTCAAGACTTTTTTGCAGAACTGCTATATGGTCAATCTCCAAATGTTAATATTTCAGAATGGTGGTTTTTAAACTCTCCTACATGCAGAACTGTGCATTTGTCAAGGCAAACAGATAAATATACTGGAGTGTTCAAAGCTCTCCTGTAAGTACTAAAGCTTTTCCATTAACTTAAATTTCTATTTTACCGTAGTTAAATCTGTTAAAGCAGATAGTATGGTGTAGCTTTATCTCATTGTTCCTAATTATTAGTTGCTTAAGTGGAAGACATGGGAAATCAGAAAAAAAATAAAAACAAGAGGAAAATAAAGCATATTTAGTGGCAGAAAGGAATGAAAATATTAGAGGAGAAATCAAAAAGTCATATAATAGAGTCTTGTGAGAAGTTTCTTGAAGTGTCAGACTTCTGGTAATCAACAGACCTATATACAAAGTTTATTCATTTGTTATTTCATTTTTGAAATATTGCCCAGGATCTGTATAGAATTATGCTGATTCCATTTTTTGGAAAGGCAATCTTAAAAGCACAGATGATTTTTACTTAATAGAAGGTCTTGTTGTACAAGATATATTTCAATTATGCCATATTCTCATGCAATAATAGATATACTTTATCAACTGCTTTTGTTAGCTGTACTAGAAAATTACTCATCCTGCATTAAGTACCACAAGGTACCATCAAGGTGTCCTTCAGGCATGCCTTCACTGCCAGCTCTGTTCAGAGTATGGAAGTAAAAAAAAAACCCAATTAAGCCTGAAAACTGTGCGCGGGAAAAATCAAGAAACTAACTGAACTAATATAGATTTCCTTTTCTTAATATTATAGGTATATTATATATTCAGGATAGGAAAAGATCCATGCACAAATAATCAGTATTTGACATCATGGATGCACCTGCTAAAATTTCAGACCCCTGGTTTGATAAAGTCCATTAGTCATCAGTATTGTCTTTCTGCAAGCACACATGGAAATAAAGCAGAAACCTCACACAGAAGTCCAGATACAGTTGATGCATGCAGAAATGTAAGTAAAGGTCAGTAAATATGTTTAAGAAAAGATTTTTTTTTGCCAAAGCCAAGTGCTTTCAGAAATCAGACTATTTTGGTTCACTTTAGTCAGTCTGTATTCCTGTTTTTTGGGGTGTTTTTTGTGTTCCAGTAAAAATTCCTTTAGATTCTACTTTTCAGCATCTGTGCAAACACCACAGAATCTGAAAATGAACACTTCCTCATCCTTGGAAGTGTTCAAGGCCAGGTTGGAGGGGACTTTCAGCAACCTGGCCTAGTGAAAGTACTCCCTGCCCAAGGCAGAGGGTTTGGAACTGGCTGAGATTTAAAGTCCTTTCTAACCCAAACTGTTCTATGGTCCTGTGATTCTATGATCAGATATATTAGACAGCTTATATGAAGAAACAATGTGACAAAACAAATGAGCTGGACACCAATGTGCCAGGTAGTTCAGAGACTGCTTCACTTTCATTTGATGCTTTCATTGAAATTTCTCACTTCACATCCTTTTTCTCTCCTGTTAGACAACCAACTTAATCTTCCTCTGATTCAATTCTCCATCTGTAAAATAAGTATAATAGTATTTCTATATCCCTATAGGGCCTTGTGCAGCTAAATAAAATATTACAAGATATTTTCAGATGGTGCAGCAGCAGTGGATAACAGAAACAGGAATGTAATGGAAAATCTGCTTCATCTTCAGAGTTGAGGCGTATGCCTATTTCCTTACTGTTTCCTAGGGAGATGCGGTTTTCTTTGATATGAGCATAAAACTTCTGATAATACTCACAGGATTGAGGAGCATTCAGTGGGGGAATAATACAATGACAGACAAAAACCCCACTGCTGTTACCTTCCCTTGAAACCTTTATACATACCAGTACTTTGCTTTGGCTTTGCCTCCAGCGGATCATCATAAACTATTTCCTTGTCTTTTGATAAGATGAAAAATATATTCATTTGGAGTTAACTGAAGCCTAATTTGCTGCTGAATTCTCTATTCTGCACATGGATTTTCACTTGGAGATCTTTATTCAGCTGATGATTGTTGCCTGTATCTTGTCATCATTTTCAGGAATGAAAAGACCTGAAGTTTTTCTGAATGCTTTGCTGTTGCCAAGGTGATAAAACACCAGCTCGGAAATTAGTGATGTTGTCTCTTGGTCCCTATGTGCAAGAGAGGGTCTGAGTGCCCATGTTTACACATAGGGGCTTTTCAGTCAATAGACTTCACACACATTCAGTTTTACAGGACAAAATCTTATTCTAGGTGACCTTTAAGGTCCTTTCCAAACCAAACCATTCCATGATTCTGTCATGTCATCTCAAAGTTTTAGGTAGATTATGTCAGATTGCAAGCAACCATGCAAGTAAACAGTAAACATCTCTCGACTTAAAGAGAGCAGCAGTTGTATGAAGGCAAACAAGGTAACATATATTATATGAAGATGAAAAATTTTAGTTTTAGGATCCTTCTATTTCAGTGCCACAAGGTGTCAGTGAAGTTTAAACAACAGTAGAGCATTCTCAGAATGTGAACAGCAGTGAAAATGGGTGAAGGAAAATAAAGGGAATAACCACAGTTAATTATAAGACCTGTTGTCAGAGAAATAAGTCTACAATATCTATGTGGTCTTTTTTTTATTTTTTTTTTTTTTTTTCACTTCTGGATCATGCTGTGTGTAATTACAATTATAATGAACATAAATGTAAAAATTCCAAACAAGAGCTAGTTTATACCCATGCATTTCTGCATTTCATTTTTCTTCTAATTCAGCAGTTAATGAAAAAGCTGCATCTAAATACATTTTATTGCTCAGCAGAGCAGCATTTTCAGCACGCTGTTGAATTTTGATTACATTTTCCCAAGCTTTTCTTTCCTTTGACTTTGTGAAAGAAAAGAGAAGAGGAGGGAAAAGAGAAGGAGGAGGAGGAAGAGGTGGAGAAGAAGGAAAAAAAATCTAAACCAGCTCACTTATACTAATGACACATCCACCTCACTTATAACAGAGCTAATATGTTTCCATTACAATGACCACATAGAATGGGTAGTTAATCATCAAGAAAATTCATTAGCTGAATGTCACCAGGAACCTGTGTAATGTAGCAAAGGAACAATGGACAACCATTTGAGCTTTAATTCAGCAGTGAGTTCCACTCACAAGGCTACTTTCATCTTTAAGAAATTGGGTATAAAGTTAATGGCATGATAAAAGGGTGTTTGAACTTAGTAAGCTTCTTTGATTACAAGGACAGCAGTTCTTCCTGTATAAGTGTCAGCAAATATCTCATATTGGATATTTGTTTCATAATGCTTTTGAATTTTCATAACAGTAGAGCCATCACATGGAAGGCTGATGCAGGAGCAATCTCCCATACCAGAAACATTTGCCTGATTTAGGCTTTTGGTAAATATCTTTCACTGATGTAAATTGGTCCTTTTGCATGATACTCAAAGCAATGAAGAAGTTCACATGTCTTGGTCTGTGTCCACATGAGCTTTAGTAGTGGTTAAAATGGTTGTACTTCTCTCAAAGTGTTTGGGAACTTGTTAAAGAATATTTTTGGTTTTTGAGAATCAAAAGCCCACCTGTATGTTTCAAGGCCATGGTACACAAGGGCAGACACAGCTCTGAAGTATAAATCTCTGCCTGAAAGAATCAACAATTTAAGAACAGATAGTGGGTATGAAATGGCAGCATTTAGATGTCCATGTTGGAAAATGAATGAGAGCCTGAAGGAAAAGCATTCATTGAAGATGTTGTTGGGTGCACACAGCCTGCTTCTGTACAGACTACGCTTGGGCTTACAAGGGTATTTTAGTGTATTCAGACAGATGCAGTGCTAACCATCCACCCATGCTCAATTTGCTGAAGCCTGAAAACCCCCAAATGACCTACCACTGCCATTCCTGGCAATGGAGCACCACATAACAACTTCCAAGCAGAGCAGTGAGGGCTAATCACCATGTCTTATTCCCTTAACTGGGACCATTCACCAGAAAAGGGCATCAATATCCTCTTGGCAAGCCAGGAATCAGGTTGTACTCAAGGCCCTGTTTCTCTCAGTACTGTATTTATAAAAAACTGTAGGGGAAGAAGTAAGCTCTTGCTTCGTACCTCACTCGGCATCAACCAAGCCTTGCACAGCAGCCAGAGCTTGCCCCTAAATACTACTGAACATGTCTTTCTCTTATCTATTTTTTTTTTTTTTAATCCAGATAATAAATGAAGAAGTAATTTGCTTGCAGGCCACATTCTCTTTTTCTCTGTTGGGTGCTTCAGGTGTCAGCATGATAGAAGAGTAGGGGATTTGCAGTACATCTTTGTATTTTGGCCAAGGATCTGTGGCATAATCCACTATCGCTGGGGACATTTGCATGAAAATGAGGGCATCCAGCAGCTGCTTTCATAGGTTCATATATGTCCATGTAGAGAAATAGCCACAGTCTCAGCTGTAATAACCTTCTGTGTTGTAGCCTGTACCTTTCTCCATCTGCAAATGAGGTGGGTGATTTTTGGGGGAAAGTTGTTTTTGGCTTGAAATACATATTATGCTGCAGAATGTTTTTGGAGACAGAAGCAATTTTTGCTCAATAAAATTAAATCTATATGCAAAGTACAAAACTGCCCCAGACTAGCAACATCAAGGCAGAATCTGCCTCATCTTTGTATCTTATCCAATTTTAAGCTGACATAACTAGTGGTAACTAGTCAACTAATCATCATGGCTAGGCTTCGCGAATGAAGATTTACAAAGGCTCTACCCACGCTTGCTACAAGCACTTTCATGGCTAAAAAGGCCAATGCGAGATAGGCAAGTCCAATTGCAAAAGGCACAGTGGAAAGTCTCTGTCGGCACTACTGG
>JAWWEE010000001.1:32366151-32376639 GCA_035221455.1 Xenops minutus | reverse complement strand
AGTAGACAGTACAATGGCTCTGTAGACACTAATCTTGGTGCTTTTCTTCAGGTGTTTATTGCACCAGACTCTTTTACGGAGTATTCCAAAAGCTCTGTATGCCTTAGTCAACTAATATGATACAAATAAAAGTACTGCACAGTGTCTTGTTGAACTTCTCTGTTTTATTAACCTCTAACTCTAATAACTCCTGTTTTTTGTTGTTTTTTTTTTGTTTTGGTTTGTTTTTTGTTGTTGTTGTTGTTGTGTTTTGGGTTTGTTTGTTTGTTTGTTTTTGTATAGACAAGATTGAATTCTTGTCTCTGGTTTGGAACTACATGGAGTAATTTGGATTATTCATTTTTCTGTGCCTGAAGAAGTAATTGTATGTTCCCAGATGCATAGGAATGGACCTTCTTTTGAAGGTCTCTGCCATGATATTTACAATCCTAACATAAAATCAGCCTCCTTTATCTTAGGAGAGAAGCCAACAACAAAATAAAAAGTATTTGCAAAAGAATTATTTTTCTCCCCGCATTTCCTATCAGAATAATACCTCAGGAAATGTCTAAATTGTTTATATTTAGATAGGGGGTCTAAATTCACTTATTTCAATAGTCAGCAATAAATATTTAGTTCTCAGAATTCCATTTCTGAAATCCAGGATTTTTGAAACTCTTCCTTTTTGTTCAGTTCTGTTGATAAGAATTTAACTCCAACATTATATGAATATGTGTGAAATTATGGTAGTGGTGGGAAGTTTCTGTGGATAGTCTCAAAAGCTATAAAATAGATTATTTACTTTAAAACCCAGGAGAACCTTCTGAGTTTTATGATTTTGTTACATTGATTAAATGTTGGTGAATGAACAATGTTCATTTCCAATTGAAAATCAATTTATTATTACAAAATGAAGAGTTTGAATGAGGTCATAGGTCTAAGAGTGCAAATCTTTGTCTTCACGATGCAAAATTTTTCAATTAATTATAGGAAAACATGCACAAGAGATTTTTCCAGATGTGTCTCTTTATAAATAATTTTTCTAGCTGCAATATATCACATCATTCCTCTCTGTATCCAAGTGATTTCTTCTAATTTATGCAGCATGGAGCTTTACTGCAGAAGGTCACTGAAGAAATTTAAATGCAAGACATCCTTCTTTGTAAATGCCTTAGACAGCTCTCGATATTTTACTGGTTTACTGGTTTTCCGGTTTACCAAAGTGCAATTGTAGTTTATCTGTTTCAAATATTGCTATCAATTATTTGCTTCACTCTCAAAATAAGAGATAACAACTTTTTACACCTATCTGAAAGGCAGACTGAGACAAATTCTAGCTTTTGGGTACTAACACTCATAAAAATGTAAGAATAATTAGTTCCTATTTCTGTGCTATTGAACAAGCCAGAATTAGTCCCAGGTTAAATCAGTTCTTATAATAACACCAGGTTAAGTGGTATCACACAGTGGAGGACTTGAAACTGCTAAAAAAGTCAATTGAGTATTTTTCCCATACTATCACCACCATCTCTATCTGTTTCTACAGATTCTTATAGGAAAGTAGAACAACTACTGTGAACCTGAGCATAAGAAAGGATTTTAACTTCAGAAGGAGTAATACAGTGCTCAGGCAGCTCTGAGGATAGGAAAAGAAGAGTTATTATACAGACATCTATTTGGTCTTGAAGCAATGTATTACACACAGTTTGGTCAAACTCTTTGTTTGTGTTCGTGCATGCACTTACATGAGTGAAGTATCTCACAGAGATTTATGTTACGTTAGTCGGTTTTTCTACCTTGCACTCTTTGAGATCACAGAACATTCTGAATTCGAAGGGACCCACAAGGATCATCAAGTCCACCTCCTAAGCGAATAGCCCGTACAGGGATCAAACCCACAACCCTGACATTTTTAGCACCATGCTCTTACTAACATAGTTAATCTCAGGGTCAATGATAGATGCTTTTTCTGACATTACGGAAAATAGATCCAAGGGGAAAATCTACAACTAGAGCAGAAGGGATTTAGGCATGTGCCTAATAAAACAACACATACTTTGAATTTGAGGAATATGATGGATTTTGCCCCTTGTATAGAAATATTTAATCTGGGTACTTTTTCTGCCTCCCCCAGTGAATAGAAAACCAGTGTATAGTTTAGTACTGGAGATGCAGACCACAAAGTACTTGAATTCACAGTGGCTAGGAAGGCTAATTTCTTTCTGTAAACCACTTTATCCTTGGAAATATATTTTATCTCATTTTTCATCAAGTAGACCAAAAAGTTAAAAAATTATCATACAACTGATGTTTCACTTTATTTAAATATTTAGCACAAGAAATTGTGTTTTTTTTCTGAAAGGGCAGGTAATCCCCATAATCTTTGATTATGCTCTAATCCACTGTGTCATGACTGCAGACCTCAAAAACACAGCAACTGCAAGTTGAATTGGCCTGTGTCTCATCAACTTCACTTCAGTCTACCAAACAGCATGAGAAACAAAACTGAGCTGTGGAGTGGTCAGAAGGTCTCTCACAGTTTCACTGCTGCTATCAAAGAAGCAAAGTTATAAAGCAGAGAGAAAGAATATTTCCTTCATTGTTTTGGCTTCCAGGACTTTCATGATCCTATTGCACCGTTGATCTTGCAAAAAAGCCAGAAAACCATAGTAGCTGCAGTGGTGTCCTGGAAAGGACCTACACGCAGCCACTGGATTTCAGATAAACTCTTGTCTGAAGCCAAATGCATGCTCAGTGAGCTGAATTTAGTACACATTCAGTGTTAATATACTGGTAAATTCCAGAGCAAATTTTTCTTGTCAGAATTTTTCCATACAGAATATTAATTTTCCTAGTATGTTAACATATTGAAATAAGATAAAGTGATATATATAAATCAATAACAACAATGAGAGTTTTCAAGAAAAGGTAAACATATAAAGTAAGTTACATACATATATATGTATATATGTATATGCAAAACTGTACAGATATTTGCAAAGGCAGAGATATGAAAGCACATTCTTCAGAAAAGTATTCACAGCTGTGTATTAGTTGGAGTGCTTTGGTGTCTGCAAGTTATTTGCACAGTGCTTTATAGTGTGAACATATTTATTATTCTTCACTGACTCCAGAGTCATCTTGTTAATTTATAAATCAAAAAGCAGGTTTTAACAGTGCAATGTTACAAGGTTTTTCTTTTTTGTTTCTTAGTGAATGGTTGATTTTATTTCTGTTTTTCCCAGCTGGTAACCCTGCAAACTCAGTGAAGATCTGATCAGGAAGTGTTAATGAAGCAGTTACTTTGATTTTGCTTTGTTTATATGCCAATAAAATTAAAAAAAAAATGTAGTTCCTTGCTAGCATAGCAAAACAAAGCAAAGCAAAAATAAAGGTACATTTCTTATGCATTTTAGTAATTTTTATCATAAAAAAATATAAATATCACAGTAGGTTAGTGTTGTGTTCATTTCACTAATCTTATTGCTCTTGTGGCCAAAACCAAAACAAATTATTTTTCTTAAATCATAGATTGTCAAACAATTTTTGTGTTTTTTGTTTTTTTTTTAAGAGTTGAGGATGGTCTAATAAATTCTTCTGTTTGCTCTAACTTGGTGAAACTAATGTAGAATAACTTTTAGGTTTGACCTTGTACATGCCAAAATAATCTAATGGATTTTAATAAAAGATAGGGTGAAAAAAGATTGAATTTATAGTTTCATCTACTCTTCTGTTAATACATAGGTAGGGTGTATCAACTTGTAAGTGTAGATGCTAGGAATTTTTTATTAGAGATACACTATGTGGGTCAATATTCCATCAATAATTAAAGATGTAATTTAGAATTATGATTATATTCAATATATTACTTTTCTTTGCTACTTTGTTCCAATAATATCTTAAGATTCATAGCAAGATATTTTTATTTATATATTTGGATGATCATAAACTTATCTTGAGCAAACTGAAATACTTTGTAAGTCAAATAGCTAGTCACTAGAATATCTTTGTTTAATTGGATCTTTACAATATAAGAAGCCCCTATTTCACTAGATAACAGGAATATGAGATTTTGTACTCTCCAGTGCAAAGATCTGGTATAATCAGTGAGACAATAAAAATGTCTTACCTTTGCAGAGTAAGAAAGAAAAAATCCTAACTCATTTGAGATTTTATTTTTCTAGCTATGAATTAAGCTTTTCAGAAACCTGTGCACAACTGGTCTAGTTTCTTTATGACCTCCTTCATCAACAAATTACTAAAGTACCACAACAAAATGAAGAACTTCATGGACTCTGACAGAAATGAACCATATTGTGCTTTTATTCAATTCAGTCATTCTTTTCCAGTTGCTTTTCCCCTCACTCTCCATTATGTTCCTTCCCTTGTCACGCAGCTAGTCTTCATTATTGTGGTATAATTTTTCAAGTGGAGGAGGAGGAGGAGTGTTCTGCTCCAAAGATTGCCAGACAGAAGCTGACTCTGTTTTCCTGTGATAAGGAGTTACACTCTGTGTATTCCACCACTAAGCCATTTCTGATTCAAAATTGTGCCCTGTCTTCCATCTGTCTAGATGACTCACAAAGGAAGGAGTGAATTCTCGGTACCTCAGCCTTGGAGATTAAAACAGCCACACTGAATTGGCTTTGCATCTTTTTAATTGAGAACCAGTGGAGCATGTGTGAAACACTATGCTTTGCTTCTGTGTGATGTGCTGCACACTCTACAGTTTGCATGCTAGGTTTAAAGGCAATATCCGCTATCAAAGTTCAGTTTTGCAACCTCAAATATAGGTACAAAATGGCAGGGACAACAGTACTTTCAGCCATTTTGGGTCACAGCTTCCTGGGAAACTGCAAGCAGGAGGTGACGTCATTCTACCAATTTGACCTACAGCTGGAATATATCCAGTGATAACATCTGCTTTTCCCCCTCCCCTTTATCTGTTCAAAATATCTGTCTTGGGAAAACATCAGTGTTAAGCATAGGCAAAAACACAAGAGACTTCCCGTTTAATCTCTCTACACAATTGCAACCATTCTAAAATGTGTGAGGCTTTTGAGTTTAAAAGCAATATTTTTCCTAAAATGTTAAATTTTTAAAGATTTTCTTTGAGTTCTTTTATCTTGTTAGAACAAACATTCTTAACTTGCTTTTAGCATCCCTTCAAAATGCAACAATTTCTTAATAAATTTCTCCAGAACTGCTAAATCAAAAGTGTTTGGACATGAATTAGAAGAAAGAAAGAGAGAGAGAAGAAAAGAACTCAAAACTCAGAGGTTTCTCTCTGGGTCTTCTTTATGACAGTGAAAGCTCCCAGATGAAAAAGATTATACAAATGATATGAGAAGTTTCTATACAAAGGGAATGTACAGATAGTAGGAAAGGCATTTGTTCCTCTAGGAAATTAACCCCTGTCCTGAAATAATGTTGATTAAATCCTTTGTTTCTTTTCATCTGGTCTTGCTCTCTTTGTACCAGTTCTCCAGGGAATGAACATCTATTCTGCTGAGGTATTTAATCAACCTCAAAAGTAATTTTATTGCTCTGTGTACTTTTTAATGCTATAAACTCAATCCTTTTAAATAAGTCTGTGACATAAACACTAGATACTGAATATCTTGAAATTATTATGGCTGACTGCTGTAACTGAGGAAAGTCAATATTTCCTGCTTATTGGAAAGATTTCTCTGAGTTTCAGTTCCAAGTATAGTAACAACTCTGTCAGGGCTTATGGCTGACATAACAGAGCATGATATGGTTTCTGTCTACATTGCCACCTTGCCTGAAACTAGGCAATTCTTCCTGGTAGATTCCAAAGGATGTGTAGGGTTTGTTACCCTTGGTGGAGAGTGCTGACATTGTCTAACAGCTATATCTGCTGCAAAAAGTCATTCAAATCTCTGCTGAATGCATGTGTCATCTTTTACCTAGTTGACTTGGACATGTAGTTTCTCCAAGACTGGCAATATGGCTTGATTTCTAAAAGCAAATATCTGGAGTTATTAATGGAGTTCTTATTCTTTTATCTTCCTCTTTATCGTGTCTTTAGAGATCTCAGACTCCATGTTTAGATTTTAAAAATAATAAAATATTTCCAGTGGGTTCAGGATTGAAAAAAAAAACCAAAACAAAAAAACCACACAAACAAACTCCCCCACAAAAAACATAAAACCCCCGTCTGAAATGCTGGGAGAGTTTTCTGTTTATTAGTGTGTTTATGCCATATTACTGTAAATAACCTGACTCCAAAGGATTTTATTTCAGTTTCATTAGTGTTCCTTAAAACCATTTGAAGAACTTTGTTTCCATCTCTTTTTCTTTCTATTCAACATAAGATCTTTTCTTAGTGTTTCATGTATTCAGACGAAATCTAGAATGTGGGAGATCAAGGAAGATAATTAAGAACTACTGGCAAGAGGCCTCAACTCTCTGTATTCTCATGTGAAATTAATTAAAAGAACTCTTGATTAAGTTTGTTCAGAGCTGTATGATGGGAGTAGTACTGTGGAACTGTCATGTGGTTGAAGAAAAAGTTATGATGAATTTTTTTGAAGCAGCACACAAAATGAGTGTTTCATCATAGTTTGCTTCTTTGATTGTTTGTAGATTATTATTATTAATGCTGTTGTTGTCGTTGTTGTTATTGACTGGGTTTCAAAATATTGTCCATATCCAAATAATTTTTTTAAATGAGAAGTGTCATGTTATCAAGTCTCTTGGCTTTTTTAAAAGTTTGTGAATTGTTATTTTCATGTTCTTTCTGTCATTAGCCAGTAAGTGGCTTTCAAATGTTGAAACTCTTACTGAGATCAGTTAGTGGCAATAGGCTTTGCCTTGAGGTCCCTGGTGTTCAGGAACTTTGGAATTATTCCACTCGGATAATAGTAATGAAATTCTCATTACAACATTGTGATAAACTGGAATTGTTGAGCTAATGAAAAGAATGGAAAGTAACATTTGAGATTTGTCTGTTCTATTACTTCCACTGTTAGACAGCTACCTCAAAAACATATACAAAGGCACTTAAATCAACCTTTAGTGTAAAAATTTTTTCCCACAGTATTTTCTTGGAGAAAAACTGGTTGCTCATGGTTTGTTTCAGGTACACAGCTTCCTGGGTGTTATAGCTTCAAAATCTTTCATGGATTTTTTTTTTTTTTCCTTAAAACCACAGCGGTTTGGGAGTTGGAAGCCAGGACAAGATAGCTTATTGAAGACCAGCTCTCTCACTACCTGCTCCCAGAGCCAGCTGGCTAAGGCCTAAGAGAGGGATAGTTAATAGCTTTGCACTCTCCAACATGATGGTTAGGGAGAGGATTGGAAGAGCTGTTTTTCTCTTTTTTTTTTTTTTTTTTTCTTTGAAGGAGGGAGAACCTCACTTTTTCCCTGGCTTAGGCACTGGTGAAAGAGGCTTCCCAGTGCTCGGGTTTTTTTTGCCACTACACTTCTGTCCTTTGTGTGCTTGGGTGCCAGCTGCCACTTGCTGAGCTGATGGAAGCACTGCAAAGAGGATCCTGGCTCACTCACCCTGACTCTGTGCACCCTGTGCTGTTCTTCTCAGAGCAAACCCATCATTGCCTGGATTCATTACCAAGTCACCGAGGGGCCAGTGCCATCTGCAGAGGAGTTGCTAAGCCCCAATGCTTTCAAACAAAGGACGGTGAGAGTGCCCTTGCACTGCCCATGGGAAAGGTTTTAGCCTGTCCCTGTGGCCTCCATTCCCACATGAGCTTTGGGATCAGCACCTCCCTATCGGTGTCTTTGCCTTGCCAGAGTCCATGAGTCACTGCAGGCCCTGCCTCCCAAGGCACAGCATCACCTCCTACTGATTGTAAACATAAATGCACCAAAGGGGCAGAGACAGGACTTGATTTGTTTGAAAGTTTCAGTTGTGGTGTTGCTGTTTGTTCTGTTCTGGTTTTGGTTTTATATATATACATATATTTGTAGTAAAGAGCTGTTATCATTTTCTCTATGTTTTCTGATTAAAGTCTTTTAATTTCAAAGGTTGTGGTGGTTTTGAGGAGATGGCCCCTTCCTAGTCCAGAAGGATTTCTCACTTTCCTTGATAGATGTCTTGGTTTCTTTTTAAACTGAGACACTGGATAAAAAACTAAGTGAATGACCTGAAGAGTGGTGATGAATGGAGTTAAATCCATCTGGTAGCTAGTCACAACTGGTGTTCCCTAGGGCTCAGTACTGGGGCCAGTCTTCTTTAATATCTCTATTGACGATCTGGATGATGGAATTGAGGGCACCCTCAGTACATTTGCAGTTATGTGAGTGTGTTGATCTGTTGGATGGCAGGAAGGTTCTACAGAGGGATGTGAACATGCTGGATTGATTGGCTAAGGCCAACTGTATGAGGTTCAATGGGGTGAAATGTTGGGCCCTCCCCTTGGGTCACAACAACCCCGTACAGTGTTTCAGACTGGGGGAAGAGTGGCTGGAAAGCTGTCCAGTGGGAAAGGTCCTGGGGATGCTGGGTGATGGCAACTGAACATGATCCAGCAGTGTGTCCTGGTGGCCAAGAAGGCCAATGGCAACCTGGCCTATATCAGCAATAGTGTGGCCAGTGGGACCAGGGCAGTGATCATTCTCCTGTACTTGGCACTGGTAAGGTCACACCTTGAATCCTGTGTTTGGTTTTGGGCATTGTCATGTCAAGAAAGACCTTGAGGTGCTGGAGCGTGTCCAGAGAAGGGCAATGCAGTAGGGGAAGGGTTTCAAGTCTGACGAGGAGGGCTGAGGCAGCTGGGGCTGCTGAGCCTGAAGAAAAGGAGGCTCAGGGGTAACCTTATTGCTCTCTACAACTACCTGAAAGGAGGTTGTAGCCAAGTGGGGGTTGGTCTCTTTTCCCAAGTAAAATGTAAAAGGACAAGAGGAAATAACCTCAAGTTGCACCAGCAGAGGTTCAGATTAGATATTAGGAAAACTTTCTTCATGGAATCAGTAGTCAAGCACTGGAACAGGCTTCCTGGGGAAGTGGTAGAGTCACCATCTCTGGGGATATTCAAAAGACATAGATGTGGCACTTTAGGGCATGGTTTAGGGGTGGGTTTTACAGTGCTGTATTAGTGGTTGGACTTGATGATTTTAAATGTTTTTCAAAACTAAAGCAGTCTTTGATTCTGTGATTCTATACTCAAATATCTATAATTATCTTATCTATACAGTCAAATCCAGAGTTTACAGAATCTTCTGTCTATTACAAAGGTTTGTATTTAAAGCCTACATGGAGAATGTCACAGAAGAATTTCTGTAACATCAATAGATCTAATGAGAAGCTCTATAAAAAACCAAAGACTGTAGTTTCTATATATCAACATGACATGATGAGGAACAAAATCAGTTTGAAACTGTGTGTGGCTATTCTAGAGATTGCTTGTAAAGATAGAAAATCCTAATATTTATTAGAAGATAAGTTTTCTAGACTTCCTTACTGTTCCACCATTGTTCAAGTAACCAAGTACCTTAAATAAAACCCTTTTGTTTAGAGTGGAACAGTTTACAGGCAATTTTATATCAAATAAGATGACATGTCTGTGCTGTTATGAAACCTATTAGAAAGGTCTACATTGAGTTTTAAAAACAATATCACAGTAATCGCACTTAAATTGACAATTAAAATGTGGTTTGCTTATGGTTCGCTTCAGACACACTCTGCACTTTACTAAGTAATAGGAAAAATGTCATTTGCTATATGCAAATTTCTATTAGTATTCTTTGCCAATTTAAGTTTATAACTATGAGAAAGACCATTAGTGATATTTTCTTAGAGCCTTACACATTGTTTCTGAAACTACCCATGTACTGTCAGAATTACAACACAAATACCTTATAGCACAGTTTTTCAATATGCTATAAAAATAAATGTGGAGTAATTTGATGTAGCATTGAGTAAATTAGTAAAGACTTGAGAGTAACAGAGTTATATCAGCTTATAAATTTACAGAGACAATGAGACTCATGTCTTTGCATTGTAGAAAGTCATAGATGAGTACAAAGTATATCTGCTTCTCTCAAAAACATTTCCACTGTGGGAGTACACTCTTTGTGAAAACAGTCTTAATCAACTGAAAGTCATATAATAATTTCTTTCTAAATCTGGCATTTCTAGGGTCTAAAGTTTCTGATTAGGCATTTACATGTTGCTCAAAGTTAGCCTTGATGGTAATCCTGCATTGAATTAAAGAGGACTGTAGTATATAAGCAAACAAAATAGTTAAACTTCCTAGGCTATTTCTGTTTTCTAGAGTAACATGAAGGACAATTCTCTCTGATATGTAGGCATTATGAGTTACCTATTCCAGATGTTAGCATCAAAGAAGTGTTAAAAATGCCAAAAAAGAAATCAAACAAGGGTCAATGTTAGGAACGTGACTAAAAACAAAACAAAAGAAACAAACAAACCAACCAAACAAACAAAAAAAAAAAAGGAATTTTTTTTTCCTTCTGCATTTTTTTTCTTCCCTTGGGAAAAAAAAATTGTATTATCTCAGGGAT
>JAWWEE010000001.1:32317896-32366051 GCA_035221455.1 Xenops minutus | reverse complement strand
TCCATTGGGAAAAAAAAATTTTATTATCTCAGGTATTATTTTTTTTTTTTTTTTTTGTAGATTATACAGGGGTTTACCAATATTTTATGAAAAAACAAAAAAAACAAAAAAACAAACCACAAAACCCCACAACCTTTTATACAGTTTTCAAATTCTTTTATTAATGTATCAGTATATAATTTTCATGGCTAGAGTTTTTGTAGTGTTAAGTACCCTTTTGCCAGAAGATTTTGCTGAGAGGAGTTGTTTTGCTTAGGAAAGGCTTTCCTGTCACTTTCTCAAAACAGTTGCTGTTCCCTTCCTCTGCATTCCAAAGAGGTTTCTCTCTGATATGTGAAGAGAGAGACAACATTCAGATATGTTACAGGGCCACTGTGACACACAAAGAGATGAGGGGCCAGTGATAACAAAGCTGGGAGAAGGATCAGGAGGCGTTTCTTTCTGAAGTCCAGCAATTGTAGCTGGTGTCGGTTTTCTTTGTAAGTTTTTAGTGGTTTTGACTTCAGAATAAACTTTTTGGATTCTTTCCACTGCCTCGGGATTTTTTGGGGTATCTGTGTGTATTTTATCAAACAAGTTTGTAAGAAATATATGAAATATTTTATTAAGAAGAATGTCAAGCCAGTCAATACAATCCAATTGCTATAGTATAGTGGATTGTAATGGTTATGGTTATGCAGTGTTGTAATTTATTTGGACTATATTCAAATCTATGCATAGATTTCATTTTACCAAAATTTTAAATATTTTTCTGAAGCAGTTAATTTAGTAAGGTGACTTGAATTCTGTCTTCAGTGAGTGAGGATACATGAGCACTACTCAAAGATGCCACAATGACAGTTGTCCAATGATGGTTTTTATTTTCGGATTTTTCTGTGTAGCTGTAACTATGAAACTCCTTAATTTCATGCAATATTTTGCTGTAAGAAATTGGGTTACTATGTCTATGGAGACATTAGTCTCGTTTTTCAGAAGGTGAATGCCATATTGTCATAACACTGCATGTGTGTTAGTTAGTCGTGCCTGATTTAACCTGATACTGCTCATATGCCACGTTCGAAACCCATTCAGAGCTAAGCAAACAACCTGTTCTATGCCATTACATTACACTCTACTCTGCACTGGTGCAGCCTCACCTTGAATATCATGTGCAGTTTTGGGCACCACAGTATGAGAAAGTTATCAAGCTCTTAGAGAGCATCCAGAGGAGGGCAACAAAGATGGTGAAGGGCCTTGAGGGGAAGCCGTATGAGGAGACACTAAGGGCACTTGGTTTGTTCAGCCTGGAGAAGAGAAGACTGAGGGGAGATCTTGTTGCAGTTACAACTTCCTTATGAGAGGAAGAGGAGGGGCAGGCAATGATCTCTTCTCTGTGGCGACCAGTGACAGGACCTGAGGGAATGGCCTGAAGTTGTGTCAGAGGAGGTTTAGGTTGGATATTAGAAAAAGGTTCACCCTGAGGGTGGTCGAGCACTGGAGCGGGTTCCCCAGTGCAGTGGTCACAGCACCAAGCCCGAGAGAGTTCAAGAAATGTTTAGATTATGTCCTCAGGCACATGTTGTGACTCTTGGGTATGGTCCTGTGCAGGACTAAGGAGTGGACTCAATGATCCTTGTGGGTCCCTTCCAACTCAACATATTCTGTGATTCCGTCATCATGTGGGGAAGAAACACCTTGGAAATTCTTGTAGTCACAGAAAGTCACCACCACAGAAGCATTAAGCAGTTCATTAGATTTGTGCTGTGCTCTCTAAGTGCTGCTCTCTAAAATAGCAGGATACTGAGATACACCACAGGGTGTACTTTCACCTGCACAGCTGTTGAACAGGTTTGTTACCTGCTTGCAGATATAAAGTGACAGTGCAGGTGCTAATCAGGCCTGCGGATTTGAGCAGGATAACAGTTGGCTCATCTGCTGCAACCTGACAGCTGAAATTGCTCAAAGAGTTTTGGGCCCTAGCAGAGACACACATTGCCAAGAGAGTGCACTGGTGCCATTTATCTGCCAATCTGCTTGGGGACCATGTTGTTGTTTTCCAAACTGCATGGAGAGCGTGAAAAACACCATATTTGTATTCTAGTCAGGTTCTGCTTGTTATGAAACAGCACTGAGAGTACTTGGCACTGCAAAAAGGGTGACCCAAAGCAGTTTACCTGTTACTCATTGAAGGTTCCTGGTGGATGAGAAAAATAGAAAGCTCCTAAGCACCATGAGAGGGTGAACTCTTGCAAATAGGACAAACTGATATTTTACTGGAGCATTCCTACTGGGAGGTGCTGGCTCTGACTTCTCCACGATTTGCAGTAAAGTTTTCATTGTTCAAACACAGCAGTTTCTTAGTTTTGAGGTTTCTGTTTTAAATTAAAAAAAAAAAAATAAATAAAATCCAGATTCTGGTTTGCTGTGCTGCCACTTAGCTGTGTGTTGCTCCAGAAGTATTTCTGCTGACTTCTTTAACTCTTGGGATAATGACACATTTCTCATGATGATTATGAGCACCAGGATCTGGATTTTCTTTCTTTGCAAAGAACAGGAAGTATTTGGTTTATTAATTCTATTTTGTACATTTTCTAATCTCTCAGTTAGACATTAATAATCCAGAGATGTCTAATATTTAGGGAGTATGACTATATTCAGAAAAATTCAATGTTTTCTGTAAAATTCTGGAAGGGTTTCAAATGTTTTTGACAAAGGAATCTGAGTTAAGTTCAGTGGTGCTATGTCAGAATAATGCACATCTGAGGATTTGGCTTAATGAAAATATATATTTTGATTGAGATTTAGCTCAGTTAATTTTCACCATCCAAAATTGGGATGTCCAGTCAAAACTACATAGGTAAGGATATTCACAGAGAAACTAATATTTGATTTCTTAGAAGTCCATCCTGTGGGTCACAATTCACATTGTTCATGCTTGTCTTGTTCTTGACTAATCTACTGAAAACCTTTTTAATGCAGATGATGATCATGCAGCTTCAGAAACAAGGATGACATAAAGACTGCCAGCTTTGTCCTTCTCCAGCCTCTAAAAGCATGTCAGTATAACCCAACTTCAAGAGACAAAATAATAGCCTCAGTCCCAAGTGGAGTGTTGGCTGCGAAAACAACAGGTGCAAAACCAAATCTAAAATACCTGGCTTCTTCATACTTTTGTCTTCATGATTTAGGTGATCAACATATTTGTCAGCAATATGTCCTAATAGAAAGTATGTCTTTCCAGATAAAAAATTGAGTTAAGGAATATAGAGAAGAAAGTAAATCAAGTGAAAAATAGGATATGGAACTTTAGCAAGATCACAGCATTAAAAGGCCTTTTCATTTTTAATTTATCTATTTTTATGTGAAGTGAAAAATATGAGAGTTCCCTGTGTCAATTATTGATTGTGAAATACTGTAACTTGCACTCACCCTTCTGCTCTATAATGCATTATATAACTGAGCATCTAAATTGCTTATTTATTATAAATTCAGGATAAACCCGAAGTGTTAAACTTTAGCTCAAGAAGTCTGAGACCTCACACCAATTTTGAAAATATTAAGTAGGAAACTGAAACCTTCTCTAGTGCTAGAAAGCTGCAGAAGCATCAAGTGTTAACACTTCCTCCATTAGGTCTTCAAATTTTTTTAGTATAGCATAATCCATTTCAATATATTTAGCATTTCAATATGTATTTCAGTCATTTTCTGTGGGATACCAATAAAGACAGGCTCATTTTTCGTCCCTTACTCCCTGCTTTTTCTCTTCCTCTCTCTCTTTCCTTCATCCCTCTGTTCCTCCATGTCTGTCTTTACTTCTCACAATTGGCTGTATGTTGGCAGAGCTTCTCTGTGGTGTGGAATAGGGTGTGAGAGGAGCCCAGGGAAGTGGTTGAATCACCATCTCTGAACATGTTCAAAAGGCATGTGGATGTGACACCTGGAGACATGATTTAGTGATGAATGTGACAGTGCTGGGTTAATGGTTGGACTCAACCTCAAAGTTCTTTTCCAGTCTTAACAATCCTGTGATGAGATGACCATAAGAACCTAACTATCAAATCTGATTTCAGGGAAACTAGATTTTTAGAATGGTATAAATTATCATAACTCCACTTAATTCCATTTATAAAAAGCCCCTGGATATCTTAATATACGTGTTTTTTTTTTGTTTGTTTGTTGTTTTTTTTTTTAATAGAAATGCAAGGATTTTGTGTTGTTAGTTTGTTTGTTTTTAATTTCTGAGTAGTCAAAGGAAGAAAAAAATAATTAAAAAATGTTGAAAGAGTTTTTCGGAGTTTTTCAAATTATTAAAGAGGGCTCCTGACACTTTATCATATATTAACTTTTCATATGTAAAAAATAGTAATCTGGGACTTCCATTGTTTTGCTAAGATATATTTGTGTGATGTGTTGCATGTACTCAGGGTGTGACTATAACATTCCAGGGAAGCTGCCACAAATTTCCTCTAGTAGTTGGACTGGACTGCACCCATTCTTCACAGTATGTAAATCAGATAACATAAGGCCTCTTCTCCCACACAAACAGCGACAGGAAAAGGGGGAATGGTCATAAGTTGCACCAGGAAGCTTCAGACTGGTTGTTATGAAAAAAATCTTCACTGAAAGAGCAGTTAAGCATTGGCACAGGCTGACCCAAGTAGGTAATGGAATCACCATCCCTGGAAGTATTCATAAATTGAGTGTACATGCCTCTTTGTGATATGGTTTAGTGGCTGTGGTGGTATTCATCTGAAGGCTGGACTTGATGATCTTTGAGCTCTTTTCTAACCTTAAAGATTCTATGATTTTAGGACATTTTCTGTTAACAAAAGATGGATTTAATCAGATTGCGCATCAAACCCCAAGATGAAAAGCAGCTATGTAGCTGTGCACGATATATTTAACTCACTTTTGCTGACTTATAGGGTAGAAAGCTTCCTTCCCAGATGTTTATTCTGGCAACATCATCAAAATACATCTTCATCAAAATACAACACAACAAGCAAGAGATTTAATTTAGACTTAATAATTTTAGTCATTAGAGCAAAAAAAGTGCATGTTACAGAAAGGACTTGGATCAGTCTTAAATGCTATGGTACCTGAAATTTTTGGAACTGATGAAGACATGTCAGGTATGGTCTGCCCATAGCAGCTGATACTTTCTCCAAGTTACAAAGGAAAGCAACCCCCCTTCCACTTTCTGCCAACAAACTTCCCCAGAATTGACAGTAGACATTTTCTGGATCCAGTGTGTGTCAATTTGGTCCAGTCAGAATGATAGAATGACAGTAGCCAAACACCAGAAAAAGTTAGTTTTCAGCGCCACAGGAAGGTGTGCCTTCACTTGCTGATGTATTGCCTCTAACACAAGCCAATTTCCAAAACTGTCAGAGAAGTCAACCTCCAAATATGTATATTTCATTTTAAATTGAGAGAAAGGAAAGAAGAGAGGAAGGGAGGAAGGGAGGAAAGAAGGAATGAAGGAAAGAAGGAAAGAAAGAAAGGAGTCACAATCCTGATAGGGAGCCTCTGAAGAAAGTTGTGCAGATCTTCTAATTCAAGACTTATGTGATGAAGGCAGCACAAATTATTTTACTTTTCCTGAGGCTCCGGAAAGCAATAAGTAATAGGAAAATTGGTAGATTAAAAAATTCCTTAGCCAAAATGATTATCAAATACTTCTGTTTAACCCTCTTTTTCTTCATGAACCCAGACACTAGGTTAAAATATTTTTCTAAGTCAGACAATATAATTTAATTTATAGAATGCTAAATGGTGGGAGAGGAGTTCATTGTCCAGTTTGTTAATAAACTTTTACACTACTTGTTTATCACTGCTCTGTAATGTAGACTCTTTTTTCATGTTTCCTTTTGTCTCATTTAGAAGTGAGAAAAAAAAAAAAAAAAGGCCCAAAAATAGACAGTGGAATATCTTATGTACAGTCAGTAGAGCTGAAAAGTGTACTAGAAAAACCTTGGCTATAGACAAATTTAGAGAGGAAATTAGAACTAATTTTTCAGCTCTCAGAGGGATGATATTCTGCTGCTTTTTGCATATCCAAATATCATACTGTTTCCAGACTGTTTCTGGTAAAGCATAATGACCCAAAATGTATGTCTGAGGCACTGTTTCTGAAAACAGAGTTCCATAGTGTAGGCAGAGCCTTCACTGTTCACTTTTTTTTTTTTTTTTTTTTGATGTATAAAATATTTTTTTTTTTACTGGAAATCACACCATGACATAACTTTTCTTTTTTTTTTTTTTATGCTTATATTTTTGTTTTTCACAGATGTAATCTTTAAACAAGCTAACCTGAGATGCATTGTTAAAAATTGTCTGCAGAAAACAACACAGTCCTAAAACAGACAATCAAACAAACAAACAAACAAACAAACAAAAAACAACCAACCAAAACCAAAACAACAGACAAATGAAAAAAAACAACTAAGCATTTTTTACACATATTGACTTGGAAACTTAATAACTAAACCAGACACAATTAGTAGATAATACAGGTTATTTTCATACTTATTAAGTGTCATCCTGTTGCACAGAAATTGACTTTCCTAGATCTCCTTTTTCAGCCTTGCACTATTATATTAACAGAAAGAGCACATTAAATTAAACATTTTACCGCTTTCTTCAGATGCCAAAACAAGACAGGTTTCTCCTAGAGGCAGATGAATGCTCAAAATATGCAATAACAATGTAGTATCCTTCTTGGAATATTTCCTTAGAATCACTTCTCATGGATACTGCAAAATTTCTGGTATTAATGGCCTCTGATCACTGTTCATTGAGATAATCATAACTCAAAATTGCTTTCTGTTTCTGTCTTGTGTGTGTATTTTTAATCTTGCTCCAGTTGTGCTTCATGTGTTTGGGTTGATTCAAGCTGGGACATTTTTGCATCTGTAAGATGCAACTGCATAACACAGAGTTTGCTGGCAAATGACATAGAATAATAGAATATCCTGGATTGGAAGGGACCAGCTCCTGGAGAATATTATCCACTGCCTACCACAATAGATTCTAAGAACTGGATGTGGCCTATATTCGAGCACTGCCCAAAAGCAAATGGATGTGCTTTTCTCCAGGTTTGGTGGCCACTTTGCCTAATGGGAAGGGAGAATAGTAGCTACTCTGTGAATGAATACCAGGAGGCCTAGATGAGCTTTCTACCAAGGGTGTAAATACCTTTAGCCTATAATAAAGACATTTTTATAATAATGCAGATTTTATTGATTGCTAATAGTAACCAAGCGTTCCTCTCCCTGGCTTTCTAGTTGTAGTGTCTTTTTAAAAAAATATAGTTTCTTTTTCTAGAAGGACATTCCTATTATTGTTCCCTCTTCCCTTCAACCATTCTTTATATTTTTCTTAGTCTCCTTTTCCTCCTTCCATTCTTCAACAAAATACATGTGAGGATTTTTTTCACTAGACCAAAGAACGAATTAAACTGCTGTGCGAATCACTGAAACGTCATACAAAGAGCTAAAGTTACCAGATTCCTTTGGGGAGTGGGAAAGGACGAGGTATAAAGGCTTTTTGTATTTTATAACAAGGTATATTTCTGAAATCATAACAAATTCACTTTGTTACAGGGCCACCAGGTCCAAGGGCAGTCTTTTTAAAGGCTGTCAGAAATACAAATTTCAAGTAACTATTATTTTTTTCAGTACTTTTAATTTTTCATTTTGCCTTTTATCTTTTTTTTTTTTTTTTTAATTAAGCCTTTCAACTTAGATCTTTTTACAATTTGCATGTATCTCTCTACAATGCCTTCAGAGGCACATGAAACCCATGGTAAATTTCTTCTGCAGACTAACAGTAAAGACTTGCGGGAAGTTGATTTTTGGTGTTTTGTTTTGTTGGGTTTTTTGGGGGGGAGGAAGATTTGTTTCAGGTTTTTTAATAGGTATTTTCATTATTAATAATTAAAAAATAAAAATGTAACCACCCCTTTGGGGCTTAGTTAGAAATAGGGGAAGTGGGGAGGGAAACAGGTAATGAAGAAAATGAAATTATTTAATCTTAAAATGCCCAGGACTCTGTTTGGAAATTAGAAAATACCTGGAAAGAGGGTAGGATACAATAGACTTTATAGATAGGCAACTCCCTTCTTGTGTCTCTGTAGGAGACATAGGGCTTTATCATCTCCAAATTCCCTGAAGGTAATTAGAGCCAGATGACTTTGCTGGCCTTTGGTTCAGCAAAAATCAAAGTGAGAAAGGAAGAATTTTGGAAATTAATAAATGGCAAATATTGGTGAAAATTTATTTATTACTCTTGTTGCCTAATTTGCTTCACTAAATGTGGATAACAACACTAATTCCATTTGTTCTCATTACTTGTGTCAATCAAGGGGAACTGTTGCATCAGCAGATTGAACAGGGTGTAGAAGTGAACTGAGTGAAAAATCTGGGCAGCATGAAGCTGGACAAGATCTAAGAGCATAGGACTCTTATGTATATTCATCTCACACCCACAGGTTGATTATTCTGTAAAATTTAAAATTTCACTTAACTCTGTGATCCTTAAATGTTTAACCTGTTCACTTACATAGAGTTGTTCATATTTGCCAGTCACGGATACTTCATAGCTGATAGATCTTCAAAATATGCTGTCTTGTAGTATTCCTTGAGTCAATCCATAAAACTTGATAAGATATTTAGATAACGTTATAATTTATGTTTCTAACTATATAATTATTTTAAAGCTCTTCAATGTCACTAGCACAGTGTATATCATAGAATCATAGAAACATATATATCATTGATATCAATACCAACAGTTTGAAATGGATAAAGCTCAGAGAAAAAAAAAAAGTTCCACAATTTCTACTTAAATAAGGCTCTAAGGCTTTTGTATATTACCTGTTCTAGAGTCACCTGTTCATTGAAACTTATACTAATCTTTTGAACACTGACCTCTCCTCATTTGCAAGCTGCCAAGCATGTTCTTACATTGTTCTTATGCTATTAATCACATGCAGAAATGTTTTGGATACAAATACATAACTGATTACTATAGTACAAGATGCTGAACTAAGATCTGTAGATTCTTTGGGTTGATGGCGAAGAACATTAGTCACATTTTGAGGGAATAAGAAAGATTTGGACTGGAAGGTATATTTGCACTGATGGAGGCTCCTCTATAGCTAGTGAATCTTCCCAGCCATAAAGTTAATGTTCTTCTTGTGAAGGCAGGATGAGTATACAGGTAAATTCTTGATTAAAATGTAGCTAAATGGGTAAGGTAACAAATAAAAGGGTAAATTAACAAGTAAATTTCATCTCTTCACTAGATTAACAAAGTGTCAGGTTTGTGCAAACGAATGAAGAGATTTTGATGCCATGTGGAATGAGAAGCTAGAGTAGGCTTTTAAGTCATACGAGAAGTCATTTAAAACAGAACAACATATGGTACAATAAGTAATACTTTCTTATTAATTTCTCTGTACCTTTTGCAGCATGGCATCAATATTTCTTATATTGCCCATAAGCAAAATAAGTTAAGAAAACATTTGTGTCTCTCTTATAAAACATTTATAAACATTTCTGTGGAAAAGTAATGTTTTACTTGGGATTCATTGATTTACAAAACATAATATTCTGAATGTATATGTATACTCCAGTGAATCTTGTTCACTAAATAAACTGTATGATGGTAAAATTAGGGTTTTGGTGTACAGTTAGACCTGAGTTAGACCTTGCTAAATCAGTGGAAACCTCTACAACACTTTCTTGGTACTTGCTCTAAACATTTCTGTAGTTAATAAAGCTCAATAGTGTATTAAGGCTCTCACAGTTACTGTTATTTATATTTCTAGAACTAATTTATTCAACTGCAAAGTTTTAATAGATGAACTGCTGCCTTGTTGTGGATCCCTTGTCCTCTGATTATTCACACAATAATCTGCTTGTGTTTGGCTGCCCAGGGTCACCTCTCTAGTAAGCCAGCCTGTTCATTCCATAAAGGCTCACAGACTCAGCCATTTGTTCAAAGAACCTCTCCAGCTAAACAATCTGGATACCTTTGGCTCCCTCCACACAGGAGTCCTCCAGCTCTAACCAAGAAGGACAGGGATACTGATATATTCAATATGCTTCAGTAGCCTGAGTAGGTAATGAAACACACCTTCAGCATCATTCTACAAAATATCAATGAAGCCAATGCAAGAGTGCCATCTCATTGCTCTGAGGCCTTTGAGCAAAACTATATGCAAAAACCAAATTAAATAATGTCATTTAGGCTACAAACCTTTAGTACGAGGTTAAAAGGAGATCAACTCCAAGAGTTAAAGTATGTGGCGTAACTTAGCTGCACAGAAACTTCATCTTGGCACTGATGCAGCACAAGCCATTTTAATGGGACAGTGATCTCCCATTGCTGGAGGCAATGAGATAATAAAAATGGAACCTGCCGCTCACAATTATATGCCTTCACAGAGCCTTGAGAAATTATTTTCTAGTGGTAGATAGCTTTTAGCATTCGGATTCTGATAATAAGAAAGATTTTTCTGAAAAATAATAAAATAAAATCCAAAACCAAAACATACACAACCCTGATAAAAATGTAGAAAATGCAGCCATGAAGATGTTTAATTTGAACTAAATTTTCAAGATTTTATAAGGAGACCTAATAGCAAAAACTGCAAAGAATTCTTCAAAAGGGTGTTTGAAGTAGACTTGGAAATGGACTTGCTTGGCAAGTTCTCTCACTTAACACTTTTTAGTGTTTGTCATTTGACTCCTATCAATATAAATCTGATGACTCACTGTAATGATCTTTTTATCTAGCTAAAACACATCTTAAATAAGAGCTTAAGGTTTGCTTTGTCTGGGCTTGAGGAATTTAGTGATTTAGGGTTGCAGCTGCCAGAAAATAAGAAAAAGGAGGAAAGTGAAGCCTCTTGGCATACTGCACTGGAAGATCTGAGCACTGCTTAATTGTATGGAAGAAGATTCTTGGAAATGTAACAGGTCTCTAAAGGCATGCCATTATCTTCCAAAGGAGGACCCTTAGTCTATTCAGTTGCTTTTGAAACCAGAGCTGGTTATACAGCTATTTTAAAAAGTGTACTGAAGCTCAGTGTGATAGAAAAGTTGGTAGGTGGGGATAGAACCCTGAGACTTGAATCAATTCCCTTCATTCTGCATATTTACTGTTTTATTTTGTATACATTTTGATTTTTATTCTCCCATTTAACAAAATGGAATAAGGGTGGTGTCATCATAGAAAGCTTTTTTATTCTAAATGGGATTTTATTACTTTATAATAAAATCCAGGGTTATATAATCAGTAATATGAATGTGGAAAAGTATTGTAAAGAATGCTAGAAAAACTTAAATTTGAAGGAATCTTGTGGTGTCACGTAGTCTCACTCCCTGTTCAAAGCAAGGTCAATTTGAAAGTTATCTTTGGTTGCTTAGGTCCTTGTGTTAACTGAAAACTGTCTAACCTGTGCATGGGTAAAGTCAGGACTTCTGGGGAAAATTTGTTGAGATCACATAAACTAAGCATATTGTCATGTGTGCAAAGTCACAACATTTATAATAGCGCAACAAACAACAATTTTTGAGGGCTTGACTTGATGGATGCAATAATATTCTTTTAATATACTCTCAGCAGAATTACTGCTAATTCTGCTAACCAGGAGAATTGAGATTGCATCCCTCAATATACACTGCACTTTCTCACAACTTCTCTTTCTGTCTTCACAAATTGACTCTGTAAGACATTATCTAAAATGTATAAGGGTATATCTCTTACACTTTCTGGTATTGTGTTTACAGTGTCTGCCAATATTACAAAGCAGGAGCTCTGCCGGGAATCTGTAGAGATTCAGGCACCTTTATGTCTTTCTGCATATGAAACACCTCCTAGTTATGGTAACTCATCTCAATATGCTTTTCCTATGCTTACCTATTCATTATGAGCTCCTAAACTTCTGTGGAGAGCTATAGTGCACTCCTGACCTTTTAATGCCCTAGCGTGTTATATTGGGTGCTACACAGAGTGACGTTAATTTGACATGATTGTCCCAGAATAACAAAATACAACCTTGCTTGCAAGTTGTTCTGAAATATGCACAAGTAAAGGCAAATAAGAGGCTTATTATGTTATTTGCAGCCCAAATACCTGGAAAATAACAATATCAAAGCAACTTGAGGTATATGCAAAATAAACCTTTTGCCTCATTAATCCAAAAAATACCCTAATGCTTTGGAATTAAAAAAAAAAAAAATTGTCACATATAAATATGGATATAGCCAGTTAATCTGTCACTGAATGTAACATGTAATCGTCTAATTCGTAATTCTATTTTTAAATTTTTAGGTCCATTCTTAAAAGTATATCCTTTAAGGATCTTTTTTTCTCCTTTTGAGAAAATGTTCTCCAAATTATTCCACTAAAATTGCAGAGAGAACTGAAAACATGAGGCAATCTGCATACCAAGGACTATCTTTACCTCTAGCAATAATAATGCAGCTACTAAAAATATAACAATTCAGGAGGAAAAGGTCATCTTTCCTTCTTCTAGCTTGTGGTTGTATGTGGATTGGAAGGGATCAAAACCTTATGATAGATCAGGTTATCTTACTGAAGCAAGCAAACATAACAAAACGCAAAGCCACAAAAATATAATCAAATGTGAGTTTCGAGTTAGTAACATCTTCCCCTGGGCACAAGCTAATCTAGGTTGCAAAGAGGTTCTGGTTTCCATCATTAATAGATTTAACAACATTAAATATACTATGGGATTTGGGTCTCTGAATACATATGTGCACTTAACAGCTAAATTTTGGTGAAACCTGCCAGATGAAGACACCTCAGTCAGCCCTGTGAAAATAAAGAGAAGTTCTGCTTTGTCCTAAGGGAACAGATCATTTCTGTAGTCAAATGCATTCCTCCTCAGTATATAAAAAAAATGGAATTTACTGAGGTGAATTGTGACAGCATGGTATCAACAACTTTTTTGCTGTTTATTACAAAACTTAATAGTTGCATTTGGAAAAAAAAAATTCAAACAATAAATCAATAGAGCAAACAATAAACTAACAGAAGACTAAGAAGAAATATTTGCCAAAATATTTGTCTTATGTGCCTAGTAACCAGAGAATTATGAACTGTGTTCACAGAAAAAACCCAAAGAAATTCCAGACTAAAAATGGTGTTATATATATACATATATATATATAATAGATATAATATAATGCCTTATATATAAATAAAATCTCTAAGCATACTTCTGATGCACTGAGGTGGTGTCATTGCAGCAATAAACGCTTAAATCTCATGTGAAGACATAAGAACTATTCTTTTAAATCTGATCTAGGTAACAAGAAGCCTGGGAATGGTTCTAGTCAGTAGCTATATAGTGAAGTAGGGATGAATAAATAGAATAGCTTTAGTTGTTTGACTCCTCAGCGCTGGTCATCTCTGTGCTGTTCAGCAGGTCTTGTCCCACCTTGGGTATAAAAGATCAGTACCTGTTCTTGCTTGGTCATTGAATTCCCTATATATCAATGAAAGAAACACCCTCATCCAGACAACAGTTCATCCCATACATCTCAAATACCTACTTTTGAATGAAATTACTACCTCTCTGGAATTATTTTTAACTTTAATGGGAGATTCAGTGGCTAACCTGGACACTGCATTTCAGACAACTGACATCAGATAATCATAGAATGGTTTGAGTCAGAAGGGACCTTAAAGATCATCTAGTTCTAATACCCCTTCCATGGGGAGGGGCAACTTTCATTAGACCAGGTTGCTTAAAGCCCATCCAACCTGACCTCGAGCATTTCCAGGAATGGAGGAACCACATCTTCTCTGGGCAACCTTCGCAGTAAATAATTTCTTCCTAATATTTCATCTAAATTTATGTTTTTCAGATTGATAAGACAGATAATCATCTGTTTTCTTCCTAACTCATGATCAGACAGTCAGACATCAAATTGCAGCCTCCTTCCTATCACACATTTTCTCAAAAAATGGCTAATATTTGAGGCTTTGAAAGAGGGTGCAAAAATCCTAAAACATGTTTATCTGTGTTAACTTCCCGATGGAGGGGAGTCTTTCTCTCACTGAGAAAGCAGTATAAGATCTAAACCATTAAATTATATCTCTGATTAAAAAAAAAAAAAATAATTCTTTAGGGTTTTTTCACTCTTTTTTACAGTACATGTAACAATGGGAAACAGACATCTTAAACTTTAAATTTTTTATTCCAGTTTTAGTCAATGTCACAGGTAAAATACATACCATCTATATTTTCCCTTAGAAGCTTTTATTTTTACTGTATTTCTAGCATTTTAAAGTGCAATTTTAAAGAATAAACCTTTAAAGATGGGGTTATATCTTACAGTTCAAATGTATGAATTCATTCTGTTGCATTTCTACAAATTCTCATCTTGATCTACATGTAGCATGACTTAGAAATTATATATATCAGGCACATCTTTCAAGAGGCCTGTATCTTTTTATTTGTATCTTCTGAATGATTCCTCTGGGACCTGGGTTTCCACATATCCCTTTTAGGCTCAGAGGAACTTTTTCTTTAAAATGGAAAGGCAAGACTGAGCTGTACAATGAATGTAGATGTGAATATCTGCCCACTTCTGTATAACATCTCTGAAGCTGTAGCCTAGACAGTCTTCTGTAGAAAAGAGACTTTTTTTCCAAGGTGTGCTTTGAGAAACACTGAGTTTGTGGGTAATACTGCCTTCTCTTCTTCCATAACAATTAACTCTGAGCTGTAGAAAGAAATTGTTTTCGAACTTCCTTCAGGTCTGTTCCTTAGATCTTCCCTCAGTATTTGTAAATCTTTGTCTCTCTGTTGCATCTCTGGACTCCTTCAGAAACTAGTGATTCCTTTGCAAATCTAGGAGTGATACAGTAGACTACAAGGGAGAAGTATGAATTGTAAGTGGCAGAAGGTGAGGGATGAGAATAAGAAATTCAATTTCATAAATCTCAAAGGTTTACTTTGTATTAACTCATTTGATTTTTCTTTTTTTCCCATTGCTTTTCCCACATGGCTCCACTTCATATATTTCCCTTATTAAGGTTAGAAGATGGACAAGCTTAAGAGAAATATAGGCACTATGTTTTCCCCAACTATGGTTTTCATGAATCGATCTTTGAGCCTGTAGCAAAATCCAACATCGTGCATCTTCCTTGCAGTTCATGGAAACACTTCTAGAACCATAAAGCAAAACATTTCAGGGTCAGTGGTCATATGTCACTTTATTCCTATGCACCATGAATCTTTGCCTTGGGGAGACCAACCCAACTGATATTTGACAGCCTTGGTTTTGATTTTGGGTAATCCATTGGGTTTTTTTTAAAAGTGCATAGGAGATTCAGGGTATAAAATATCCAATCTCACTGCTTTGAACTAGAACAATATGTAAGTTATTTTATAAAATAAGTAGCTATTGTTAAAAGCAATAAATAAACTGGACATAATTGGTATCTCTTTCTATCTTATTTGAACCATAAAATCCAATTTACTGTTTACAATTTCAAATTAAACTCGGGAAATGAGACTGTACGCAATCACAACTGCTCATGTTCTGTGAGCAGCATGCAGTCTGAAACTCTATTTTCTTATCTAAAATATGACTGGTGTCTAAGAAAGACCCTTTGACAGCTGTCACTGAAAATTAAAAGTCCTTGACAACCATGTCCCTGTTTATTCCAGCAACAGTGACATGGTTCAAAAAAGATTAGATCCAGTAAATATGATTTGAAATTATGACAACTTTGTTAGGATTGCTTCAGATATCTTAAGAGAGGTGCACTAGTGACTTTTAGTCATAAGAATACAATGTGTTCCTTTCTGTGTGCTTGATATGGTTTATTTCAAGTCTGAATGAGAGAAGAATAACTCTGTCTGAAAGCCTTTATGTGAAATTCTTCTCTGAACTGTAATGAATGTTGTTCACTGTCACTGTAATCTAAGTCAAAAGGCTTGAAAACCATGAGCTCATGTAAGTTTAGTGACTGTATGAAGCTTTACACTTTAAAAATTTATAACCAAAATCTTGTAGTAAAAATCAAGGGTCTTTCAAGGATCCTCTGAATTAATTACAGCCTTTATAACCCTTCCCGATAACACAGAAAACAGTATGCAATAAAGTATTGCAAAATCTATGAATTGGATATTTTGAGCACCAGTCTGTAGTTCTGGCTTTTCAGACTTCCATAAACATAAATAAAAGAGATTGTGTTATTACTCAGAATGAATGGATAATTTATAGCTTTGCATTGATATATACATTTCTGTCCCTTCAGTCAAAAGGCTGAACTAGCCTCTGCTCCTCACAAAAACTAATGCGGACATTCATAGAGATGTGGCTAAAGGCAGGAACAAGCCATGTGTAAAAGCAGAGCAAGTTTCTTTGAACAGCTAAAGGAAGTGAACATTGATGGTTCTGCTCTAAAAACATAAAAGAATCTGCATTAGTGAAATAATTTGATTTTTTTAAAGTATTTTTTTTATTACAGTGACATCGAAAGTGGCATACTAGATTTAAGCCTTTTATTTCAAAAACCTCCCTTTTCCACAAAGGAGTTCTGTTCTGGTTTTTGTAACCTCATCTCACCCTCATCTTTATAATTCTTCCAGCTCTTCACTGTTAGGAAGTGTCTGTAGATGCCTCATAGATCAGAGTCATCTGCATTGCAATTACAATATCCATTGGTTTTAAAGGTAAAGATGCATTTCTGAAAATCTCCAAATGAGAATCTCAATAAATCAAGGCGACTCAGAATAACACTTTTGTCTATGCTATTGTATATATTTTAGTATTAGTTTTACGTTTTGTCAGTAACACTGAGCATTGCAAAAGTAAATACATATAGAAGTAACCAGATCATTTGTGCAAATTCACGTGGGTAAGTAAAGTTGCTTTGTAAGGAAAACCATATTGTTATTCTACTCTTAACTTTATAATACAGACTGGGGTTATATTTCAGAGACATTATATTGAAAGTTTTTTTCAGACTTTCACAAAGTATTTTAGAAAAAGCAGTTTAGTAAATGCTTCTCACTTTCTCATAATGAGGCTGTAAGAAAGTGAGAGGACATTTGAAATACAGATAGGACAGGAGTGTTCTCAGCTGTTACATTTGAGCTCAAATTAAAAAAGAAATTGTTCAAGTACAATTGTGAATTGTATGTCTTTCTGAAAACCATGTCTGTGCTTAGTGGTATTCATCACATGCTTCAGGATCCTTGTAATCAAAACGATGAAGAAAGTACATTTTCACTGAAATGTATGGATATATTATCCTGCAAATGTAAAATACTCCAAATACGATATTATTTTTTTCTACCCTGTATTTTCTTATGACATCTTCAGTACATGTGTTGACCAGAGGCAATAGTTTCTCATGAACTTAAGAGTTATTCTAAGAATATGTGATTCTACCAGATCATGATGCTGACCTTAAAATGTATGGATATTAAAATACCCTGGCTTTAGAAGGTTAGTTAACTTCATGAGTGTTCACAGACTGAACAGGATCACATAGATTTTTCTCTCTCCCCCACAAACACCTTCCTCAGATGCTCACTTGTTAGTGGTTCTTTCAATAAAGTCTCATCATCATCACAAACTTTTACATAAAAATCACTTTAATAATTTCTTTAATGGTGTCACTGCATTTGCGTCTTTGGCCTGACATTTCCTTCTGCATTGCAAAGCTATAGTACAATTGTTTCAGGGCAATACCTATCATTTTTTGTAAAAATCTGTAGACAGTGTGTTCATCACTCCCAGTATGTATATCTTCTCACCAGGGTACAGATTTTCATCTGTGGCATCACCATTATTGGATATCTTCAAGACTTGGCTTTTGTTGGAACACCTGAACAGCTTCCTGTTTTTATCCAACACTGCAGTGGCTGTTGTCTGACACTGTTTGTTAGACAAAGTTTCCTAGAGGCATATTCAGCTACCCCTACGAGACCAATTGAGCCAGGTAATTCAGCAGGCTTATCTTTCTGTCTTACTGATGAAGACAGGAGGGATTTACCACAGCAATGCAGTGAGTGAAATTTTGGATGCTGAATCTGGAAGGCTCTGAATCCCCTTTTGACTATAAACTGTAGGAATATTAGGCAGGCAAAATATCCAACTTAGATTCTTGAATGTCAGTGATGTATTTCCTCTATCTTCAAGTACATCCATGCAATTATTGAATATCCTTTGTTTCTGTATTCATAGGATAGGAGGAAACAGCTCCAAATTGCATGAGGGGAGGTTTAGGTCAGTTACTAGAAGAAATTTCTTTACAGAAAGAGTTGTCAAACAGTCAAACAGTCTGTCTAGGGAAGTGGTGGAGTCACCATCCCTGGAGGTATTTAAAAGACACATAGAAGTGGCACTTGGGCATGTGCTTTAGTGGTAGACTTGGCAGTGCTGGGTTAATGGTTGGACTTGATTACCTTAGAGGTCTTTTTCAACCTAAACAATCCTATGATTCTATGATTATTTATAATAAAAACCAGAAACTTACTGCAAAGGTACCTAGGTTGTCACACTATAAAATTGTCACAGGGCTGGCAGTCAGAGTAACATAAGGAAAATCATTCAGAAGAAACAATATTTCCCCTTCCCTGTCAAAGAGACCTGGGAATCCTGGTTGATGGCAAGTTGAATATGAGTCAGCAGTGCCCTGGCAACCAGAAAGGCCAACCAAGTCCTGGGGAGCATCAGGTAAAGCATCATCAGCCAGTCGAGGGAGGGGATTGTCCCACTCTGCTCTTCACTGGGTTGGCCTCACCTTGAATATCATGTGCAGATTTGGGCTCTGCAATATAAGGAAGATACTAAGCTCTTGGATAACATCAAAAGGAGGGCAATGAAAATGGTGAAGGACCTTGAGGGAAAGCCGCATGATGAGCAGCTGAGGTCACTTGGTCTGTTCAGCCTTGAGAAGAGGAGACTGAGGGGAGATCTCGTTGCAGTTACAACTTCCTTATCAGTGGAAGAGGAGGGGCGAGCACTGATCTCTGTGGTGACCAGTGGCAGGACCTGAGGGAATGGCTTGAAGTTGTGTCATGGGAGGTTTAGGTTGGATATTTGGGAAAGGTTTTCCACCCAGGGGTTTGTTGGGCACTGGGACAGGCTCCTCAGGGCAGTGGTCACAGCACCAAGCCTGACAGAGTTCAAGAAAAGAGACAATGCTCTCAGGTATGTGGTGTGATTCTTGGGGATGGTCCTGTGCAGGATAGGAGTTGGACTCAATGATTTTTATGGATCTCTTCCAACGGAACATATTCTGTGAAAACAAACTTTTTGTGTATTTTTTAATTTGTTTTGCTTAAAAGTGTATCAGAAATTCCTACAGAATATTTATAAACATGCCCCCAAAAAAACAAGTTTTATGGTAGAATCCTATTGGTCAGTCAGTTAAAGAGGTTATAGGTAATGGCTTATTTGAGAGCATGTTTTTGTTTTGGTTTTGGGTTTTTTGTGTTTTTGGTTGGTTGGTTGGTTTTTTAATAAGTGTAGTGTTTTGTTATCTGAGCTTAATCTTTCTGACAATCAAAGAGTCACAACACATAGCATAAAATTTCAGTGATATCGAATGGGTTGACAGAAAATCTGACCAGAAGTTATCTGCAACAGCTACAGAAACTTAACACCTCAGGAAAAACTATGAAAATAAATAAAAAGCCGCTGCCACTGGCAACTACATTTATCCAGGGATTTGCTACCATATCAGTGTCTGGGGACAAACTGAGAAGCCTTCCAGTCATAAAGCTTTGTACGTGCCTGACTGCTAGGCACGCTGACTGTTGCATAAAACCTCTCTCTAGATGTTTTTTCCAAAGTTCTCATAAACCCTGAATACAGCACTTTTCCAGGTGATGGTGCTTAAGCCCTATAGGAGGCATCCATTATATCATAATAAGCTCTTCCTGTCTGATTTATTTCTTATTCATCTGGCAATTCATTCAATGTAAACTTCCAAATTTCAGTAAACAAGTTATTATCTTCTAGTCTGTCATGGCAAATTTTTTTCACTGTCTTGGACAATTAGTTGATGTGGACAGTATTTGTGCTAGTGACCTTAAACATTCAAGATGCTATGTCTCACAAGTATATTTTCTGTTTCTGTAAGGGCACCCTCAGAATTCTGTCAGGATTAGCATTTTATTCTATCAGCTTTCTTCACATTGACTACAAATTTGTCTCACATATTTCCTAAATTTCATATACAAATCACTAAAGCAGCAACATCATTGTGAACCGTAGTGTCTGTGCTGCAGCAAGCATTGCAGGTTCCCTCCCATCCCAGAGTGTATCCAACAGAGCAAAATTCATACAGCCACAGGATAAATCATATTTCCTGCAGCACAGTCTCCACAATACAAAACGTCTCTAAAAAGATCAGCAGATGAATAACTTGCAGCTTTGCTCTGAAAAAGCCCACAGTAACTGTCACAACATGCAATCAGTGCTATAAAAATGCAGCATTCCAGCATTTACCTGTATTCCAAGACACTTCCTAAATACTTCAGTGAAAAATTATGTGGGATGCTAATACAGTGATGTTTCCTTATCAAAGATGTTCAGTATCTTCAAAAGGTGGTACATAATTTGCCCAAAGCAGACAGAGACAAAATCTGAATAAGAATTCAAGTCCCTTTATTTCCCTTGTTCCATCTTAATGACAGGATTATGTTTCTTTACTTAGTAGTGTTTTTTTCTTTATTTCCTTATGTAAGGACTGGTATGAAAATCTCATACCGATACTAGTAAGAATTTCAGAAAGCACACAAGTAGCAGAAATAATAAAAGATGCTTTCAGGTAGAATTATGTCATGGATTATTTGGTTTTCCCATCCTGACTACAATATCCCCAGCTTTCCCAGCACCTTCTTTCTCTTTTATGCTTTTATATTATCAGTACCTGAATACCTTCATTGTTCAACAGTGCCCCTTGCACAAGGGCACAACAATGTTATAACATGCCGTGAAAAAAAACCCATATATTGACAATCTTACATAACTGTATTGATTGGCTTCATAGCAAACAACATATCTAAGTATCAAGTTCCTTGTTCAACTTTTCTGTCATTGCAGGCATTTTGAGAGGTATAAAATTGGTAAATGGTCTTATGTCTTGCTTCTTAGCCATGCTTTTGCCCCAGATTTAAATATGTCTGAGCTCTTCACTGTCATAGACTTGTAGAATAGTTTGAGTGGGAAGAAACCTTAAAGATCATCTAGTTCCAAAGACTCTGCTATGGTCAGGGACACCTTCCACTAGACCAAACGGAGTTCAAACAGAGCAAATTAAATAATTCTAAAGAGAAGACTGACACTGAACAGACAGTGCAATTACACATCGCATTTCCTTATGAAATGCATTGCACAGTAGAAATGGTTGATTAGTTTGTCCATCCACTATAGCTACACTTATTATTACACTTATCTTATTATTACACTTATTAGCTACTTTTCGTTTTTCATGTTGAGTTCAAAGAATTGGTCATTATGAGCTATGTTGTGCTAAGAGTCAGACAAGGTCTGTTGGACTGAGTCCAGTTGTATGAGGTTCAACAAGGCGAAGAGCCAGGTTCTGCCTTTGGGTCACACCAACCCCAGAGAGTGCTACAGATTTGGGGAAGAGTGGCTGGAAAGCTATGCAGCAGAAAAGGTCCTGGGGATGTTGGTCAACAGTGTCTGAATGTGAGCCAGCAGTGCGCCCAGGTGACCAAGAAGGCCAATGGCATTCTGGCTTGGACCAGTAGGACAAGGGCAGTGACCACCTCCCTGTACCCTTCACTGGTGAGACTGCACCTCGAATCCTGTGTTCTATTCTGGGCCCCTCATTGCAAAAAAGACATTGAGGTGCTGGAGCGAGTTCAGAGAAGGGCAGTGGAGATGGTGAAGGATCTGGAGCACAAGTCTTATGAGAAGCTGCTGAGGGAGCTAGGGGTGTTTATCCTCAAGTAAAAGAGGCCCAGGGGGTAACTTTCTGCACTCTAAAACTACCTGAAAGGAGATTGTAGCCAGGTGGGGGTTTGTCTTTTTTCGCAGGTAACAGAACAAGGGGAATTGGCCTCAAGTTGCACAAGGGGGAGGTTTAGATTAGATATTAGGAAAAATTATTTCATGGGTTTGATTGCAAAGCAGTGGAACAGGCTGTCCAGGGCAGTGGTGGAGTCACCATCCCTGGAAGTGATAAAAAAAATGCTTGAGGATATAGTTTAATGGTGAACATGGTGGAAGTGCTATGTCGATGGTTGGACTTGATGACCCTAAAGGTATTTTCAAACCTTAATGATTCTATGATTGTATAAGGGACACCTATTTCCCTTTATTCTATTTTCACCACTTATTTCCAAGACATTTGCCTTACTGAGGCAACTTCCAGGCAACATCCTGGTAGCCAAGGACAAAATCTGAAATAGTATAATTATCTCCATTTCTACTCTTTAAGAAATGCCTTAATGTCAGTTTTGGACGGCTTAGCTTTTTGTTGGTTTTTGTGTTTGTTTGTTTGTTTAGGTTTGATTTTTTTTTTCAGCTTTACTTTTTTTTTTTTTTTTTTTGGCAAATGTCTGTGAATTGCACAGCTCAGTGCTGACCCTGAAACTGTTAAGACCCACCATTTTACACTAGTCCCAGTTCCTATTACAGACCCCACCACTTCTCCCTGAAGTTGTCACTTATCACATCAGTTTGACTTTTAGCAGGTTTTAGCTGCTGCCAAACAGTCACTGAGAGCTACTTTCAAGTGTGAGGCTGATGTCTAAATGAGAGCATTCAGGAAAGCAGTTGATGCAAAGCATTGAATTTTTGTTCTGTTGGAGTCAAGGTTTATATATTTTGCAGTGAAAGACTGGAACTAAAGGAGAAAACAAATTAACCAAAAGTACGCAAATCAGACTATTTTTCTTTCATGAAAATAGTTTTGCATATGAGGAGCTAGAAATGCGTATTAAGTTATGTACTTACCTAAGAGTACAAAGGAAAAACACCTGGAGCTCAAAGAGAAACCCAACCACACTACTTGAGGTCAGTACTAGAATGTAAATGGTAAGGAAAAGGGAATAAAGAATGAATGAATCTTGGATCAGACTTTAGTTTTGGAGCTCCTTATTTAAAGAAACAATTAGTGCATTCAATAAGTTTAACACAGTAGTGTTAGGAATTTTCAAGGAAAAAAAGAAGTAAGTTGGAAAACACAAGCAGTTACCATATGTAGAAGCTATTTAACACAAATTATTTCCTGTATATAAAAGCTTATCTGTTTTACAATAAATATCCTGATGACTTGGTACAGACTGTGATCTATAAATGATATTTGCTTATTGCAAAGGTCATTTATACAAACACATGTGTCCTATGGAAATGTCATCCTCAGTGCCAAAAAGGGGATATCTTTATAGATGAGAAAGACCAGATTCATGCCATGTTCCCTTGTGAGGAGGAAGAGGTTGCTGCAACCTACTTCAGTGTGCAGAAGAGACAACATCACTGTACATGGGGATGCAGCTGAATCCCCAAAAACAATGTCTGTATTAGCCACGTACCCACAGAGCACCTCTTCTCTGCAGCAGGTTGGCCTGTCATCACAAGTAAGTCTTGGGCATATTGAGTTATGGCTATGCAAGCCTTTCATAGGCAACGATGGGCTTTCTCTTTTCTCTCTCTCTTTAAGCTGTCCCAAAATCAGTGGAGGCAGTGGAGAAAAGAGCTAATGCACTCCCTTTCAGCAAGTTTATTACTTCAGACTCAGTGTTGTATTGCCAAGGTTAACATTAATTCCACTTGAAAACAAGCTACAGTTTTTTCTGGATTTTGATGAAACTTATGACAGTGTCCCTCACAGGCTCCTTCTGGACAAGTTGTCCAGCTGTGGGATGTGTGGGTTCCCTGTGTGTTGAGTGAAGAACTGGATGAAGAGCAGAGCTCAGAGGGTTGTAGTGAGTGGGGTACACCTGGCTGGTGACTGGTCACTAGCAGTAGGTGCAGGTGAAGTTGACTCTTTTGAGAGACAAGAGGTCTTACAGAGGGATTCAGATAGATTGGAGCACTGCACAATTATTATTGACATCAAACTAAAAAGAAGAAATGATGAATTCTGCAAGGAAAAAATAGTGAACAAATCTTTCTTCTTGGGTGTAGTATAGGCACTTTTTAATTTTTTTGTAAAGCTATTGTCTTCTGCTTTTCTATTAATATTGCTTTGTCCTCAGTGAAAACAGCATCTTTTCCATATCATCTGCAGTTCTAGGAATGATGAAGTAGTAGTGAAAAGATCATTTGTGCATTTTCTTGCACAAAGATTCCTGCAGTCATAACCTGTCATCTTGCTCTGTGGATGCTGTTTCTATCCATCTATTATAAAGGGCATATGCTCCCTCTGTATTGTGGATATAATCTAAAGCCCACTGAAATGGAAAAGCTCTCACTTGGCTTCAAAGAGGTCTTAAATCTATAGAGAGAAAATCAACTGCAAAGGATAATGGATTTATATGCTCATTTTTGGTGCAGATTTAAGAAGCCCAACATTCTAGATTGTATCTTCTTTTTCAATTGTAGGTGTGAGTTTTGCTGGCCTGTTTGTTTGTTTGTTTGTTTGTTTTTACATGGTGAACCTATTTGCTGTTGCTGCTTTGAGCAGAGATCTGTAGAATGGAAAGGACTGAAAAAAGCCTGTTTGCAGAAACTGCACTTTTGCTAGTACAGCCTCGAACCCTTTGCCCATCACTTTGAATGTTTATTGTTATAAACTGCTTGGCTGTGTGTTCCTGTGCATCAGGATCACTAGCAGAAATGAGAGGGTTGTCTGCCATTCAAGATGAAAAACATCGGAAATCAGTCTCCTCTGCAGGTTTTAGTTGGCAGGGTAGAAAATGTACTAAAAGGTGAAGAATTTTTCTCTGGAAGGTCTACTACAGACTAAGTCCTTGAGGATGGATGTAAATAAACTGCTGATTGGACCTCAGTCCACTGTGTTTGAAGCTTTTATATTCTCCAGATCTTAGCAGGTTCCAGTAACTACCTCCAGTTGATCTGCAGTCTGTTTTGAGTAGAAAATTGGGATGCATGGAACTGCAATGTCATCACCCAGTCTCCAAATTTCTCATGTCCAAAAATTACCCCAACTCTGGACAGGAGTTTTATTTTATCTCAAATTCTCTGGATACTTTGCTTTTACACTTCAACTCTGAATGGCTGAAATGGAAAGGACAGAAAGATTTTTCAGTTTTTAAAACAACCCTCTTCTTTTCTTTAAAGATACCAGGAAGGATGTATAGATCTACAGTTCTCTGCCTTAATTTCCTCACTGCTGTGAAGTCTTCAGTGGCTGTGACCACAATCCAACAAGCAATCTCTAACATTGCCTTATGCAGGCAGCTACTCCTACACATCATGGATGCTATCTCCTTCTCATAGAGCTCAGTTTTTCTCAGCTAATATAATAATGAAATAGAAGCCTAATCTGTAAAATCATCCTTATATACCTCTATCCTGAGTATTTTTTTCACTTGTTCCTGAGAAATTCTGAGCTTTCTTTCTACCGCCTGACCTCAGAATTTTTTTAAGCTTTGATATAACACATGCACTTGTGCTTTAATGGGACAATTTTTAACTCTTCAACCTCTCTAAATGTACTGAACTTTCATACATGGAATTCACCCAATATTTAGTCCCAGAGTGCTTCCCTGAGTTATTACAGCTTAATATGTTCACCTTACCCCTGGTCTTCTAGATATAACATAGGAAAACAATGGGTTGCTACAAGGCATGCTCAGGCACTTAATCCATGAATTTCCCAAATATTGGCATTAGAGATACATTTTATAAAACTTGCCACAGCCATAAAAACCTAGAATAGTACTTTAGGAAGTTTTAGATGAAGGCAAAAGAAGTTGAATGATTTACAGTAGTTTGAGATCTGAGTGACAAATGATAGAATGGAAAGAAGATTCAAGTATGGTGCCCTGCAAATGATTTTCTAGTTCCCATCCAGGGATATGCTTTGTTTTGGCTCTAGTGTAGCATTACACATAGTTTAATGAAAAGAAGCTTTCATCAGGATGATATGGTGTATAACACTTTAATAAAGTTGTATCCCCTCAGATACTCACAGATGATTTCCATACTATCTATATTAACTTATAGTGTTAGTAGCTCATGCAAATCAGCTTTAGAGACTAAAATACAGCATATATTTTTTACAGAGCAGAACTGACCATGGATGGCTTTCAGACTCAGCACATTGATGACACAGTGCCACAATCTAAAGCAAAGGAACACTGGGAAACTTGGAAAAATGCCTTCACAGGCATAAATCATAAACTGGAGTGGTATCTGTGGAAGTTTTACCTCTTTCTAACTCCTGTTTTTCCAAAAATTTGAAACCCATAAAAAGAAAATGAAGTTTTCTCTGCCTTTGAAATCCACAAGAAAGTTCAAAATAATCACACCAGCACTGCACCATAAAAATATCTTAGTGAAAAGTGGAGTGACAAATAGGAAAAAATGTACAATTTTAGATAAAAATAGAGGAAAAATTAAATTTTGATGGGTTCCTGCTACCTTGTTTTGCTTCCTGCTTCTCTTTACCCCCATGTTCTTAGTGTGCTTGAGGACCTCACCTGCAATTTGGACTGGAGTTACAGAAGAGATCCCAAGTCATGGAGGTACAATCCCATTTTTCAAGGTATTTTTTAGTTACTTATTTACACGGCCAGCAGTGCTGGCACTCTTGTATTGGACAAACCAATTCACACTGTTAGACATTTTTGTATATTCCATTTGCCATCACTGCAGCTGCTTTCCTTTCCTGGACATTTAGCACAGTTCTCAGTGCGTGGGCAAATTGAGAAGCAAGACATTACACATCATGCTGTCCTGAAGAAGGAGCGCCCTAAACAAACAACTTCTACTCCCCTACAAACCCTCAGTTATTCAGGTTTCAGCTGAGTGAATCTAGACCATTCTTCTGTTAGGAAATGGGAAAAGATGCTTACTGACGCTTGGATGGAAAAGTACTTCAAATAAAAAGGCTGACAACAAAAGGTCAGGCAAGCTTGCCTTTCATACAAAAAGGTAACAACAGCTTTCCTGGAATCTCTTGGCTATTTTAATTAGGACAGGGCTGCTATATCTTTAACTGAACCTGGTAGCTAATCTTACCAGTTCCTAGATCTAGAGATGTATTCTACTTATGTCCAGACTTCGTATCACGGCAATACCAGAGTAACAACCCTTTTCTTTTTCCTCATGCTTTGGTTTCCAAACCAAAGAAGGCCAAATCCAAAAGACATATGAGAAATATCATCTTCCAGAGAGACTTTAAACTGGACAGCATCCCAGGGCATGTCCCAGTGTGACTCCCAGCTATCCTCAATATAGACCTACTTTTGGGGAACTTCTTAAAAGAAATGAGATGAAGTAGGACATACTGTGCCGCACCTTACTCTGACTCTGAGCTGGGATAAGATAGTTACATTCCTGAGTTGGAAGTCATGCACTTTGGCCATTTCATTAAAGAGTTAAGCCAATTGCTTTACTGCTTAAGGAGTTTATATACTATATATTGTTTATATACAATGAACTGAACATTTCCCAAAAAGAAATGTTGCATTTGCAGCTTGACTGTAAAAGATCACAGATCATAACTTCAACTTAAGATAACTCATCTTCTCTATTATTAAATATCATTGAAGATTGATTCATATTTAATATAAGGAAGCTGTTAATCAAACTCCTGTGGGTTTGGGATGTTGAGATTTTTGTTTATTTTCTTTTTGGCTTTTTTTGTTGTGTATTTTGTTGTTGTTGATTGTTTGGTGTTGTGCTGTGGATTCTATTTCATCAGAGAGCCTGTTGCCAAGAATGATTCATTTATCATGAGATCTTTAGAACAGCAGTGTCTCATTTCTAGTCCTTGCCAATCTGCATAAGTCATCTAGCAACTCACTCAGAGCATGAATCAAGAGGCAATAGGAACTCTAGTGATGCTGTGAGGAAAAGGAAAATATATTGGGCATGCTCACTGAACCTTTTTCACGCAACTATGAACAAACAAATCAGGCAAGACACTTGATTAAACAGCACAAGTGTGCACGGCAAAGCAAATTATGATAAATTGCTAGTATTGATTACTTTTAACCAGAAGGATGAGATTATCTGGTGTTTATATTTAGGAATGCAGCCAAAAGATACCTTGACCTCACCTCTGCACTGGGAACCAATACAAAATTAATTGGAGCTGTCATTCAGGTAGAAGCCACAATTATTTGACAGTTGATTTATTAATTTAAGAGCTAGTTACAACCACATGCATTCTGCACTCGTACGTGCTTTTCTCAACTTAGTTTGTTAATGCAGAAAAACCTCTCAGTTGTTGATAGTCTTTTTTAGTGCCTGTAATATATTTTCATTTGAATTAATGCACTTCTGATCAGCAATAAACAGTTTTACCTTGTTTTTATAATAAAATTTTCCCTTTTAAAATTTTGTATTTATTTTACTAAGTAGCTTGTGATGCTGAATTCATAAGTACGTAACAAACTTGGACTTGGACTCCTTCCACAGTATGGCATTTGTGAAAGCCATCTGAAGCTGTAAATGCTCTGTCTGCTGATACTGTTAATTTTATATTATAGATATGTTGCTCTCTAAACAAAGCATATACCGACCCAAATTCTCAGGAGTGTTGAGTGGCTGTTTCTTTTCCGGTTTTCTCCCAAAGAAATGATTTATTTTAACTACTGGTTAACTGCATGGTCAGTGTGTGGACACAGAAACTTCAGTGTAGGTGGCAGAATTTACTCTTATAAATCACTTCCATGTGTGTTTATGCAAATACACAGAGATAATGTTGTGTCCAAGGGAAAATTATGAACATTATTATTTCATTAAGTAGTCATCTTTTCTTTTATTTTTTTGGTCCAAATTAATTTCAGTCTTTCATTGATGTATCATGTCTCTCTTCTGTAATCATGCATATATGCACATTTTACGTGAAATTAGTGCAAAGTTTAGATAACCTTTATCTAGATTAATAAAATTACTCATGCATGAAGAAATATCAGAGGGAGCCTAACAAAATCAAAGGCAGGGAATCTCTTGTCCACCAGATAGGATCACGGTACTTAAGACATTTTTAAAGTCTCCTATATTTTTATTATTTTGGGGGTTTTTTTTTGACATGACATGTACAGTGTTGACAGAACATTGATCTTTCTCTATAGCTTCCATAGGGCATTTTGCTGTCTATTCAGCACCAGAATAATTGGACTGTACTTTTGCCATTCACAGAATATAGCTTGTGAGTATGGGCAGTGGACCATACCAGATCATGTTCATAGATATCAGAGTTGTATCAAAGGCAAGACTCTAGCACACCCTGGAATCAATCAGTATTGATTTCAGTTCCCTGTTTCAGGTCACATGCCTGAAACATCAAATCCTGTGTTTCAGAGAAACTGATGTGACCTCCATTTCAGGAATTAGATTAGGGAATCTGCTGGGCCACCACACCTGCTGCCAGTATCTTCTCCTCAACTTCATCCCTTTGTTTCATCTTAGGGTTTTATGCACTTTCTAATTCAGTGTTTTTTGCTGAAATAATAGTAGGCTGTCAACAGCATTACGTATTGAAAATCTCTGTGGCCTCCTGAAGAAAAAAAAAGGTGAAACACTATACAATAAAATGCACTAATACCCTGTAATGTGCACAATACTAATGCCACAGCTTCATAGTAGAACACAGTGGTTCTACCTTCAGGCCAAGAGAATTTCCAACCTCCACAAACTTAATTTTTCCCCCATGAACTTAAAAAAAAATAAAATAATTAAAAAAATAAAAATAAAAACAAAAACCAAAAAACAAACCACCACAACAATTAAAAAACCCAGCATTGAAATAAATGCATGGAAAGGTCATCCTACTCTAGGAAAGGGCATCCTACCCTAAAGCTCAGTTCAATAGAAATGTATAACAAAATTTAAAAATCTAGCTGGGAAAAAAAAAAAAAAAGAAAAGCACATTAATTAGTCGTAATCATTTTCCACCTTCTTTCTCCTCAACTTAGTCTTGTGCTATAATATACAAGCACAGAATCATATTAGAAAAGACCTATAAGACCATCAAGACCAACCATTAACCCAGGACACTGCCAAGCCCACCACTAAACCATGTCCCCAGGTGACATATCACGTCTTTTCCGTGAACGGTGACTTAACCACTTCCCTGGGCAGCCTCTTCCAGTGCTTTACAACCCTTTCCATGAAGCATTTTCCCTAATACTAATTCTAAATTCCTCTGGTGCAACTTGAGACTATTTCCTCTTATCCTGCTTGTTACCTGGAAGAAGAAACTGATCCCCACCTGGCTACAACCTCCTTTTAGGTAGTTGTATAGAGTGATAAGGTCTCCCCTCAGCTTCCTTTTTTCCAGGCTGAACACCACCAGTTCCTTCAGCTGCTCCTCCTAAGGCTTGTTCTCTCTCCATAACATAGCACTTTGTATATTTTAATACCTGAACACTAAAAAAATCCCAACGCAAACGTTACACCTTAAAACCTACACAATTTCTCTTGCTTTTTCTTCTATTGTATCTCACTATTAAAATGCATCACATTTGTATGTGCAAAGAAAGAAAGATTTTCGCAACATAACTCCTGACTTTTCAATATAGGGTTAATGTTGGTTGTGTTTTTTTCCTCAGTCTTTTTTACCCATCTGTTTTCCTTCCTCCCTTTTTCTCTCCTTAGTGGCAAGTCTACCAAAAGCAGAGCTTGGCAACCAGATTGTCAAAAGTTCTATTAATCCTGTATTCAGTCCTGTTCTACTGATAATTTTAAAGTTCAATCTCTTGAGAATTTTCATGGTTAGAAATACACTTTCTGAGCTGGTAATTTCAACTTTTCAGCCATATCAAGTGTTATGCAGCATTTATTTAGAAACCTGGCAGATGATGAAATATTGAACCTTAAAACAGGAGTGACATTTTGATTTGTATTAAAAAGAAATGATCATTCGGTTCTCCATTCCTCACCAGTATCTTTCTGTTGACTTCTTTGTTTACACCAGAAAGATAGAATAATCTGACTTAAATGGTTTAAATATTTTCTACAGGCTTAAAAAAAAAAAATGCTTTTTTTTCTTTGTTCTTGACAATATAGTTAGATGTATAATATTAAGGTGGCTGGATTTTACAGGCATACAAATACAAATTATTTTGTCAATACATTTTTTTAAAGATGCAATAAAAAGAAATCTAAAATAGATTTTATATAAAATGTGAAGCTTAAGCAAATTACAAGATGGCATTATAAAGCTTTTTACTAGAAGAATTTCAGTCTGGCCAGAATAATTCACTTGGCCATTTCAAATTTGTTGTAGTAAAATTTTTATGTCTTAACATAATGTTATCTTCTGTATATATAGAGAGATCTGTGAAAAGAGTTTAAGCTATTCTAGTTTACAAGCTATTCTTGTAAAGGATTATAGGCTCTATATATCTGTAGACTATGATATGTTATTATAGTATCTAATAATTGTGTGAAGAATTCTGTCTTAGATCAAGGCAAAAAAATTGTTGTTTAGATTTTTTCCTAAATTCATATATTCCAAGGTACTTTTCAGCTACTTTGAAGACTGAATACACATAACCCCCTATTTCTATATTTGTTAATGGAATGGAAAAAATATTTGGTCTGACATTAAAAGGGACAAAAAATACTTAAAGACAGCCTTCCTGTTCAGTTCCATGTCTTTTGCTGTAGAGTTAATCACATGTTTTCAACTCTTGGACACACAACTTCACCTTCATATATTTATGCTTGTCTTCCCATCTAAGTCTCTTCAATCTGTCCAAGTTTTCATAGAGCTCATTGTCTGCGGGGGCTGTACCCCCACAATTAATAAAAATTGTTCACATTTGTACTATGAATATGAAACACTGAGAAAGATATACAGGCTGCATAGCAGGATAAAATTTATTGTAGTAGGACAAAATTCATTTATGGTGAATGTCTCACATCTTGACTTGATTAAATGCTTTTCAAAGAGAACAATGATTTCCTATTGATTCACTGTTTGCAAACATAATTATAGAAGTAATAAGGAGGAAGGTTCTGATGCAAAAGAAAGGGTTCTGATAACTCTGAGGGAAAGATCCATAAGATGAACTATCTGTATTGTTAGAAGCAGAGATGTGAATCTGAGTTCCCATTTCAGTAATGTTAACATTAATAGACTTCAGCAAATGCACTCTTGTTCTGCCCAAATGGACAAGCGAATACAATTCTGGCCTTTCATATTGTGTTTCAGTCTGTCATAGCTATCTTTTATGAATCCAGATCATCTTTGATAGCGGGTCATCTGACATCTAAATCTTTGCTGTTGCTGTTCTCTTCAAAGCTAAATAATGCCTTCCACCAGTACTGTCTCTTTTGATACTTGTTCTTCTTCAATTTTGTTTGTTTTTAAAATCTTCCTATGGCACAGAAAATTGTGTAGCTGATGAGATCTGGTATGTGTCATCATCTGTGAGCACACAGCAGAACTGCTGAACAATGGCAGACTCCAGAGCAAGTGGCATAATACAGTTTTAACACATAACTTTGAATTACTTTGTCAAAAATCGATTTGAGAAAGTCAGCCATGGTATGAGTTCCAGATACTTTTGAAACATTAACTCATTTTCACACCCTGTTATAGACAGCCACAGATAGGGTCTTCTGTCATTGGCATTTAACAACCATTAAGAGGCAGTTCATTCCCTGAAACAAGGGAAATAAAGGGTCATTTGGACCAAAATATCGAAACAGGTCTCATTTAACCAGCATTATAATTGCTTGCTTGTAGTCCTTTCTTACAATCTCTTGCGCACAGAGGGGTCTTGGAAAAAGTAATTGAAATCTGTAGAAGCACGATGCTGAACTGAATAATGCTGGTGCAAAAGCCATTTAATAAAAGGAACGGTCAGATCCTTCAAGGAGGCTTTGAACATTTTTAACAGTGAAAACCCAGTACTCTCTAAGAAAGAGATAATCATGAGAAATGACAGAGATCTTGTGAAATATTTACTTGCTGTATTCATTTCATGTGGATTTTTGCAATTATATGTTATAATATAGGGTGAGGCCACTGCTCTGAGGTTTAAGCCATCTGGTTTTTCTGTGTTTTTTCGTGGAAACATCTGAACTGTCTCCTCCAGCAACCGATGCCAGGAAAAAGTGTATATGGGCTGACCTTCAGCTGTGCTTGATTCATTATTTCCTCTCCTATTTTTAACCCTATCATTTGCTGAAGTACCAGAGATCATCTGGATGCTCCAGGTAAATTTCAGCCAAATAGGCTAGGTCAAAATACTGGCAATGTCATTGCTCAGAATTGCCATTTTCAATATTTTAGAAGAAACATTTTAAGATGAATGCCTTTGATGATGGGAAAGCATCACATGTTGGTACATTATTTGAGAATATCCTGTTGTTTACAAAACAGGGTCTCAGTATGGGTACTGTGGCACATGATGCTTCTTGTGTGTTCCACACTTTTGGACCACTTTCCCTTCTGAGAACTTAAAACTGGCTATCTTTAGGTAAGTAATCAAATATAGAGACAATTACGGTGAGCACTCACCATGGTTTTTTTTTTTCCTTTATTTGAGCTATTTGAATCATTACAATATTTTTGGAGTGAAGGACTGGCACTTCAGGCATTTTTCAGAGTGCAAAACATTCTGTCCAGGTTTCTTTAGATATTTTACCCTTGGGGGTTAAAATGTTTAATATCAAATTTATTTATTTAAATATAGTTGTTATGCAGGATTTCTGATTTAACAAGAATTATACAAATCGTGTCACATAATATAATACAAATGTAAGTTACACTTTGAAAAATATATACAAAAGTAGCAAATCACAGTTTGATCATAATAACAATGTGATTCCCATTACTGTATCTATTATCTACTTGTCATTACAATACTGGGTGTCCCCAGTCACTGGGAAGAAATATATGGACTGAAGCCCATTGTTCTCCCTGAAATTCTGCTGCCAGTAGTTCAGCCTTCATACTCTGTTCTGAGTCACATATTCCCTCCTGCCATATTGCTCTGGCTAGCTTATGGAGACATTCACGCTTCTTATTAACACAAGGAGAAACACCATCAGTTGATCCACTCAGCTGTCAACAGATACCTAAAATAAAGGACAGGATTTAGTCCCCTCCGTGCCAAGGCAAATCCAGCCTCTTCACAACAGCTGTGATCATCAGCATGACTAAACCTTCAGCTACATGTTTTTTTGAACACTTCCAGGGACAGTGATACTACTACTTTCTACTGGGCAGCCTATTCCAATGCCTGACCACATTTTCAGTGAAGAATTTTTTCAGAATATCAAATCTAAACCTCTCCTGATGCAACTTGAGGATGTTTCCTCTTGTCTTATTATTTTTAATTGGGAGAAAAGACCTACTCCCACATGTCTACAGCTTCATTTCAGGTCCCCACTGAGATTCCTTTTCTCCAGACCAAGCACCCCCATCTCCCTCTGCTGCTCCTTAAAAGACTTGTGCTCCAAGTATTATGAGATCCCATTTTTCCTATGCTCTCCATGTGTTTTACAAAGATGACAAACATTGCTATTTCCATTTTCTATCTTACACTGTTTAGAGATGACAGTGCATTGGCTTGAAAATGTATGTAACAATCCTATACTCTAATAATCGACATTCTTATTATTTAAAATTTTACCTGATATGTAAAACCTTGAAAACTGCTGGATATGGAATTTTTTTGTAAATGTTTTTCCTTTTTAATGGGAATTATCATGAAGGTAAAATGTCAACATATTAAACAAATTGTACTTGAAATGTAATTTTTTATAAATAAAATTATATTCAGTTGCAACTTCCTGATAGGACCAAAATAAACACTCGAGGCTTCACTACAATTTTGTTGTAGGGCTTTAGTAATTGATAAGAATAATTTATAAGAGCTTGAATTCCATTCTTACAACTCTACTAAGTGTCAGTAAAAAAGAAAATCTCTTTAGAGACATCTTTAGGGCTTTTTTGGGTTTTTTACTAATTTAAAAATAAAAATTTATAACTTCTCTATTTACTTTCAGAGATGAAAGAGATTGTGTGCAAAATTCCACCAGTGACCACTTGACCTGTGATCCTATACAGTGTCTTTAAATGCAAGATTTCTAATACTGTAGGAAAATAAATTTAAAAAACTCAGTAAAAGGAGGAAAAAAACCCAAACTATGCTGCAAGTCTTTATCTTTAATAAATTTACTACTTCAGAGAGCATCTTCTGGGGACCTGCAGACAGTTTTCATGTGAGATAATTGCAGAACAGAATGTATTATGCTATTAACTTCAGCAGAGGGATTTTCTATTTTTTGATGCATCTGGTAACACAGTCATAATAGAAGGTTATATTAAATTGCTCAATTTACCTTTCTATTTTATGGAATCATAAAAGGCCTGGGTTGGAAGGGACCTTAGAAATCATACAGTTCCAACTCCATCTGCCACAAGTAGGGATGCAACCCTTCTGATCAGTTAATACTTTTTTTGTTTTGTTTTGTTTTTCCCCAAAATTCTGTTTGCTTGAATTTCTCCACCCTGGACATCTGCAATGATCTTTATATCTGCAGAAATCTCAGTTTATCAATCTTGTTAAAAATCTGATGCAGTTCATGATGAGTTTTATAAAGTATTCCCTGTCTGTCTCAGTTTGGTATGGTTCTTTCCAAATGTAGAGAACATACAGGACATAGTTGTAGAGAACATGCAGGAAACTCCTACTTTAGGCTACAAGAGGGGATTTGCCAATCCTTTGCTCATATCCTATGCCCTGTCTTTAGTGTAGCAACATCAAAAAGCAATCAAATTGTTTATGAGTGCAGAAGAAGATATAGAATTTAAACCAAATATGTGCTCCACGCAGAGGCAAATGTGGCTGGGGTTGGGGTAGGATGGCCGACTGAAAAATATAGCTGTGATTTATGGAAGCAGTGATCACTCACAACTATTGGGATTGCTGCCATGAATGTATAATGCTCTAAACAAAGTGGATATCCTACAACAAAGCAAATCTAGATTAAAAAAAAAAAAAAAAAAAAAAAGGATTGTCTATTTTGGTCTTGTGTGTGTGTTTTTTATTTTGTTGTTGTTGTTGTTGTGTTTTTTCCTCACTTTTGGTTTCTTTGGGTTTTTTTGTGGACCTTTTTCTTTCTCTTTTTTCCCCTTTGTCTGGATGTTTGTTATTTGGTTTTAGTCAGTTTGTGTGTGTGTGTGTGTTTTGTTGTTGTTCTTTGTTTGTTTGTTTTATGTATATATATGCCACCACTCAAGATGAGCTGTAGAAATATTTTCATTACTGTTTGCATTGCATTCTGCAGTTGCAGTAGTGAACACCGCTGGGAAAGAAATTGTTGTCCTCTAAGCCACTTTGAATAATGTGAAGTAAGGAACTTGAATGACGCTGAGTTTTTTCTCTGATGTTTCTGAAGTACAGCTATTTTTCCAACATGTCCTGAATGATTAGGAATGGGGTTGTGGAAAAAAGAATGCAATTCTTTAGTTCCTGAGAAATCCATTTTGCCTTATACTACACGTTACCACACAGTCAGTGGATCTACAGGATGTTGAAGTGGAACTCCTACAATATTACAATTATTTCTTTGATAAGTCCTTTGTCAGCAAAGTGTTAATGCTACACAGAAAATCAAATTCTCCTTAAAATATTACACTCCCAACTGAGATGTTGCATTCAATTTAATACATTCCAGAGTACGAAGATTTCCAGGAAACTCTAGATGAAGTTTACAACCAGATATTCACCTGACTTTGCTTTGTTTCTCCTTTGCTCCCAGAACATGACCAAAAATTTGCTGGTGTCAGGAAGATATGGTAGAAATGTGTGGAGAAATATGTAAATCATTGCAGTGTTTCCAATTGTTTGTTTACATTCAGCTGTGCAACTGCTGTGAGAGAAAGAGATCAGAAACATACTTGCTAGTGTTGCACTTGTAATCCAGGTTTGTTTTCACTTCTGAGGATCAATGGAAGGGAATGAAGACTCTGCATCTGTAATATGATCTAGAGAATACTAGAGAAAGAAAACTGTAAATATAGAAGGTTCAGCCAATGGCTAATACATGAAGGAAACCTGTGCACTGAGTGCCTTGTCTTGGAGTATGCATCATTTGTGATGCAATATATCAGTTCTGTATCAATTACTCCTGTTGAATTAACAGTTTTTATTCTGTAAGTTAGAGTGAGGCCATGTTAAGGTCCTAAAGCTATTCTTTTGCGATTGTGGTGATTTTGGAGCATAATGGAGCAGTTTCACTTTTTCTGAACCTCTAAAAACCAAATGCTGACATCTCCATATGCCTTTTTATCAGTCGATAAAGACATATTCCTGTGATGTCAACCTAGAGTCATCCTGTAGTATGTCTGAAAAAGCTGGTCAGATCGCATGCTGGAGGAACGTACTTTTCTCTATTGATTATAAAAAGGGCATCCGGGGACCATCTTCTGCAGAAACATACCTTTCAGATGCCTATGGTAGAGCAGGATTAATCACTCCATGAGTGAACACCTGGAGGTGTTCAAAAGACATGAGCACGTGGTGCCTGGGGACACGGTTAAGCGGCGAATGCAGCGGTGCTGGATTAACAGTTGGGCTCAATGATCTTAGGTGGCTTTCCCAACCTAAATGATTCTGTGATTCTATGATATGTTTTACCCATATCTGATTTCTTTGATAACCTTTCAGCAATTTTAATAATATTAAAGTGTTTTCTGTACCTGAAGATTTTTTTCCGTATGTGGTGGTCTCTGGAAACTGTTGCTTATAATTACTTTTGAGGACTCAGGGAGCATGTATCCATTATTTAGTGTTTTGTGAATAATGCTGAAGTTACAGCAGATTGTTCTCCTCTGTGACTGAAACAGTTAAGCTAGTATTCAGAAAAAGCAGAGGCACTAAAACACTCTACTACTACAGAGCCTATCTCCATGTGGCATAACAAGGCGTTGACCCTGAAAATTTGGTACAAGCTCCTTGGAACCACTCTGACTAACGCCACAGAAAAATAGAGACTGATGTATTTTTTTATAGAACACTAATCAAGGTTTATTTTGATTTAAACTAGAGGAGGTAAAGAGGATGGAAAATGAGAGGTACTAGTGACTCAGCAGTTTAAATCATCTGTTTTAAGATGAGGTGAGGAAGGGAGGAAATGAAAATTATGAAGTTTTGAGCTACAAAGGGGAATAAATAACCAAGGATTTTCCAGAACTTCACAATTGGGCTAAATGGGCTTGTTGGAAATCCCATCCAGATGTGGCCATTTGTAAATTAACTTAAAATTGCCCTTTTTCAGGGCATGAAATTTCCATTGAGACTTCTCATGTAAAGTTGCTAACTTCAATTGCATAAGCTTAGTCTGTTCGGGAGAAACTGCTATTATTTATTTGTATAATACTTGAGGTGAAAGATTTTGGTTTCCATACTGGCCTTGAGGCTATGGAAATATGGAATATCAGTTTTACTGATATTCATAAGAGCATGACTGGCCACTTCTTGAGATAATTAAAAGATTCCTTTTAGATTTTTCTGGCATTTTACTAGATAACTAATGCTGATGTTGATGAAAACATGATTACAGTGTAATTATGGTTGCTCTTTCTTAACTTCAGTCATTAGACTTCTGTGAAAACAAACCCAGAAAAAAAATACCCCAAGGAGAAAAAAATAAAACATTTTGTGTGCATCTATTAATTTATCTGAATACTAATTTTGAGTAGCAAGGCTTTGTCAGAATGTTGTCTATCAAACTGGAAACAAAATCCTAAATTTAGGGCTTTTGGAAGAACTCTGATGTTTGCTTTCTGATATTGTCAGTATATCTTTGAGACTACCTGTAACCAAAAATTTTTGAAAGTTCTTGCAAAGAGGAGAAAATTGAGTTAAAGAGGAGGCATGTTTTTCTCTTTTGTAAAGCTGTAAAAAACAAAGGAGAGTGTTTCTCACAAATCTGATATGCTCAAAGTTCTGTTTTGTACCAAAGGTAGTTCCACACACTGAAGAAATGCAGATATAATATTTTCTGGTCCTGCTTTTTTCCCTCTTCTTTGACTGAGTTTTTCTAAAGTGTATGTCATCTGCAATTGTGCCCATGGAGTAAATGTCAAGGCCCAGGTATCCTTTGCAGAAGGAAATGCTGACATTTCTAGCCAGTGACAGAGAAGAAGGATGTTTCTTTGCTTTTACTTCCAGTGAAAATAAGGAGAGCAAGTGGGAAAAAATATAAAGAACTTATTTGAAAACTGAATCTTTGATCCACATACACATACCACAGAACAGAATCATAAAAAGATATGGGATAAAAAGGACCTTAAAGACCATCTAGTTCCAGCCCTCTTGCCATGGGTAGGTATGCCTTCCACTAGATGAAGTTGCTCAAAACCCCACGCAGGCTGGCCTTGAAGACCTCAGGAATAGAGCTGGCAGAGCTTCTCTGGGTAACTTGGGAACATATAGGGAACTTTATATTCTTCACCCTATTGAGTCATTGCAAGTTTTAGCATGATTCTCTACAAATGCTAAAGTTTTAGCATTTGTAGAGAAATGCTAAAGTGGGACAGCATAGCCTGTCCCACTTGCTTTCTCCACACATGGGCTGGATCCAGTGTCTCATGAGCAAGTGGCTCATGCTGCTGCCTTCGGGCTTCCTTGGTGAAGGTGAGAGTCACATGCCAGGAAAGGTCTTGATGTCATGGAAATGAAGTGGAGTAGAATATCTTTTGCAACTCAAATTGAAGATTAGTAATCAGCTTAATTCAATTTAAATTAATTAGCCCAGGTGAAAGCATGTATTAGAAAATCTGTTCTTGGTTCACCATGCTAACAGTGTTCTAAAATGTTTGGTGATCTAGCTCTTATTTCATAAGCATTCACATACATGTAGATATTTTCCAATTTTTTGTCGTTTTATTCTTGTGCATTGGACACACTCTTTTGAAGCCTTCAGATTATCTTGGAGTGTTTAAAATCACTGAAACTAACCAACAGAAATTCAAACACCTGAGACATTAACTACTCCTGGTTTGTACTTCTAAGAAATTTTTAGAGCGTCATCATGTATTTTCCTGCATGTCATATATTACAGAAACAATTTCCAAAAGTTTAAAAGAATGACATTGGTATGATATTTTAGGAGAATATAAGCTAGGATGTGTCTACACTGTTGGAGTTTTAAGAATCTGAAAAATGAATTATCAAATCTTGCATAAGTGATTTTAATGCACAACGGTTTGAGAAATATTGCAATGGCACAAAAAATTGTCAAAGGCTTTCTTTATCACTAACTTAGAACAAGCAGCTCTAAAAGACTCCCTAATACAGAGCATGAGGAGGATTCTAACATCTCAGTAAAAAAAAAAGCAAAAAAACCCCAACCTTTTCCATAGTTTCTAACTTTTTTGAGGGATTAAAAGGAAGAGCTTCTAGGGTAGGAACTAGTTATAATGATTTCTCTTACAGTTCCTGAGAGATATAGTCACCTCTAGAGTATGATTTATCTCAGCCAAAAGTACACATCAAAACTACATATGTTTAAAGACACCCAATTCTTTCCACTGGTAAAAAGGGAATATAGAGCAACTATCTCAAAAATATGTAGCTATGGTCTAATGGTCCATATGAGAGGAATCCTGCCCCAGTGAATGTAAAAGCTTTGTTTAGCTTCTCCCTGTGGGGCTCAAGGGAGTCCTTATTATGTCTTTCAGTATATTAGGGGACTTGGAGGAGAGACGGAGAGAGACTTTTTGCCAACATCTGAAGTGATTGAACAAGGGGCAGTAATTTTTAAAAGAAAGAAGGTAGATATAAGGAAGAAATTATTTTTTTATGATAAGGACACAAAGAGGTTGCCCAGAGAAGCTGTGGATGCCCCATCCTTGGAGATGTTCAAGGCTAGACTGGATGGGGCTCTGAGCAACCTAGTCTAGTGGAAGGTGTCCCTGACCATGTCAGAGGGGCTGAACTAGATGATCTTTAAGGGTGCTTGGCAGCACAAACCATTCTACAATTCTATGATTCTGTGATTTAGCTTTCAAGTCTTTGTGCCTTCAGCCGTGTTTTGCTATAGTTGGCTGCTTAGACAATTAAAAAAACAAACAAACAAACAAACAAACAAAAAAACCCAACATTGTTCTTATATACATGAGTATTATACATCTTAGAAAATGCTCATATGTAAGGTGTTAGTTACTAAGATCTCAGGATGCTAACAGAGAGCCTCACCTAAAGAAAATCAATTGGTGGAATTATCCAAAGAAGTTTCAAACTTCAAAACTTGACTCAAGTCACTGAAAATATTGATCAGAACCATTATTCAGAGACACATCACAGGAGTCCAGTTGTTCTTACCTGGGGAATACAGCTTTACTGAAGATAATGCTACTGTACCACTTTACACCGGCTGAAGTTCTGTTCAGAATAACCATCAATTATTTTTGAAACTCAATGCCATTCTCTCTGGCATTAGGCAAAATGCAGAATATCCTCTGGTAGCTTTTAGTTTTAAAAAATGGAAAACCTGTGACAAATAGATTTGAAGGCCCAAACATCTAGAAACCTCCAGATGAACTTCAGGCGTCTTTGTCACACACCACATGCAGCACATGAATAAACCAAGGTGACACATTTAGCAACCCAAAAGCTTGGAAATTAACTTTAAAGGAAAGATTAACACACAGTGTAAAGTGACTTTCCTCCATGATGACACAGATATGCATTGAACTAGAACACAGTAATAGTTTTCATTGAATGTGAAAAGTGAGTAACATTTAGCTTTCTTATAGAAGGCGTTAAAAGGTCAGATGGAAGTTTTATTGATGGTGCTTAAAGGACAAGTTTGCTTGATGCAATGCAAAAGTGGAGCTTATTTGAACAGAGGAAATTGTATTAAAAAAGCAAGTCCTCTTCCACAGGACAATTATATTCTAGTCCCTCTGTGCATTTATATTGTTGTCCAATGTTCTATGCCCATGTTTCAGGAAGAAAATCTCTAAGGACATATCTTAGAATTTATCTGTTACCTGAGCTTCATTCATTACACAGTACTGATTTGGTTTTAAAGAGTGATACATTCCTATAGGTGTCCAGAAAGTAAAAAAGGAAAAACATTTATATGCTTATCAATTATTGGGCACTTATTTTTACTACCTTTAACTTGTCTTATAAATACAAATATTATGTAGTGTAACATTTTAGACTGAAGATATAACATTAGGGGAACTTCACTTTATAGTCCATTATAACCTCAGTATAAATGTTCATCATTAATCATTAAGCCTACCTGAAAATTAACTTCCAACAGTTGTTCTCTAAAAGACGGATGCTTTTTAGTGAAAAGAATCATGAGCACTACAAATGTTTGATCTAATGACCATTGCTAATTATTATTAATACAGATAATAATAATAGTCAAGTTTGAAGTGATTTTCAATGCAAGCATTTAATGGTTTATGGAATGTTTGTCTCCAGCAGTCTTTGAGAGACAAATATTTTAAATTATGTATGACTAAATGATGACATACATAAGTCAAGGGATGACTATCATCATTAAATGTGACATATGGAGAAGTGGAAATAAGGAAAAAAGTGATTAAGTCATTGGTCTTGTCATTAAGTGACCAGCAGTCTGCATATGACTATTGGTGTGAATTTGGGTGCTTAACTTCATTGTTTCTGCTCTCTTATTGCAAAATGGAAATTATAATTTTCTATATTAGCAGCATATTGATATACAGAGCAGTATTGAAGTGACTGGATATGAATATCACAGATATGAATATATGTGTGTATGTACCTCCACTTCTGTCTCATTTTCCACATATCACAGAATATTCTGAGTTGAAAGGCATCCCCAAGGATCATCAGGTCCAGCTCTTAAGCCCATAGAGAGATCAACTCCAAAACCTTGGTGTTATTTGCACCATACTCTAATCAGCCGAGGTAATATACTTTATTGCAGAATCTTCAGAAACCTATGTAAGGAACCTGAACATTCCCCTGAGCCTCAATTGACAACAGCATGAATTCTGTTCTGTTACTTAGGGTTGCCACTATTTATTTTTTTTTAAACAGTTTCTTATTCTGTAACTTCACCCTGATTCAATTTCACTTCTCTCAGTTTCTTACCCAGTCTCAGAAGAGCCTACCTCTTAGGCATATTAATCTGTTTTTCATGAGTGGCATACTTTATTTTTGACATTTTGAGACTTTTTAAAATCCAATTTTGTACCAGCCTCACTGGTAGCTGATCTTCCTGACCTTACTGTAACTGTTGCCTATCACTTTTGTGTTTTATCTGCTCCCACGCCACTTTCACCAGTACTCCTTGGTTCTTGCTGAGTTCACCAGTTCTGGTTCAGTAGTGGCTTCCCCCAGAGAAGTTCCTCAAGGCCAGCCTGAACTCCAGCTGTTTCAACAGAACAAGCACAAGAAAAAATAAATACTTAACCCCCTTGATTTTCCATTATGTCATTTTAAATTTTGATTTATAAACAGAATAAAGACTTTTAACAATATTGATTTCTGATGTTGAATCAAGTGAAGAAAAATTAATTTCCACTTTTAGAGCATGTTAATTCTTATTAGCTTCTTATGAACTATGCACATTGATGATAACAAATAAAACTTTGATATTACAGATTTTTGACTTAGATTATAGACAGAGGCTTTTACATTGTTCTATATGTCATGGTAGACTGAAAACCATCGACAGATCTAAGCTTGCTTTTTTTTTTTTTTTCTTTTTTTTTTTTTTTTTAATAAGGCTATGCTGAGGAAACCTCTGGGTTTTGAGTATGTTAACAGCTATTTTTCCCCCAGAAATTTTAAAATATTATAATTCTATATTTTTTCTCAAGTGTCAACTTAACAGAGTCACAAAATCACAGAGTATTCTGCATTGGAAGGCACCCGCAAGGTTTATCAAGATACATTTGGAAAAAAGACATACATTTTCTTTCTGTCTGGATCTGTCTGCACATAACATGCTGTAGGTACTAGACACAGACAATATACTTGAACCAGAAAAAAGGTTGAGATAGTTTAAAGTACTTAATGTACAGTTTGATAGGGAATGTATATTTGGAACTCTGAACACTGAGATAATTGAAGCACTGAGAACTATCGTTAGTCCAAACATAAATTGTTCTACCTGGGATACCAGAGGCAGTTTAGCTAAACTAAATAATCCCATGTCTCAAAACACTTTTGCAGGGTCTAATTTCACTGAGTGAGATATCACACCAATATCCTATTGCTCCTTCTGGCTGAGCTGGTTCAGAAACCACTAAGCCACCCTTTGCCTGGTACTTTTCTTTTCCCCTCCAATATTTGCACATACTTCAGAATTAGTGATGATTAAAACTGCTCAGTGTTTCTTCTGAAGCATTCAGAGGCTGTAAAGATCAGGCTTCACAACAGTGGTTAATTTAAACATTTTGCACAAATTAAAATGATATGATCCTAGAAGGATGTAATTCAGAATGAGTCCATATTCCTCTACAGAGCTGAGATGTAATTTACGCATTTTCAGTAAATTTTGCACTTTCTCATTATTATCAAATGTGACATTTGAAAAAGCCTGGTGATGCAAAAACTTCCCCTCTCCTCTGAGTAGCTGAGTGGAAGGACATGTTGGCCTGGGTTATTACTGAAGCTTTCAGCATTAATTTACATCATTTTCAAGTGGTTTTGGGATACTTTTCTCACCATATAATTACTGATTTTCTTTCTTGACTTCAGACTATCTCTCCTGGTCACGGTGACCGACTCGAAACCACTTAACATGTGCTTGATGCAAGAGACGTGATGTCCCTAAGCCAGCTTTCCTGCCATTAAAAGCATTTGTCACCATTTTTCTGTCTAACTTTTTTTCAGTTCTTTTTCAGGCAAGCGATTTCCCCCATTCAAGGTAGAATTTGCCTAAAATCCATTGAAAAAACAATACTCTGAGATTTTTTTTTTTAATAGACTGAAGTAATTACTTTATAAGGAACATAAAAACTTTTCTTGAAATATATTGGCTTACAAGAGCAAGCCTTTTAAAACATGTTTTATTGGGTAGACTCATACCCCTTACAGACTCTCACTTGATGCTGGTTAAAGGAGTTTTGTGATAAGACTAAAATACATTCTTTCTTTTTATATTATAAGCAAATACATGCTTTTAAGGCAGAGGGCTTATTTAAGATTCATAAATTATCTGCTTCAGTTGATGTTAATGTCCTCAAAACTGTATCATTAAGAGTGGTCTTCAAATTCCTAGTTGACATATATGAAAACCAATTTCTTGGTTTCAGGAAAAATCAGGTTGCCAGTGTCAGCTGTGAATCTAGTCCATCCAGGTGTGCTATGACATTTGGGAAGAAGCAAACACACTCTCAAGGTTTGTTAGAATGTCTTGATAGAGCAGTCTAATATTTTACTTGAATTTGTAGAACAAATGGTCAAAATAGCAATCAGTAGAATTCAATGATTTGGAATGAAATAGAGGTTATGCTAAGATTACCTGAGCAACTATTTCTTAAATATATAGAGTCCAGAGGAGGCCATTAAGTTGATCACAGGCATGGAACACCTCTCCTATGAAGTCAGGCTGAGACACTTGGCATTGTTCAGACTGGACAGGAGAAAGCTCCTGGATGACCCTATAACACCTTCCAATACCTAAAGGGGGCTGTAGAGGGACTATTCACAAGGGAATGTAGTGACAGGACAAGGAAAATGGTCTTAAGATGAAGGTGGGTAGGTTTATAGTAGAGATTAGGAAGAAATTCCTTATTGTGAGGATGATGAGTCACTGGAACAGATTGCGCAGAGAAGGTGTGGATGCCCCATCTCTGGAGGGCTGGATGGGGCTTTGAGGAACAAAGCCTTCTGGTGGAAGGTTAGATGTCCACAGCAAGAGAGGTTGGAACTACATGATCTTTAAAGATCTCTTCCAACCCAAACCATTCTATGATTCTAGGAAAATGAAATAGTTTTAGTCTTAGAATGCAGTTTTGGCTGATGTAATGCATATGAGGTTTATCTCATCTTTATGCAGGACTGATAGAACCGTGTTCATTTTTCATATTTCTTTCACAGTCTGAGATTTTTTGTTGTTGATTGCAGAATATAAAGGGGATTCATCACAATTTTTTTCTGTATATTTTTTCCTCTTATTCAAGAATAAGGTTTGGAAACTTAGGTTTTATTTTACATATGTAAACTAGTATAAAACTGAGCCTTGATTTTTCCTGGATACTTTGAAGTATTATTAGAGTAGATATGATAGTAACAACAGTAATAATAATGCAAAAAAGGACACAATGCTTGCATCTGTTCTCCATTTAATCATTGTCTCACACTAGAGCAAGAATAAGCATCCATGCATAAATGTTAGTCTTACAGTCCGCACCCAGAGTAAGTCCTTTGAGCTTGCAGTAGAGGGCTATAAAAATCTATTGATGTTCACCTGACCACCTGCAGGCAAGCTATAAATTGTTGACACTGACATCACCCTGGACAGTAAAAGCTACCTGGTAAAAAACATTCAGTAAGCTGATGCACACACATTTTTCCTACTGGTAGGTGACCATATCTTACGTGAACTTTCTTTTTTAGTTCTGTTTATTTAATATCCTGCAAAGGCCACTTTTGAAAGAGAGAAAGTTCAATAGCAAAAATAGTAACAGGTCTCTGAAAGCAAAGAGGCAGTTAACAGCCTTGGAAAATATATGTAGATGTACTTCTGGAGAGAAAGAGGTCAGGAAAAAGAACTGCTGTTTGTTTGAAAGCTTTGCAAGAAAAAAATAAAAAAAAATATATAAAAGAGTATGATTCAGAGCAACGTGCTGACAAACAGAAATACAAAAACTGAAGTAGCTCATGAAGGAAAATATCCTTCATGTTCGTTTACAATTCTATGGTATGTTTCTGGTATGTTCATAATTTTGATGATTTTAATGCTATCTTTCCTAAGGAACATTTTTAGCTGAGAACCCAATTAGGATTCAGCTCCCAAAGTAATAACTTTCCAAAAGCTTTGCTCTGACAGTATCAGTTGTCATTCATTCCTACTTTAAGTGATTTGAGACCATGTGGGAATAGCTCAGGTGCCTAAACAAAGGTAAGTAACGACATTTTTAGTTATGCTAAGAGGTATCGTGATGTATCTGAGGCATTCACATGGGTCGGCAGACAAAAAAAAGGATTTAGGAACGACCTGTTACAGTTCACTTAAGAGACAACTGGAAGCAGGGGCATTTCAGATGCCTGTGTTTACACAGACAAATCAACCAAGTCCCTAAAAAATTTCTTCCTTCTTCAGACCCCATCCTCACAAACACATGCACACACAAATCTTTGACTGTGACTGAATAGGTGAGTCATTTGAGAGGAGCAAATAAGTTGCTGCCACATACATGGAGACCAACAAAGTGGTAGAAATATTAAGGACATGATCAGATGGCAACAAGAAATCAAGGAAGGACATCCAATGAAGCAACCTCCTCTTTTCCGAAAATGTTACCAACTTTAATCTGAGAATGAGTAACTCCTTTTGGAGTGCTCTTAATGAACGAAAATATGAATTGAAATATATTAGTCTAAGAATTATAATTGTCTTCTGTGATTCTGTGATTATCCATTTTTATTTTGGGTTACAATAGATGAAGAGTGCACAAGATTAGTGCCTGCATTTCAAATAAGGAATGGTGACTTAAACTTACTGCTACCAACAGTTATTTTGGGTGGTGTGACTTAAGCACTTGCCGGTGAAAATCAAGTTAAAAAAGTCATTGAGTACCTCAGCCTTTTCCGTATCCCAGGTAATCAGGTCTCCCATTTCCTTCTGAAGAGAGACCACATTTTCCCTAGTCTTCCTTTTAACACCAGTGTACCTTCAGCAGCTTCTCAGAGCTTAAGTCAGTCCAGCAGTTCACCTATCTGGGAAGCATCATTTCCTCAGATGGTAAGATTGACAATGAGATAGACAACCAGTTAGCTAAGGCATACAGAGCTTTTGGAATACTCCGTAAAAGAGTCTGGCACAATAAACACCTGAAGAAGAGCACCA
>JAWWEE010000001.1:32303082-32317796 GCA_035221455.1 Xenops minutus | reverse complement strand
TTTTTAGCCACCAGCGTGCTTGTAGCAAGCGTGGGTAGAGCCCTTGTAAATCTTCGTTCGTGAAGCCTAGCCATGACCTTCAGCAGCTTTTCTTGTTGCTCTTGATGTCTCTGGTCAGATTTAATTAAAAGGCTACATGTCCTTGCTTCCACCCTCTGGAGGCTTTCTGTTTGTGTTTTAGCTTTTCCAGGTGTTCCCTTTCCATCCATGCAGACTTCCTAGCATTTTTGTCTGACTTCCTCTTTGTCAGGATGAATTACTCCTGAGCTTGGAGGAAGTGATCCTTGAATATTAACTAGATTTCTTGGGCCCCTTCCATCTAGGACTTTATCCCACAGCACTCTACTAAGCAGATATCTGAAGAGACCAAAGTCAGCTCTACTGAAGTCCAGGGTAATGAGCTGGGTCTGTGCCCTCCTCACTGCTCTAAAGGATCTTGAACTACACCATTTCCTGGTCACTGAAGCCAAGACTGCCCTTGAGCTTCACATTCCCCACCATCCTCTCCTTGTTGGTGAGAACAAATTGCAGCACAGTACCTCTCCTCAGTCGATCCTCTATCACTTGAAGAAAGAAGTTGTCATTCAGGACCATCCCTGCTCTCCCTTTAATCCTGACCCATAAGGGCTTTTCTCATTCATCCTTATATGGAGCTCCCTGCACTTGTATGGTCACTGACATAGGGTGACATTCCTTCTTTGTCTCCATTGCCTGTCCTTCCTAAAGAACATGTATCATTTCATTCTATCATTCCAGTCATAGGGGTCATTCTGCCACATCTCCATGATGCCATTAAATTCATAACCCTGTAGGCATGTGCACATCTCTAGTTTCTCCTGGTTATTTCCCATGATACATACATTAATATAACAGCATGTAAGTTGGGACCTTGATTAAGCCAACCTACTGGCTGGAGCGGCTGGAAATCCTTTGTGCTGCTCTTCAGGTGCTCTTCTACTGATCTGCAATCTCACCACAGGCTCTGGACATATATTGTTGGCCCTAGCATCAGACTTGTAGGAGAAGGATGGATTGAGGTTCCCCTCCCCAAGCAACTTATTTGCTACTTAAATCACTGATGCACAGCACGAGAATTATTGCTCTTAAAGTACTTCTGTAGTTACTTTTATTTGTCTCATGGGACTTTTAAAAGATTAATTTTATTTTATTCTTTGGTTCTGTTTTTTGGAAATCATGTATTATTATTTTAGATAAAATACAGATTTTATTCCAGCCAATATAATTTAGTAATTTCAGAAAATTTTATGTGAAAATACTATACTCAAAGTCTTATATCTAGAAAAAGAATAAGCTCATTTTATATATATACATGTGTGCACATATACATACATGTATATATGCAAACATAAGAATTTATTGCTTGTGTAAGTGAAATTTCAGAAGTCAAATCCAGGAATAGTTATTTATTAAAATTTTAAAAACACAGAAAAAAAGGAATTATGCAGTTAAAACTGATACGCACTCGCTTCTCTTTCTCTATCCCTTGCCCTGATGCTGTGCTTGGCCTTCTTCTTTTGAGTCTAAGGTTTAGTAGTTTCATTCTGCTGCTGGTTGTTTGGGATGGTGCTCCAACAAATAACATCTGAAGTCCACCAGAGTTCACACTGATGGTTTCCCCTTTCTTACCCTAGTGACCACCTGGTATCCATTTTCAGATTTAGCTAATATGCTCTTACACCTACCTCTTCATCTGCCTCGAGCTCCACACTACATCCAAATTTGCTGTGTATGGTACCTATGTCAGATATAACTTCATTGTCTCTGTTACCCCTAAACCAGCTCTAGATTTTGATTTCTTTAACTGTCTGTGGGTGAGTTGACTCTGATGCCAGCCTGGGCCCTTCACTGATCAGCCCCTGCCTGTGCTCTTCTGTGCTATGTCCTGTGTCTCCCCTTCTCAAGGACTCTGCTATCCTGTCAGGCTCATATTTAGCTACACTAAATTATTGTCTAAGAGCTGTAAATCAGAATCATAAGATCATATAGTCACAGAACAGTTTGAATTGGAAGGGGACTTAAAGATCACCTAGTTTCACACCCCTATCACGGGCAGACACTTTCCACTAGACAAAGTTGCTCAAAGTTCCATCTATCCTGGTCTTGAAATATTTCATTCTACTTGGAATAACAGGTTGTTATTTCTGTTTATATAACTGTAGTCATACCATACAAAGTTAAAAAAAAAAAGTGTTACAAATTACATATAGACAGATGTCTGTTCTGAAATTGCAGTCACAGCTAAACCAAGTTAAGAAAAGATTGAAAAGTTTGGTAAAGGTTCAGCAGAATGAAACTAACCAATTTCAGTCCCAAGGCCTTGCAAACTCAGCACAAAGCTTACAGCTTGTTATGAAGAACAGAACTGCTGTACTACAAGGCTACAGGATTCCAAGAACTATCAACATCTGTTTTCTATAGCTAATTTGTGTAGAAACATCTCTTCTCCTAAATAACTAAAAGTTAACTAAACCATCCAGATCATAAATTTCCACATTACAGAAGAAAAAACCTCTAGTGAATAGATAATGGAATATGGGGTTTCATATTGTCTTTCATTCCTTTTTTACATCTACATTCTAGTTCTGGAGAGTCAGACTCTTTCTATGAGCAGTTGTGAAATCTGGAAGTCCAGTAGATGTGAGGCTGTGACAGCTCCTTGTTCCCAGTTTGCACTGAGAGTCAAGCTGAGCATGTATTCCCTATAGGGACACAAACAAATACATTTATACAATACACATGCACACACACACACATGACCAGGTACAGAGGCAACACTCAGTACTCACACAATCAAAAAAGAGCATGAACAGCCTCTTTCTGTTCCTTGATGGTCTCATCAGGATGAAGGTGTGTCATAGAGAAATACATCTACATAGATACTTTCCTGCAATGTGGTTCCACCCAGCAGCTGGGCTCAGAGCATCTGTCAGCTCAATAGCTGTCCCTGGATCCCAGTCTCCCCTTTTTCTGGCAGCTGAATGGACAAACTTCTGAAGATGCAGCCCCAGCTGCTGGAAGAGAGCCTTTCATTCACACACACACTTGTGCACAAGTACTGTAAACTGGTTCAGTAAATGTCCAGAGTTGAGGCTACAAAGTAGTATTCTTGGATGCCCTTTCCATAGCTCCCTAATGCACAGTGTGTAGTGCATCCAAACATGTCTTTGACCCCTTCACTCCAGAGCTGGAGGCTGGGACATCCTGATCTCTCCTGCACTCATCTCACAGCCTCTTGGGGTCTCTCCTGTATCTAATCCAGGCTTACAGGAGCAGCAACTGACTTTTAGGTGTCAAGTCCTACTTGCCACCTTGCCTGGCTTGATGGCTGCTGGTGACCAACAACTGTCATATGCACCCACATGATGTGCACATGCTCGAGTCACTCCAATTGCAGGCACCACAGACACATGATCCCTGATCCCATCACATTCACTGGTATTCAAAAGCCCCATACAGATACATGCCTGCAGAATACAGAGCCCATCTCCCAAGAAATTTGCTAGAAATGTAGTTCCATGAAAAGTCATGACAGACTTCACGCACCAATTTCAGGGCATGGCCAGACAAGCACACCAACCAGCAGCCTGTTCATATGCAACCAGCCTCATTCTCTTTTCCCCCTCTATTCTACTACATTTCTTTTCTTAGATCCCTCCCTTCTCTCACCTTTGATTGCTCTCCCAAATATCCCACGGTAAGTCTTGTGTAGGACTGTTTTTCTGGCACCCCACAATTTGTCCTACCCCTTGCACAGTCTGTAAGGTGGGCTCCTGGTGGCTTGTAGTACTGAGTAAGACTGTCACGTTATTGTATACAAAATTATTTAGTCTCTGTAAATTTCTTCATAGGAATAAAGTAATTATTATCACCATTTTTTACCCTTAAGTAAGGTTCCAGTTGTATCAATAGTTCTATAATTTTATCTATGGATAGTTGCCTTCACATTTCTTATTTGTTATTTGTCTTGCAGTGTAGAAATAGATGCACGGGTGAGTCTTTCATCTCATGATTAGTTTTTCAGTCTCACACCCCAGCAGACGTGAACTGAGAGGCCAGTTGAAGGATGCAGGTAACTCAGATGTTGAGCAGTTGGATTATGGTCAAGCCATAAGGGTGAGTGAATGTCAGGAGATGAGGATCTGGATAATAACAAAAATGAGTAAAGAAAAAAGTTGGTTTTATTGTCAGGTGTAGGTGCTGGTGAATAAAATATGATGGCAGTGGTTAGTGTCAAGATCACACTATCCAGTATGACCAGCCAGAATCATTCTTTTGATATAATTTTCAATCTGCAGCTAATATAGAAAATGCTAGAGGGATCCATTTTAGTTAGCATTAAGTACATTGCAGTCACTTCATTAAAGACTTGAAACACTCATAACAAGATACAAAACTACTCATAAAGAACTTGTATTTCTACTCCTAAAAAAGTGCATATTATAATCTACCAAGAGACTCAGAAGAAAGCCAAAAACAGATTCTAATTTCTTAATTGGGTTTATTTATATTTGAGGTATTAAATATGTGTAAGCCTTAGTGTAATAAAGTAGTTGCTCTCTTAATTGTTTGTGATTATGAGGTTAAGTATGCATTTTATCAAAATTTATTTCTACTACCCATGGTCTGGGAATTCCTCAACATTTACTGTAGAATGTTAATTGCAGCAAATATGGTTGACCATGAAACTGAAGATATAGAAAACATAGTTGTCAAAGGAATTAATCTCACACTGACCAAATCTTCCTTCCACCTTTATTTTTCATTGTTACTCACTTTTTATCTTTGCCACTTGTCTAAATCCCGGTGGAGTACAAACTCTGACCTTTGACCTATGGGGTTAGAAGTAGCATAAAAGGTTTGACCTATCCAATCCCAATTTTTGTGTTTTTTTTTTTTTTAATGTTCTTATTTTGATTGTCATATTAATCACCTGTCAAAGAGCATTTCTTAGCTTTGAAAGGAACCGTGCCCATTTTCTTCAGTTCAATAGTCTAAAACTGCCAAAAGTGAACTGCTCATCTCACTGTGAATAAACTGAATTGTATTTGTCATTTCTGAGCTTGATGATGGTTTCTCTTCTTAGCAAAGTGCAATCTTTTGTGATAAAGGAAATATTGTGTATTTAACTGTATATTGGGCTTTGCAGCTTTCTTTTCATGAGTGGGTTGATTATTAATGTCCATCTTATGAATGAGGAGGAAAGTCAGTGGCCTTTAATGACTCCAGGAAGAAAGAACAATATCTTATGCAGCACCTTTCACATGAATGCTGTTTATTAGTTATGACAAATCTATTCTTACATCCTCAATTATTGATCAGAGCTCTATTTTGCTAGGTGCCTAGGAGTGCAAGAAAAAAATGTACCTTTTCCTGAAGATTTTCAGACCTTTTTTCTTCAGCTCTACTGTTCTTATCTTAGCCTACAATAACCTCCCCAGTAGAAGAGGTTTTTTTCTTGAAGTTTAGAATTGCTAGAAGTTTAGGAAAGACATATGAATATATCAGTTGGCATACACAATTGTTTTTCCCCAGTCAGAGCTGGATGTCTTTAGCCAATGAAAAATGTCAGATGTCTATCAAGTTTTGAAGGACATGTTCTGATTCTAAAATAGAGTCTTTGCCAAGATTTTCCTGACAAGTGCATGCCTTAAGTTAGTATCATTGATTTAACAGAGTTATTTACCACCTGCTTGGTTCTCAATGATGAAATAATGACAGCTTCAATTGTATTTGTCTCAATAACAGAGTTTATAATAATAATAATTAAAAAAAAATAAAAATCCAACAACAGAGAAATAGACATGAGAGAAATGTGCTCTGGAAGGATAGCTTGTTTTACTGTGCAGATATGTCTAAGAGAGCAGCTAAATGACCATGAAAAGGATCACACAAAACCAGCCTACAATACATTATGCTACAGGTAAATAGCAGGGTCATTCAAATGGGAATGAAGGCAACAGAGTCCCTGGTGAATGAAGTGAACAGGGTGTCTCTGTTTTCAGAAACTATTCTTTCTACCTGATAACATGGAATATTGCTTAGTTGTCCTCTTCTACATTCACCAAGGTCTATCTGCTTGTTTTTTACTTCCTCTCCAGTATATTATAAATGCTCTGAACTATTGAAGTCAAATGTATTTGAGGCTAGATTCTCAATATATTAAAATACATTTTTTTGTGTGAAACTGACTTTAGCACCATGACATAGCTTGAAGCATCATGATACATGCCATTTCTTTGGTTCCCTTTACCATCTGCCATGCACATTTTAAAGGAAACAGAGCTGTGCGTAGAATCTTAGAAGCAATTAGAAGGGCCCTGAAAGAATGATGTCACTTAGGTTGAAGTGTACCCGACAGGTTATGATATAGATGACGGATGGGATGCAGCATCCCTTATAGCAGCTAAGAATCCACTCTTTCAGAGAGTCATAGACATAATTTTATTGTCAGAAGTACATCCTACATGGTCTCTGTGATGACTGTTTCTAGAAACAGAAATAAGGGTGGCATTCTCTAACTGAGAATTTTTAGCATGGGACTATTGGTACAGATGGATCAAAATGTAAAAGAACAAAATGCAAAGACTTGGTGAATTTGGGGTAAAACATTTCTTACTGCATGTCAGTACCTCAAGGCACAAAGTGAAGATTTTCAAGGCAATCATCATTGGTTGCCCAAAGAAGTAGTGGCTGCTCCATCCCTGGAAGTGCTCAAGGCCAGGCTGGAAGGGGCTCTCAGCAACCTGGTGTAGTGGAGGGTGTCCCTGCCCATGGCAGGAGGGTTAGAACTAGATGATCTTTAAGGTACCTTCCAAAACAAACTCTTGCGATTCTACGATCCTTTTCATTTCAGGTAAGCATGCTAACCACTGTTTCTTAGACTCCTTTGTTGGTTGCCTACAAAAGAATAGCAGTTTGGAAAACAATATTACTTAAAATTCCCCAAGGACATAGTCACCAGCTGTAAAATATGCACATGAAGAGATATGACTTACGAATTAGTACTATGAATAAGACAGCTGGGTACATCAGTATTCTCTTCAGCACTCAGACAAAGCAAACAAAACTAAATAATGCAGTGAACTTCTTTCACCAGCTACTACAGTTACATACAGATTGTTAGCTCACAGGGAATAACACAGAGAGAAAGGAAAACAGGGTGAAATGTTAAATACATACTTTAGTGTATTGATAGGGATAAGAAAGATGTGACAGGCTTAGTGTGCAAGGTCAGAAATGATGTAAAAAAGCCTCCTGAAAGAGACTGCTGAGCTTGACTCTGGCCAGTCACATGTTAAGAAACACTGATGGCTATTTTTTTTTTTTTTTTAAATGGCTGAGATAATAAACAGCATCATGTCCCAAAGATGAATTCTGACACAGTGATGCTGAGAACAAAGAGAATTTCAAATTATGAGCCCACAGTGTTATTTTTGATCAGCTAATGATAGCTATGAAATCATAATAAAAATAAGCAATGAATTTTACTGATTAAATATTTTTTTTCTGTTTCTATTACATTTTTGGTTCAGTTAGTGCAGCTCTTTTGACCCTTCTGAGATATGTGTAGGCTGAGTTCAAGAGAAGAAACATCTGCTGATTTGAACAGAGCAGCATATGTTTAAAAAATTAAGATCTGGAACCATGAAGTAGTAATAGAAAACCAAAAAGACTATGATTTTAGTCTGAAATGAAAAGTTTATTGGGTTCTCGAGGAAAAGGGAGCGGGGGAAATATACTTTTCCTTGTTTAGCAGAGATGGAATAAAAAAGCAGACTCTCTACTAAAAACCTTTCAGCTATGTAATAGTGTCAGCAATTTTTTTTTTTTCTATTCCTACAAGCAGAGCTTGTCTTTGCATGAAAAACTCCCTTAGTCTCCCTCTTCCAAGAAGTAGAGTATCTGCATGATAAAGACTCGAATCTATGCAATTCTTTACAAAAGGATATTGAATCCTTCAATCAGATTATATTATGATATTTTAATGAAAGAAAAATTATATGGAGACAATTTTTAATCTAGTATAAGTCCGTCTATTAACTATTGTCAGAAAACATATTTATCTATTTTCATATTAAAACATATTGATTATTTTCAGAAAGCTCTCTTTGTGTTTACATACATAAACTTCTGAGATAAGTGCATGCTGAAAGATCCACTAGAAAGTAGCTATTTTAATCCAGGGGAAAAAAAAAACAACAACAACAAAAAAACCCCAAACAAACAAAAAAACCCAAACAAGGCAGTTATTTAAAGTGAAGAGGTTAGCATATCATAAATACTGTTGCAGAAACTCAGAGGAAATAGTTGCTGCTCCTGTGTCTTTGTATGTTAAGCATGTTCCTTTGGATTTCCTCTTGATTCATTTTGGTGTAAGTTTTTTCAGAAGCAGGCTCACAATGAAAGTTTGGTATTGTCATCTTTGTTTTCAAATACTGAACTGATGGTTTTTGAAATTATTTTTACCCTGTCTATAGTAGATTTTTTTTTGCAATATTTTTCCTTTCAATATTTATTGCCATGATTTTAAAAACTATTATTCCAAGTGCCTAGAAAATTTTCAGTATATATATAAAAAAACCCCTCAGAGTAATATATAATAATTTTCTGTTATTACTTGCAACTTTTTAAAAAAATTCCTATTCTTCTGAAAACCTTGAAAACTTTAAAAACGTCAAATTGTGTTCCTGTGAAATCATGTTGTATTGAATTAATCAGAGGGAGAGGAGAACGAGATCATTCAGGAATATTATTTTTATTTTGCTATAAGTAATGGTTCTCATCTCTCTTAACAATGATTTCACTAGTACTGGGGAAGAAATTCCCTCCAAAATACCTTTCAGTTTTGTATATTTATGCAATAAATTCAATGTTTTGAGGAGTTTTTACTGTCAACATAATTTCAAAATTTTTACATAATATCTTTTCCTCTGTGTTCATAAAATTATTTTTTTCATTCAGAAAGGGTTCCTACCTGAATCTCCAATCTACCCTAAACCACTGGAGTTTTCACATCACATGAAGAAAGGTTAAATATAAACCAGTAATTATTGTTCTCTTGAGATGTGAACTGAGATAGATGACACACACAGTTCAGTGATCTTTTATTTTTGTCAAACTATTTAATAATAAATGAGATAACTATTATATAGGGATCTGCCTAATTTGGTCTATACAACATCCCACACAGGCTTGTCACATCAACTTAACACAAGAGATCCAAAGCAAGAGAATTGACTGAGTGGAAATTTTGGTCTTTTTAAAGCAAGTTATTGGTCAGTCAGTTATTTTAAGAGCTGTTTATGTCTGCAATGGTCATAACAGGACACATTTCACAAATGTAAAGAAGAGCTTTCTCACTTGGATAATGCAAAATATCAGCAGAACATAAAACACCAGGTTCATGATCAAACATTTCTCCTGTAAATGAGTAATTTCCACATTAATTTCCTGTGTATCTTTAAATCTGCCTGTAAAGTTAAAAGTTACTTCCATATATACAGCATTTTTGGTGTAGTTTTCTCTTCTGGAAATGATAAAACCTGGCTAATCTTGGTAAAAGATACTTCATGGGATGGAATATTAATATTTGTTCTCCATTTCACACTGGACTAGGTGTCAGTTTTAGATGCCTCTAAATAAAGCTTTTACGGACTAGCAACATAAACCAGCATGAAATTAGGTGGCTAATGACACCCTTCTCATGTTTGCATGGGCAAGAATAGGACAAGGCCAATCAAATGGGAAATCATAATGGGAATGAAATTGCAGATCTGTTATATAAGCTCCAGATGTTATGTTTTGAGGCTTTGTATAGTTTAGTTTGGGACATCAGACTCCTGCGATATGTCAGAGTATGTCTGTTATCAACATAGAGGCTACAGCAGGACTGTGGTCTTTCTACTGTCAAACACTGAAATAAACTTTCTTTTCTTAGAACAATCAATCTTATCAGCACTGAATGACAGCTCTTCCTGGAGTTCCTTTAGTGAAGAGAACGGAAAAAGCACTAAATAAATAAATTAACAGAATTCTATAGAAATAATTGTAGACTGCTTCCTCTTCCAAAAAAACCCATCAGATTTAATAAGTTCCTGAGGATTACTTGAACCCTCCTTTGATTCAGGAGCATGTATTTTACACTTTAAGTAAGTTAAATATATATATATATATGTTTCCCTAACTTTATTTTTTTTTGTTAAGCTTTTTTCCTTACTGGTGTAAAAAAGATAAAGTCAATATTAAAATGTCAGTAGCAGACATATGGAATTACAAATAGCTACCCAAACGTATTAAATTTAACAATACAACTCAAAATTATTTGTATCATAAAATTGATGTTATTTGTTTCTCTTTTTGGTCATCTTATGGTTAATTGGAAAAAAAAAAAAAACAACACTCTAAAACTGGTAAATTAAAACTGTGACAGGATTATGTATAAGTTCCACTGACATACAGTTTTATTAGATTTTACTGTATTCTTTCCTTTGAACAAATTGAGAACAAAAGGGACTGGTCTGTTTATTGAACTTACTTCCATGACAGCACAGGAACAGGTGTCCCTCTAACCATTTCTCTTTCAAACTCACAGTTTAAAGAGAGGCACTTCCACGTCTTGAAGTAGATATTCAATCTTGATCTCAAGTGACAAGAGATGCATGATGTATTTTCATTAATAATAATTGGTAAATTATCTTCATTATTTCTAGTCTGAAGTTAATGTAGTTTCAATTTCTACCTTCTAGATCTTTCTAGGACTTATCCTTTTTCATATTAAAACCCCCTTTGTTATAAAAAGTATTTATCCCATGTAGATTTTTACAAGCCCTGTCCAGGGCATAATTTTTCTTAATAGCTATCAAGTATTTACACCATACCACACAGGTAAAGAAAATTTTGTTATGCTAATGGAGAAACAGTGTCTAAATAAAAACCTTATTAACAAAGCAGAGAACTTTAATGTATTTTGACTCTACTGACTGATCTTCATAAAAGTCAACAGAAGTCCTTCAAGAGGCTGAGGGATTATCCAATCCCATATTTGAGAGTTGAAAGCTGTAAAAATCCAAACTAGAAATACAATTTGTATTTCTAAAGGTGAAAGTAAAGACTCTGAAGTGAAAATATCTTTGTGACTTGAAATGTTTGCACAGAAATTGAGAGATTCTGAGAGGGCCAGTTCTACTCATAGATAAATCACTGGCAACATTCCTTTTAAGCCCTGTGGTTCAGTAATGAAATGGGATTAATCAGAAGTAATCATGACCCCAGGAAATGGTAAGAGGAGAAGAGTGGAGAGATTGTCATAGTGACATCAGTATTTTTTGAAAAATCAAAGAGCCAGCCACCACCATCAAAACATCTCAAAAGCAGTGAATTGGCTAAAACATAAACCATACAGTTTATGTCACTTTTTTGTTTGAGGTGGTTTGAAAAATTCAGAAACAAAATCTCATTTGCACTGTAATAACGCCTTATCAGAAACCATCAATCAGAACCTCCCTATCCTTCAATCTATGAAACCTTCTCTGGAAGTTCAGAACATGGAACAGAATACCTTGACTCTCTGATGTTGCTGCATTAAAAAAAAGAAGGGAGAACATGATACACAAATGCTGACCTGTTTTGAAGCTTACTAGGGGACTTTCAGAACCTTTTCATTTCAGAAAACACAGCATAACTACTTTGTTTTCATTTTATTATCCACAGGAAATATTTGCTTTTAAAATACCTGGCAGAAAAAAACCCACAATTTCCACACGGCACACAGATATTTTTCTCTTGATGAGTGTATATAGATAAAAGAGAGTAGGTTAGAAATACAACTGCATACAGAATTTGAATAATAAAACACTGAAGTTTGAACATTGTGTGTGGACTAATGGCATCCTGGTCTCACACAAGACACAAAGATCAAGATAAATATTCAAAAACGTGTTTCAGATTCTTTCCATAATGTTGATCTTACTGTTTTTATTAGTGCATGCTGCAGAAAATATGATCCACAACTATTATACAAAGGGTAAGTCTTGCCCTCCCTACATATACCAAGGTATTTCTGATTTTGAGCAGGAGTACTAACACATGACATAAGGGAGATGTGGACCCTAAAGGATCACTTGGATTTGAGCTTGCAGCTCAGAAAAACAGCACTGTTTGAGCCAACACTTCAACATGATGTGAGCTGAAGTCCCAGGGATGTTAGAGAAGGCTTTCTGTTCCTTAAAGCTTAAATGCTGTTCTGGGTAAAGCCCTTATAAGTCACCAAATATAGCTTAGTATTTAAAGTTCAGCCAAATAATCTGGTCCTCTCAGTAAACAAAATGAAGACACTCATGAATTAGTTTGGCTCTGAAATGAAAACATTTCCAAACTTTAAGTAGACTTACTTTAGGGCTCTTCTTTTAATGATGATTGCTGATATCATTTATATAGATATAGATATACAGATTACATGGATATAGATATGTCTTTTGAATGTCACAAAGTAGAGTCTTCAAACACCTAAGTTGAGATCAGGTCTAAAAAATCGTGTTAATTCCTCATATAATTTTGCCTCAAATTTAGGAAGAATTTAAGACATATTTTTCACCTGATCACTTTTAAACATGTAATTCAGGATATGAAAGAGTGTCTGTATTGTCCTTTGGCTGAAAGGGAGTCTAAGATTCTTAGTTTCCTTACTGATGTCTACATATGAGCAAATAAATCCTACACCTGCAGTCAGTAGGCACCTTTCTCTGTGTGTTTTTGCTTAACAATCTTTCTGTGGCTATCCACAGGATAATTGGGATAAAGAAGTGAGTGATTACAACCAAACTTAGCCCATTTAGAAACACCAGCTGATGCGGTCTCTTGTACCAAGGGCACCAGGAAAGCAGAAAGTGAGAAAACTTGTGGGTTGTAGATATACCTCTATGATATAGTTTCACAAGACACTTGCATGGCATACAAAGGCAACTTAGAATATTTCTAACAGTCCTGTCTTCCTCTGATGTGGTTTGTCTTGGTCTCTCCTATGCTAGTACAGCTGTTTGTGGGTTTGTGGTTAATGGCCTCACTGAGGTCAGCAAATTAGAAGCAGCAGTCAGGGTTGGACTAGGGTTGTGAACCTCTTACACCAGCAATATTCTCTTCATCTAAAACTGCAGACTATGTCTCAGATGGGCTCAATGAAACTGATTGTGAGTTTTAAGTGAGCTGTTGTTACTATAATTAGTATTTGAATCTCATTTATAATTATCCATATGATATCCTTTTGACTTATTTTTTCCCACAAATGGTCCATTTAATTAAGTCAGATAACCTTCAAGTGATTATCTTGCTTTTTATATGCAACAAATATCCATATGTGTGGATGTTCCAAATTCTTCAGCATCATACCACTGTTCTTCTGTTGTCATCTCATGCTCCCTTCTTGACAGCAGATATATGCTGCACGAATGTTAACTAATGGCAGCTATACGCAAGGTAGTTTGTTTTTTTTCTTTTTTAATATACGAAAAGGAGGTTTCAAGTAGTTCTCCCCCATACAGCCTATTTTTAAAACATTCCATTTCCTAGGTAGGAACATCAACCCAGAGATCAAGCTTCAGAATAAAACTGAAGGAAAAAAAAAAATTCCTCAAAAGTCCTCTTATTTTGGATGACCTAGAGGAAATTCCAGTAGGGGTCAGCAGGAATACACTTATTAGTAGTAAGAATAATTTAAAGTTATCTTTGATGTGTCAGATGACATCATCAGAGAGCAAACAGCTGATTTTGTCTGTATTTGGGTCAAAGTAGAGAAATATAATGAAATAAAATAAAGTTCCTTATTGTTAATTCTTGAATAATGTGACTTTTATGGATTGTTACCTTTTGTAGTACTTATTTCTGAAACCTGAGTTGCTCTCAGGAGTTGATCTTTCCCTGGGTAATAAGACTTTCTCATCAAGCTTTTTGCTCACAGGAGAAATTTGATAAGATGCTTAATTCACAGTTAGACACAATCTGAAAAGTGCCTTACTCAAAATCACACTCTGTTGTACACCTAGGAGTGTTTAAGGAGCTCCTAAATGCTGTTACAAGTAAAGATCAATTTTAGTCTGATGAAGACAGTAGCTGGATGTTCAGCTGATGCTATGTGAGTTCAAGATGTACTCTTCCTCATCATTAGCTGGTTTGAGTATTTTGATAATTTTTCATTGGTTCTTCCAAAAATGCCTGGATTATAACAAACAGTGAGAAGATCAGTAGCTCAAGTAGTCTCCATGGAAATAACATGGCTTTGGAACATTCATGCTCACTCAGAGAACAATTCCAAAATTATATCAAGATCAGAATCTGCAATGGTATCTTGTGTTTTTTAAAAGTAGTATAGCAAAGAACACAAGTCATGATAATCAGAGATTACAGAGTAATTTGATTCCTTCAGAACATTATTTAATTATTTATTTATTTTTTACAGAAAACAAAGATTAGAGCAATGATACTACTTTTGATAATATGGCCTGCACTAATAATGTGCACTCTGACAGTTTGTGTGGTATGAGGTTAATAAAAAAAAAAAATATCAGTAAGTGACAAAAGATATGAAAATAAGAAGAGGGAGGGAGGGAGGGAGGGAGGGAGGGAGGGAGGTATCAGGAAAAGAAGAGAAGGTTGTGAAGAAAAAGAAGAAAAGGGAGCGAAGCAGAGAAAAAGAGCTGACA
>JAWWEE010000001.1:32280761-32296086 GCA_035221455.1 Xenops minutus | reverse complement strand
TTCAATTGTCCGCTGTCCATGCTGTTCCTGTTAACTACCCAGAGAGGAAATATTTGCTGTGTTTCTAAAATGAGAAAAACTGACTTTCTCAAGGCTTTCTTATTTTCAGCTTAAGCCTATATTTACTAAAACGACAGGAGAGAATTCTTGCTTCTGGGCCACTTAACAAAAGTGTCTTCAAGTGTAAAGCAATATTTTCCAAAGCCTATAGAGAGTAGAAGTGTGAAAAGCTGCTCAGAGTGCTAAGAGATGCATGCCTCGTGGGCACCCTTAAAATTAGTCGGTTTAAACACCTGAAGCATGAAACATCTGCACGGGTCGTGATCAAACTGAAATGGAAAAATTAAAAGGAAAATATATTGCTGTTATGCTGGAGGAAGCAGTGTTCAATAAAAAGAATACAGATTCTTTTCCTTTTATCTGCTCCTTTCTTCTTCTCCTTATTTGTTGAATATTTTTCACCTTCTGAGCTGATAACTCAATATTGTTCCCTCCATGGCAAGAGTGTTGTGATGTTTGACTGCTGCCCTACATGTGACAAGGATCAGTTGTAAGGGTATATCATGTATGAGAGCTTCATACAGATTTCTGTGGGTAAAACAATCTCTGACAGCAGGACAGACATGGATTTATCTCTATCCAATCCACCTTGCCAGGAGCAGAGCAATAAGGGGCGACACCTTAGTATGTGATCTCTTGTCTGGCCAGTAAAGAAATGTTCTAAGAAATGGAAATATCTAATCATGGAGTTAGTGAATTTAAGTGCAAGGTATACACAAACATACTTCTAGAAATAAATATGATTCTTATCTATGTGGACACCGCTCTAGTAAACCTAATGGAATTTATAGACATCAGTAAGTGCTTGTATTAGAGCAGAATTCCTCTTCAAAGCACTGTAAACAAAAGAAAATAGAACCCACTTGTGTGGTAACTTATATTAGCCTGATTTTTCCAGGTGGTGTGTTCTTTCAGAGTCTTTGGATTTCAGTACAAGTAGATGAAGCTTAGCTCCTTATGATTTGAGGATTGCTATTTAACATATATCAGTACTGTGGGCAGGTCAAAATATTTATAGAGCACCTTGAATGAAAATTTTGTATCTGGGAATACATAATGGACACGGCTTCTTTTTCTGTTTAAATTTATAAAGACAACATTTTTACAACAATCTTATTTTTCACCTTTAGTTATATACACCACTCATATTACTGACATAATCTTTATACTTTAAGACCATATCACTGCCTTATCGCAGCTCAGTTTATGGAAAAATATCCAGAAAGGGCAAATCTATGTTAATAGGTTTAAGGAATTTATACCTCTCTTTAGGAATATAACAGGAAATTGTAAATCAAAATGTTTACATTAGAAGTAGAACAGGTTTACTGCAGTTCATTTAGTTCTAGTGTACTCTCTATGGCAGAGGGCTACAAAAATGACTAAATATAATAACAGGACAAACACAGAAACACACTTTCTTCACTAAATCCTCCCTGCTACCAGAATTCTGTGTGTTGCAGAATTCTGGAGCAAGAGCAAGACGGGAATTTTTGCTTTTAGCAGCACTTGTGTCTTTTATTTTTTCCCACTACTGTTTCAAAGTGCTCTTAGAATTGATAGAGATATTTAAAATCCACAGTTTTCTGCAGCAACAGACTCCCCCACCTTAACTCCAGCTGTGTGGAAAAGCTGTTCCCTTTCTTTCTGCTACATCTTTCATTCCAGTAATTTAATTTTATATATTCAGTCACAAAGGAAAGGGGAAAAAATAAAAAAGTCAGAAGGTCACTGCTTTTATTTATTTATTTTATTTTATTTTTATGCTACTTGTATTTCATATGTTACTATCACAGACACATCCACCCTCTCTATTTTCAGACCAAAGGCTCCTGGTCCCATTCTGAAGTTTTTATCATCTCAGTCACCGTCTCTGAATGTTTTCTATTTCTAATTTACATTTCTTGTGAAGAAACGACCACAAATAAAGGCAATATTCATGTTGTTGAGGTTACACAACAGTATGGTGATTTCTGCTGTGTTCTCTTTTTGCTAGTTATTTTTGCTAGTTATTCATGTTTGATTTAGTGTTGACTGCTCTTTAGCTCTGAAACCAGATTTCATGGAATTATGGACTGTAATTTTAAGATCTGTTTCCTGAGTGGCAATCGCTACTTGATACTCCATATTTTGTATACAATATTAGGATTTTTTATCCCATTCTCCTCTTTTTCTGACATTTCATGTCCAAGTCTTTCAAGGTGAGATTCATCTGGTGACAGTTGAGTTTTTTGTCTTTGGATCTCTTTATAATCAGTGGAGACAAACAGGCATTTTTAAGTGATGTTTTATTCCACCACTTTGTCTCACTGAGTTGTTACTCCATCAAAGTACCAATTTGCTTCCACAGACTGTAAAAATGCAGAAAATACTTTGGTGCACTGCACCTAGGTTTGGCACTCTCAGTATCATGAGGTTTTTCTGCTGTTCTCAGTCAGGTTTTTTTCATTTTTATTGCTCTAGATGGCTTGATACAATTAGCAAGCTTTATTACCTCATTATTACAGAATTATAGAATCAAAGAATATGCTGAGTTGGAAGGGATCCACAAGTATCATAGAGTCCAGCCCTTAGCCCTGCACCATGCCCAAGAATCACACCATGTCCCTAAAAGTGTTGTCCAAACACTTCTTGAACTCTGTCAGGTTTGGTGCTGTGACCACTTGCCGGGGGAGCCTGTTCCAGTGCCCAAGCACCCTCTGGGGGAAGAACCTTCTCCTCATATCCAACCTAAACTTCCTCTGACACAACTTCATGGCATTCTCTCAGGTCCTGTCATTGGTCATCACAGTGCCTGCCCCTCCTCTTCCTCTCACAAGGAGGTTGTACACTTAGTTGTTTCCTAGGTAATTTATGAAGTTGTCAAGCAGTGTAAGTTAGAAGTCCAAGTCTAACTTTCCAGCAGTTTCCACTCCCTGTGGGGCTTTAGCAGTAATCTTCAATATATCCTCAAAACTGATAATCTATTCCTAAACTTTGTTTTCTGTATTTTCACCTACTTGTATTAATTTACATGACAAATTTCTTCCTGTCCAACAGAAGCTTAGTTTCTGTAGCAATCATTAATTGTAGAATTATCAAAACCCTTCAGCCACCCAAGGAGTTAAGCAACAACTGAACCATTTTTAACATGTTTCTTGGTACATTCAGAGATCTGCAATGGATTGTAACTCCTGTCTGCCTTTGGCATTTTCTCCATTTCCTGCTACCAGTACTAGTTGTATTTTATAGGTATCCACTAGCTCTACTCAGAATTACACTTTCATCCAATCTGTGCTTCTTTAATGTCTTAATTTCATACAGGTTCCACAGTCTAGCAAGTGTGTTTATTAGAAAAACCCTCCCACAACCAAACAACCTAACCACTCTAGTTTTTATGCCTTTAGCAAGTTTGTTTACAGAGTGAGTTATATGTTTTTCCCACATATATTTCTGTCCTTGGTGAACATGAGTACAGCTTTCTTAAAGAATTTCATATTTTGAATAACTTTCTTTACTCTTTTCTCCCATCTTATTTTTTTTTTTTCCTTTTTCTTTTCTGGTCTTCTATAACGTTTTTTTGATTGCCACACAACTTTCTGACTGACATACACTTGCTTAGAGTGCCTAAAATTATGTCCTTAATCTCTACACCACCTGCAAATATTTAAGCCTTTTAGCTTTTAGTTCCTTTGTAAAAAGCCTAAGTCAATCTTTTTTTTGAAATCGAGGTCTCTTTTAGTAGATTTGGTTCTTCATTCACTTATGAGTATTGTCAACTCTAAACATCTTCTGTGCAGTTGAGAAAACATATACTTTAATAACAAAATTTTAATTCAGCTCCTTTTTTCTATCCTGGATCAAGTCAAATGCTTCTTTTTTTTTTTTTTTTCCCCCCATTAGTATCATTAACTACATGATCCGTGAGGAAGGCACTTGTAATATCCAAGAGTTTCACCACCACACTGTGATGTGATCAGACATTTACATAGTTACTGAGAGTAATTAAAGTCTTCTATTTTTATTGTGTTTTGTGTCCTCATAACACTAACATTTCTTAGCCTATTACTGTTTTACCAGAACCTTTTTCATCCTAGTAATAAAGTATTTTTATAGGTTCTTAAGGTTTCAGTCTCTGCAGACAGTACCTGTCTCTTATATGCAAGCTTAGAGATGATAAAGGAGAGGAAAAAAGAGGATTGCTTATGTGTTTTATTCCAGATTGGAAAATACTTTAGATGTTCTGGCAGTCTCTGCATCTTTTGTAGGTGGTTATTCCAAAGTCAACTGATGAAACTCCTTGACACTTAGTGAGGAGAAGGGATATGATTTTTTAAAAGAAATTATTATGTCGTTTAATTTATTAATTTTAAGCCAGTTAATTGTTGCAACTAAACATGTACAGTAAAGCTGCACTAAAGATCAACTACCAGAGGCAGAGGTGGCTGATGTCAAACTAAGTAATAACTGGTGACCTGCTGGAAACTGTACACACTGTCATTTCTTACGCAGGGAGCTGCATTAGCCACATAAACCCCCTGTCTCTGGTGCTCTTCTTAAAAATGTCTTTTTCCCTAACTCAAATTCCTTACTATTTTCCAACACTAAAAATAGGCACCTGTGGGAAAATATAATTAATTGTGCTATCACACAGCAGGAGATGCAAGTTATCCTTTAAATTATACACAAAACACCAAACTTATATTTGGCTCCGGCTTACTTGCCGCTATTATTTTGGGCAACTCAACAGGGTTCATATTATTATAGAACTGTCAGATACAATCGTCCTACTTCTGCTAATTGTCCCTCTGTGAATTTTTAGCACCTGAGCAGGGTTTTGCCTAAACCACCACATGCTTTAAGAAAATGATAAATGATGTATTGCAAAAGGTAAAGCATTGTAGCACCTGAATTTGTCATCCAAAGATGAGCAGACAACAACTTATTTATAATGGTACTCTGTCATACTTCAAGCCTCAATGGAACCCTTAGCAAGTGAATAGCTATTTTAGGAGATATGTCTCATGCTTCTAGTTTGTGTAAATCTGAATCTTCTAGCTGCCTACAAAGCATTTTCATAATATCTGACACCCCCATTGCAAACACTTCTTGAAATCTTCTGATACTTTAATTAGCCAAAATCTATGTACAGGACTAAGTTATTTGCACTGACTTTTAGGGTAAAAGTTGGTTTCCTGGATTAGGAAATCCAGCTCAAGTAATAAAAAATATCATATATTTTAAAACCCCAAAACCATTGTTAAACTTTTATCAGTTTATAATGGATTGGAACACCTATCTGCTTACAGCTACTGGCTGAACCAGAGTGCACACATACAGAAATTGTGGCTGTGTCCTGCTACGCTTGTACTCAGGCTTATGAACTGCTCTCAGGATGTCCTTTGTGGTTACTGGCCAGTGAAAAACATTTTTTGTTGTTGTTGTTGTTTGTTAGCTATGTTAGTTGTAGAAGCTGAGTTGAATTAATACAGCATTCCTTTCAAGCAGAGACATGATGGCAGCAAAGCGGGAAAGTGCCATCAGCACTATCCTTGTACTTCTCCCTTTGCCAAAATTTGTAATGCACAGGATTGTTTCTTGCTCCTGTCATCACAAGACACAGCCTCAATCCACTAAAATCAGTCCATGCTCAATTGACCCCAGGTGCATTTTGGACCAGGGCATGAGCCCAAGCTGATTTTCCACGTATCCTTTTATTCTGCAAAGGCAACAGAGGTTCCTCCCTATGCTCTCAAAATGATGCCATACAAGTATCTGTTTTGTTAACTATTGTTAACCATCAACATTTTATAATGCAATAAAGACCAAATATGATAAGGAGGCCTTCTTGGGTCACTTTGTAATGCATTCAATTTTTGATGCTTTAAGAATTCTAATACCAAGCACGCCTTCATTTTCAGATGGCTCAGCTGACTCCTTTTTCACCAAACTCCCTATAAGATCAGAGATACTTTAAGAAAACACTTTATATTTAAAGCTTTACCACCCACCTGTCCCTCACACTAAGCATATAATTTTGACAAATTAGGGAGTAAAAAAGTAATTACATTTTAATTTGATAATCCTTGTTTAGTTAAACTAATGAAATTTGCAAATTACCTGCTGAAACCTAGATTAGTTCCTTCAAAGGATAAATAAATGTTCCTCATTATTTTCAAATATTATTAGAAGAACTTATTGATTGACACATAAGAAGTCATCTCTGGGATGCAATATCTCTTTTGTAGAATAAATTCATGTGCCTAGACATAAATGTCCAAGTTTCATAGCATGGAGAAAAATTCAGGAGTTTGGATCATTTTCTGAAAAAAACTTGATGCAACTCAAGTTGAGAGTCTTATGGATTGAAAATCTTATGACGGCTGACTTCCCTATAGGATTGCTTATGTTTTTTCTTGTTTTCTATCCAGCAACGCTATAGAAACAGGATTATAAATCTGCACTCAGGCCTGCCCTTTAAAAGAATTGCTCTCAAGTGAATAAGAATCATGGGTATGACCTTTAAAAGATAGAATATGACCAATTAGGGAGATATTTTCTAATATTCCCAAGAGTAGGAACAACTGAGCAAAGTTGGAGTTTGGAGACAAAAAAAAAAAAAAATTGTGACTATAATCTACAGTAGAGTCTGGACAATGTTAGAGGAATGGCTATTCAGAGGTGAGGGATGTCAGGATTAATTTAATCTAGGTGTCTACCAGATAAATTATTTTTCATTATTGTTTGAAAAATAATAACTTTATATTTAAAAGTTTAAGCATACTGAGGGAGACGGTAGTCAGTGTGGTCAGTACTTAAGATACTGATAACAAGAGTCATTACTGCACATACTTGGTTAGGGACTGAGCAAGCTCCAGCTGGAGTGATTTGATTTGGATCTTGATTTAACTTTGCAAGCATGATGCATAAATTAAGTGCAGCAGTATTGATGCATATAAAAAATAAAAAATGGAATAAAATATAACAAAGCAAAAACCCCAGTATGTTATTTAGCACTCTTTGGGTGTTGACTATCTCACTCATAGTGATGGGTCTACTTTAAATTTCTTAGACTGAATAAGAGATTTGTCACTGCATATTGTAAGTCCTAAGTCTTTTCTTTCTGTAAAACATTTCTAGACCTTCTAACATCTTATGAAACCAAGTGTACATCCTCTGCCAAGCTGTTTTTGACCATTTTATTTAAACCACAATATAAAATATAAAAGAAACTGGGTAATTTTATATTATTTTGATGATGTGAAACTCACAATTCAAATTATGCCAAAGTCAATTAATGTAATTCTGCTCCTCAAAAATACAGATTAAAAAGTTTAAAATGTCCTGTGAACACTGTAGCACTATATAATTTCAACAGTACTAAAACCCAGAGAAAAGATTAATTTCTTTAAGATACAGTTGTCTATAAAAAAGTCTCTAACAGTTTTTCTAGGCATCTAAATATGGGGTCAACAGGTTGGAAAATGTTAGATTATATGATTATTCTGGTTTTGAAATCTATTTTCAAAATGCTGAGCACTGCTTCCACTGGCTTCTATGGAAACTCCTCAGTGCCTGGAATTTTATAAACCAGATCACTGTGAAGATTCAAACAGTTAAACCTATGGGAGTTAGGCTTTATTGATAATTGTGAAAATATGAGCATGAATCACCTCTAATCTTATTATCAGCAGCATGCTTTGCAGTAACAAATAAGTCAGCTTCTCTTCTGAGGAGAGCTAGTCACTGTGACAAGCTGTGCCTGGAAATTAAGCACCGATAATGCAATTTTCTGTTCTCTAAGGAGCTTACAGTAGACTAGATTGTGGGACTCAATCTCAAGTAGAGAGCCACAGAGTAAGAAAGGGAATGTAATGCTTCATAAATCAAATCAAATTACAATAAACAATTATTACTTTAAAAAAAGATATCTGATATGATTTTTATTTTTTTTTTTCATTCCATTGAAGTCTTGCTGATATTGACGTGTATTCTCAACACCTACAATCAGCAGTTTGGCTGCATCTGTTAAACCTTATGGACAGACTAGCCCCACGATCAGCAATGCTGCATAATGCATGAGATTGCATGTTGGCTCTGGCTGGACAGGCAATATTCTTCCATGCCATTGGACCCATTAGAGGTTTAATGTTAAAGTTTCATGGGCATTGCCTTAATTCATACCTGTGGCCTAATGCCAAGGGTATCAGATTCAAGTAAACATTGATGGAATTCTGGTATGCAAACAACTTCTTCAGTGCTTTTGGGGATAGAGGCAAGCATAAACTCACATTGAACTCACTGAAGGATCTGACTTAACAATAGGTATGTTGTGGTGAATGCACTAGGGGTTGCAAAGGATTTGGCAGGGCAGTTGGGCAGAAAGGAACCCACAAGAAAGAAGACTGTGCTATTGGATGATCCCTTCTGGATATAGGCATGAGCATGGGTGCAGTGTTAACAGAATATCATAAAACTTGAATTGGATAATCCAATAAAATGAAAGATATAAATCTATGACTGACCTGGGGCTCGAGTTGTCTGTCTCTACAATTTGGTGCATTGAGGACAGCACTGTTCCTTGTGTCAGCACTTCATGCCAAGAGAGAGGAATCTGGGAAACTGTTCAAATTCTCTGCTGAGTCAACAGAGAGGATGTTGCCTCACCAGTTTGTGTGAAGAAGTACCAGTACCAGCATAGAAGTTTTTTTCCTGGAGATTTCTCAAGGTGGTCAGAAAATCATCATACCTGATGCCACCACTAGCCATTGACTGGCCATTTTTAATTTGCCCTGTTTTGCCACAGTTTGCTTGCAGAGTCTTGCTTACAGGATCACGTTGACCTGTTAGAAGGAAATTCTATAGTCTCTTAATTCTCTATAGAGATACAAATATTTACACTTAGTCATAAATTAGTCCTATTTGACTACACAGGTTGTTATTTAAAAACAAAAATCACTGATCCAGGACACTCTCAATATTAGTATTTTAAAATACTAAAGCATTGCTTCTTCAGTATTAAGGAAAAATTTAACTGAGTACGTTGAACAACAGTCTTAGAGGGCATAAAACCTGCCACACCTCTGTAGATCTTGTGTCAGCTAATGGGTGACCTGGCATTGATGTTTCTCTTTCAGTCCATTAACCATCTCACCATTTGCATTAGTAGCATTGACAGTTGCAACATTATCTAGAGAAAAAAAAAAAAATCTTTTCCACACCCTAACATGACCTTTCATTTTGAATTCAGATCCAGTGACTCAGATCGTAAAATGAGACAGTTTTGACTTTTTACATTTTTCATTTCATTCCTGAAGTGTGTTCACATGTACTAATAGGACAAAGAACAGCGGCTTCAAACTGACAGTGAGCAGGTTTAGATTAGATAGTGAGAAATTCTCTACTGTGAGGGTGATAAGGCACTGGAACATGTTGTCCAGAGAAGTTGATGCCTCATCCCTGAAAGTATTCAAGGCCAGGTTGGATAGGACCCTGAGCAACTTGGGCTAGTAAAAGATGTCCCTGCCTATGGCAGGGAGCTTGGAGCTGGATGATCTTTAAGATGATCCATTCCTACCAAAATCATTCTATGATTTGCAAACTTTCATCAAGTACCAAGGGTTGACTTTTCCCAAGAAACTGTACAGACCAGTTCCTCATCTTTTTTACTTGCAAATAATCAATATGAAATAGGAACACAAGATTAGCCTAATTTATTATACAACATCAAATTGTGTAGCTCCATTTTTGGCAATGATCATACATGCGGATCTTCTGAAGAAATATCTTCAGCTCTCAATAAATAAGATGCATGTTTTCAATGGCTGAGAGTGTTTACAAATGCAGTTTCTTACTGGACACCACATTTTACTGTCCAAATAACTTCTCGAATAAACCTTCCAGCTCATTGACATGAATTATGAATGTGTCAGCAGTGTTGATTTTAAAATGCTTGTCAACACTTTCACATCTGAACATCTATGTAAATGCAAGCTTTTAACAGAATTTGAATTTAACAAATTACAGTTTGTGCCTCTAATTTATGAGAACTATGTAAATACCTAAGATTTTTATAGCCGCTCCTGCTTAAATGAATCACAAATTACTAATTATGCCTTTTTCAGCTGCAGAATATGCAAATTTAGTTGCATAAAGAAAGGAAGCATTCAAGAATAGACTGATTTCAGAAACATTGTGCACTATCAGTTTTAAACAGGAGAGTGCAGCCTTTTAACCTGCTACAGACCTAACTGGTCCACATCTAGTTTTGTTTGTGCTGAAACCCCAAATGTGAAGAAAAAAAATTTATAAATTACATTTTTCCTCAGAGAAGAATTCATATCCTCATCACTGTCCACACACAGTGCATGTCTGTACACAACTGCAAAGGAAACACAAGTCAGAAATTTAAAAGTATTCAAAAGGATGGGCTAGTTTGTCATGCTGCAGCTACAACACATCAAGTGAGGAGGAAGTCTGAGAGGCACCTTACTCGCAACAGAGATATTGGTTACAATGGGGTTTCTGCAGCCAAGTGGTCTCTACTCTGCAGGTAAGCAGACCCAGGAAAGGTCTGTTTTGCCAGCAGTAGAGTGGGAGTTGGGAATTGAGATCCTCATGTATATACAGTGGTTCTTTTTCAGTGTTCATTCTCTTTTCTGAGCTGTCTCATAACCGCAGTGCTCGATTTAAATACTATTTTCTTTTAATTAATCTTTTTTTGCATTTTTTTATGTTTATTTTTCTGTTCCTGATCAAAAATACAATGTTTTATTTCTTTTAAAAGAAGGAAGTTGTGGTTTTCTACAAACGTAAAAAAAAAAAAAACAAAAACCATAAAACTTTAAGCTTCCTTCTTTTTTTAAGGCCATTTGTTTTTGGCTAGTTTTGTGATTCTTCAGTGTATAGCCATTCTATTTGTGCTTGCAGTTTCTTCCACTCAACCCTTCTCAGGCTTCATCTCCAGTATTTTCCTTGCTTTGGGACCCTAAAGCTCAGGGTAGATATAAACACATTGGAGAGAGTCCAGCCAAAGGCCACCAAGCTGGCCAGAATGTGGGAGGAGAGGTTGAGAGCTGGATTGTTCAGGCTGGAGAGAAGAGGAACCATCTTGTCTGCAGCTTCCTACTGGCAGTATGTATACATAAAGAGACCTCTGTTCTCAGAGGTAAACAAGGAAAGAACTGGAGGCAATATACACATGCTGAATCAAAAGACAATCTAATTAGATATAAGGAAAGAAGAAACTTCACCATTTCCAGGCAACCAGAATCCATTGTCTAACCTCAGAGTTAGATCCATTTTTTAAATTAGATTTTTTTTTTTTTTTTTTTATCTTGAGGTTGCACTATTTTAAGTATAGTATCTTAATTTTTAAAAAGAATTTTTAATTTTATTAGTTTAATTTTTAAAGCTATAATAGTCTATGTTTCTAAGTCCAAGACTTTCTTCATTTATAACCAAGTTCTGCAGACAATATCCAAAGTGTAGTTAGGAAAAAGTCCTTACCTGACTCAGATTTTGGCAGGTGGTACTTTCTGGAGTCATTTGATGTGATCTTGACTAAAGAATTTTGTAGTTAATTGCAAAATACCTAGTAATTGAGATTCAGATGGATAATGGGGTCCTAATTTGCCACAGAGCAGCAGAGATAGTGGAATACTTGGGCTGAAGTACACAATAAAAAATCAGAATTTGGGAGTGCATTAGAAATATCAAACACAGAGTGGTTTTATTTGTTCACTTACTGAAACAAAAGTACTCATCAGATACATTGGAAGGGAAAATCCAAAATCATGCTTCAGTGTGTTTCTTAAATAGTCTAACATAAAAAGCTAATTTGTGAAGTACAGATTGAATTCAATTTATTATTTCGATCACTGCTGTTAGTCCTGTCCCAGCCACTCTATTGACTGGGTTTAAAGAAAGCAACATGGAGCTTTATGCTTATAGCACAGATTTGCTGTCCAGAGGACCCTGTTGAGTATGTTGTAGTTGCCCATAGCAACCCTGTTATACATAGCCCTAAGATTCAAACAATTGCAGTCTGATAACACAAAAACTGTCCTAAACCAGTAAATTTCCTTTGTTTTCTGATGGGTCATTCAAGGTGGTTCTGCTGCCACCTTGCAAACCTTTAATATCACCCTCCAGAGTTTGCTTCTCTATGGGCTGAGTCAGAATTTGCATTCTTTGCAAATGCAATTAGGTGTTGGGTACTGGGGTTTAGGGTGTTTCATCTTTCCTTCTCTTTCTCCTTTTACAGATTTGCTGTGCTTTAGTTGGCAATTGCTGGAAATGCAAGCAATTGTTAAAGTGCTGCACAGTTCATTGCTCATTTTATGCTTCCTAAAATATTTAGATCCTTGTGATGTGATGTAGCCATGAGTCATCAGCCTGTTACCTTAACACGTCTCATCACATTGAGGGCTTGCATCCTCCAATAGCTTAGTGGCAAAAAGGGTTTTGAGAATATATTCCCTAAATGCAGGAGACTTTAAGAACCAAGATACATTTCTGATACTGTATATACCTCTATACCTTCAGTCTTCTCACCGCATGCCCACTATTCTCTCTGTTTCTCTGATGAAAATTCCCCATTCCTGAGCTGAGGGGTTGGTTTCTCTCTCTAACTGACTTTGGTCACATAAAGAAAGTTCATGTTATCTCTTTTGCTGCTGTGAAGTTCATAGATTTTGAGTCTGTCCAGTCATGAGGAGTAACGTCCCATGTGGGCTTCAGCAGAAAAGTATAGGCATGTCAAATCTGCAGAGCAGAATTTCTGATAATGCATTTCCTTAGCAAATATCACTCTGCTTCCTGGATTTATTTTTTTTTTTGTCTCATTTTTAAAAAACAACGACTCATGTTATTGAAAAGAACTGTTTTTGTAATGTCTATCAATTGCAAAGTCACTGAATTAAGTTATTTTGGAATTCCAGCTTGAGGAAGTTGTTATAGAAAATGTGGGATTTTGGGTCAACAGCGAAGTTAAGAGGGGAGTTGGTTCATGATGCTTCCTAAAATTTCTTGCTCCTTGGGCTATATCACAACACAGATACACATCATTCCTCCTGAGGGATATTTTGAGGTCCACTTGTTGAAGGTGTTGTAAAAATAACTTTTTTCATGTACATCCACATTCCAATATTGATTTTTAAGCTCTTTCTCCATGACTGAATTTTGCAAGACAACTTAAAAAGTCCAAACCTTCTAGGTCATTCTTTGTTACCTTTGCAAAAACATTTACACCTCTGTTGAGGTGTGTTTCAAGAGGCAGCAACACCTAAGTATTGAATGTATTTATATGACATCTGCTTTGTCTTAGAGATGGTGGGGAGCTACTGATGGGCTATAGGCTTCCAAGAACTCATCATTTGTAAAGATGTTCTAGATCCTGAAATCATACAGGTCTTGAAGCAGCAAGTAGACGGAAACTTTCAGGAATTTTGAGTCTCTGAATCTAAGTGTCTTCCTCCAGGTCACAGTCTTTAGCAGAGGTCAGTGAGCCTGGATTTGTCACTTCTTAGTTCTCCCAGGTATTGTGGCAGTATTTTTATTCTGAAAAAGAGAGTTTTGTTGGGGTTTGAGGAATTTCTGAGGTTTTTTATTATAATTTTTTGTTTGTTTGTTTGTTTTCAAGTGGTTTTGTTTGCTTGCTTGTTTATTTTTGGGCTTCTTTTTTTTTTTTTTTTTTTTTCCCTGTGCCAGATTGTTTTAAATACTTTGTTTTCTTTTCTATAGATATTTCCTTTGACTACCAGGTTAGAAGTCACTCAATGTTGCATAAATGTTAGCAGTTAGTTAAGAAATTCCATCATGCCATGGCACTTAAATGATCTTTCTACTTCTGAATAGAGTGTGGCTCATCTTTCTTCTTTTTTTTTTTTTTTTTTTCCCTATTTTTCATGAGGAAACATCTTAAATATCCTCTCTGTAATTTATTGAAGGTAATATGAGCTTCAGTTTACCCACACAAATAGTCTTGTGCAAAATATTAATAATAACCATTGCTTTAAAACATAACTCATAAAATCAAGTCTATGTGTTTTTCATTTATAGACTGAAAAAGTTAACCACAGCTCCAAAATCAGAACATAACTTAGTTTCATAGAAATATGACCACTTTGTTTTCTGTGCCTGGTCTAGAAGTAGGTTATAAATACAAGCAGATTCCCTGAATATATCCTACTAGGTACCAGTGAGGGTAAACTAATCTAAATAAATCTAAGCAGCAGATAAATATAAAAAGATAATGGTTAAAAGAGTAGAGCTGGGAGTAGACTGAGAATCCAAGAGTATTCATGTGAGCTGCTGAATATTCAGATCTGTGGTGGAGACTGAGGGACCCTTAAGAGAAAATAGAACATCAGAATAAAGAGAAAAAAAAAAATCAAAAAGCTAAACCATGTCTCAAACTGCTCCTTCTTAATTTGCTCTTTTAATTGAAAGTGTTAACAATACAGTAGACCATAACACTGTGCAAAGACAATCCCTCTACAGACAAATTAAAGGACTAAAGGAATTTTTTGGAGCTGGGTCCTTGTGTATACTGGGACAAACTGGTGGGAGAGTGAAGGGATTTTAGCATAATAAGTAGCATTTCAAGTAAGTATTGGTTTGAAACTCACAATTTGTCTACCCACTACCATGATGAAGTAATCTCTAGATCTTATGACAGCTTGTAAAAAAGGGGTAAGTATGAGGTTAATCACTTGCAAGAAAGTTTTTCCCCATGCCCTGAGAACATTACGGAAAAATACTCAGGAGAATTTGTGAGAGGGGTGGGGAAGCAGCTGATCAAGGCTGCTGTCACTGAAACCAACATATGTAGATTATTCCATACTTGTTGCAATCACATTCATAATAATATTAATAGAAGTATGGATTGGGTTTTATAATGTATGTTTAAATAGAAAACTGGTGGTGAGGATACACCAATCAAATCTAGCAGCATTAGAAGAGAGCTAAATTAAAGCCTTGCAAGTGATCACATTTTACTCCATGGTAAATGAGAATATTGCTGTGACAAATGCTATTGAATGTCAACAGGTCAGTATGGCCAGATCAAGGACAGCATACTCTGCTTATTGCCACACTGAAAGTCCCCTTTAGGATATGTTGCAGCTCAACAGTGATTATAAAACATTTTTACATCTGGAGATTTACAAGTCAAACATCAACAAGAGTGAAAACAAGCTATAAAGCTCTTTCTTTCCCTTCCTTCCTTCCTTCCTTCCTTCCTTCCTTCCTTCCTTCCTTCCTTCCTTCCTTCCTTCCTTCCTTC
>JAWWEE010000001.1:32260753-32280661 GCA_035221455.1 Xenops minutus | reverse complement strand
TCCTTCCTTCCTTCCTTCCTTCCTTCCTTCCTTCCTTCCTTCCTTCCTTTCTCTGAATTCATCAGCAAACTGTATTCAACAAGTTTTTTGAAATTATAAGCTCTAACAAGCAACTAAATAGTTTTAAGGTCTTAAGGAAACCTGATTTGAGTGGGTTTTTCTTTTCCCAGTAGTTGCCTTTTTGCATATATAATGGATATGATGAAGCTTACCTTGATATTGAGATGTTTTCATATATCCTTGCCCAGTTTGATTCTTTCAAGCCTGTCATCAAAAGACATCGCCTTCACTGAAAGCAAGAACTGTTTGTGGTTCCCTGAGTGTTTGCAGTCAGATGGCTGTGGTGCTGACTTGTGAGTTTTATTTCTTTTTGAAAAACATTGCATTTTTCTTCACTCTGTGTCAATTTAGGAATGAGGAAATAGGTAGGACACGTGGGTAATTTGCAGATCCTTCTTGGCATTCCTAAGATTCTTTAAATTTGTTGGCTGTCTTTTTTGAAAGTTTTTTAGCAATCCTTTCAAGTGTTGCTATTTTGTTTTCTGCAGAGTTTAGATTTGGATAGTTTAAAATTAAAATAAATACATAAATAAATAAATACATAAATAAATAAATAAATAAAAGAAAACATGCAAATATATCTTAGTTGGGAAACTGAAAAAAACCACTGCTATTACTATTTTAATTCTATTTGATTGAACATTCTAATCATTCATTTAATGTAAAATCCTGTATGTTTAAACACAAACTGTTTTGCACAATAAAGGCTCAAGTCCTGATTTCTTTGTCAAATTAAGCTCAGCCTCCAATCTCTTGTACACTCTTGCTTCATAAAGCTAATTACAAATCAATTATCACAACAAAAAGTTATGCAACATTTCCAGGTCTCTAACACAAGATGGCACTATTAGTAATGCTTTTCCCATATTATTCCTTGGCACAGTAAGGCACAGCTTTTTTCACTGCAAAATTGCAATAGTAATGTAGCTTCCATGAGCACATTGCATGTATGTTTAATGCATAGAAACCTGGTGTGTGCCTAAAGGACTCTGTAGTATCTCTTAATTTTATTAAGGGGTTGCATATGGTATAGTCAGGGTCATACACTGCAAGAACACTTCTGCTTTTCCCAGCATTTGTCACATAGATATGTATATAACCATGTGCAAATTTATTTTAGCCTCTCTGCTCATATACTTGCACATATATTGTGCTCAGTCTCTTTTGAAGAATATGTTGGGTTTGTTTGGAATGCTTAACTTTGGACAAATTTAACTAAATCTTTTTAATGTCAAAATAAATATCAATAAAGCCCAATTTCCCTTTTCATAATCTCTTCCATAGGGCTTAAAGATTTGCGTACTTTTTTTTTTCCCTGAATTCATATTTGAGAAATGTTTATGTTATTTTTATTGTTTTACATGTTTGTTGGAGGTAAAGCAGGGATGACACCCATTAGACCAGGTTGCTCGGAGCTTCACTCCAACATGGCCTTGAACACTTCCAGTGATGGCACATCTAACTTCCCTGAGCAACATGTTCCAGTGTCTCACTACCCTTTGACTAATGAATTTATTCCCAGATCCATCCAGGAATAAGGCCCACATACAGCCACACACACATGCAGATACACCTACATTCAATACATTTGTACATAGCCATATGCTTGGTCACACTAATCAACATAGAAAGAAAACAGAGCACTCATACAAATGCAATGAGGGTAAAGAACCTCATCTTCCATCTCTTCAGGATGAAGATCTGCTAGAGGGAAATGCACACACATGTATGTGTGCAGTGTGGATCCACCCAGCTGCTGGGATCAGACACTCAGTCTGTCCAGTAGTGCCCCTAGCTCCCAGTCTCCCCAGCTGCTGTCATCTGGACATGGGAGCCCCTGAGACCACAGTCCCACTCCAGTTGCTGGTAAAAACCACTTCATTCACACACAGACACACAGACAACTCCCCTTGTCCCCTGCCCCCAACACACATGTGCAATGAATCTCTCCATGATCTGGCCCAGACCTATAGCTGTCACCCTACTCAATGCCCTGATCCCACCAGGAGCCAAATCACATGCCTTTGGGTCCCTTCTGTAACCAGCACAGATTTATGACCTGATATTTATTCCTAAATCCCTAGTCCTACTTGTTGGCTATTTCAGCTTGATGTTTGCTTCTGGTCACCTATTGACATAGGCACGCACATGATGTGCATGTCACCCTAATTGCTGGCACCACTGACATAGGATGCACTATGACCCAGGGTCCCAACCCATTTTCTGTCTCTGGGAGCCTCATACACATGCACACGTGAGTGGTCATCCTCCAGTTGTGGGTGTGTGTGCCTCCCTTCTTCATCTGGGTTGTTCTTATGCAGATCAGAGGTCTTCTGCCACACACCCAAAAACTCTCTTCCTCCCCTTTAGCAGGGGGGTTGCAACCCCGGCCTCAGCAAAACATCCTCCTGCTTTTGCAAATCGATGATTATTTGATTCATTAACATTTAACATTTCAGTCCGTCACAACATCCCATTGTAAATCTTGTGCAATGCCCAAATTTTGTTCCACTTCATACCACAACAGTCTGTAAGGTGTTTTCCCACTGTTCATGATGTTGGTGTTACTCTCAGCCCATGGGACTAAGTGTCCTCTGGGACAAGTCAAGGAGGTACCAAGTCCAAGACTCATGTCTCTTTTGAGGTTTTTTGGAACCACGCTGTGCCCATCACCATTTCTTTATGTTCCTTTGTGTTCTTGGATATGATTCTTTAGTCAAATAACCTGTTTGGAAAAACTAACTCAAATGCATAAAATTAGAAAAATATCCACAAAGTAAAATCTCATCCTTGTAAATTATTTCTCCTTTTAACTGTGAGGGTATTAACATCAGTTTGCAATCTGGATTAAACAGATATTTGAAAAGGCATGGGTGTCAGATATTTTGCCCTAAAAATCCGGATTTTAGTTTATCTATATGAAGCCTTATGTACTTAAAGTCTAACTGAGTCAAGTCTCTTGCACACACATCAAACTTAAATGCAGATTTGAATAATTTGTTAATTTGAGGCCTTTGGATTTGGCTGTATTCAGCCCTGCACAACAGAGAGTAAACACATGAAGAAGTTAAGAACATGCAGAAAAGTATAAGCTAAACTACAGGACAACACCAGGGTAAGAAGGAAAGGATACAAATGGTTCTTTGCGGGATTGGGGGGGGGGGGGGGAATGTAAATGAAAACAAGAAAAGAAAAATGAAATTTGGAAGGTGATTTCTTTAGAGGAGTTGAATTCTGGAGCAGCTCTCTCATAGTAATAGTTTGGAAAACTGGTTTTATAATACTCGATCAAATAATAGAGAGATAGGAAAGGAACTAATAAAAATACCATTGGGGTGGGCCAGGAAATTACTTAGCTTTTTCCATCTGTTTTGAGCAGTTGGATTGGGGAAAGTGCTGCATTAATCATGGTCCTCTTTGCCACAGAAGGTACAAAGCTGGAAACCATAACTGTGAAGTCTGTCTCACACACAAACTTAAATTCTGTGCTTTTCTATGAAATACACCTAGAACTGAAGGTTTGTTGTGTTACTCAGGTTTGTTTAACATTATTGGACACTAAACAGTGGTTTCCTTGTGTTGCAGAATTAGAGAAGTAGTGACTAGAGCTAAGCAAATAATGAATATTCTATTCAATGAATTTCTTTTCTACTTGCAGGTTTTCCCTGAGCATATTGCAGTTCCCAGTAAGCCTTATTATTCTGCAAATAACTCCTTTGAAAAAGTTCTGGTCTTTAGATTGCATTTCATTTCCTTGGAAATGCTGGTTGCTTAAAATTCAAACTGTTGTATTTAGGCACATGGAATGTGAAGTGTTTTTGTTCCCTAGAGAATCAGTGGAAGTCTTAAAAAAAATCACATTTCTGGTGCTGAAAGAGTCATTATTATTCAGATGAAATTTAGTAGTTTAGGGTAAGAAAAACTGTACAAAGTGCTGGAACAAGGCCAATTATACCAGCTGTATCACAGGTACACCATTAGTATTTTTTGCAAAACCTTTCACTTTAGCTATTCCATTCTAATGGGGACAGAAATTTATTTTTATATGCGTTATTATGCATCACTTGAAACAGGCTAATGACAAAGAACACAGGCTAAAAGGTTACTAGATTTCACTGTCACACCTGATAGTTACAACTTTATATTTTTGCTGTGTACAATTTATATAGAGCAACATTTATAGGGCCATTTATAGGAAACTGTTTTTTTTTTTTTTCCTTTCATTTTGGCATGTCAAAATGGGAAATTTGGAAGGCATGTGACTAATTTTCTATTTTTATTTTAAAAAGATACAGTTGTATAAATATTAAACTCTATAGAAAATAAACAAAAGAAAACAAAACAAAACAAAACAAACAAACAAAAAAACACACACAAAAAAAACCATGTTTCAAAATAGAAAGAACTGCCAAAGTCACCCACTGGAGGGCTCAGAAAGAGGGTCCCTTATTATATTCTCTGTTATCCTTTAAATGTCATAATGAAGTCTGTATAATTCATAAAATATTGCTTTCCTGCTAAATATGTCACTATCAAAATATACCTTCTGACTTGCAAGATATCCAGTTCAGAAAAGTGTCTACTGGATGGCTTTGCTACCCTGTATCCACTTTGAAACGTAGCTATAAGCATACAGACCTCCCAACTTCAGAATGAAAATGACCTCTTGTAGAGTTTAGTTCTTCAAACAAATGGATCTATTAAATAACTTTTTTTTTTTATTATTTATGATTGTAATGGGAATTTTGACACTTGATTCATCTGAGCACACCTAGAGTTGTCTGTCCCAGGGTAACTTTTACCCTTAATCTGCCTTTCACCCACTGAAGACTTCTCTCAGTTGCTCACATGTGAGTGCTTGAGTGCTCAGTGTCATCTGAACTGCTACAGAATATGAGAAACATCCATGCAAGTCAGGACATTATGGCACAGGATCTGCAGGAGACTGCACCATTTTAGACCAGCAGCTGAGAGCCAAGTAGGATATTTTACAGTTTAGCAAACTGTTCTAGTTATCTGTATCTGAAATGAAAACAGAGCTGATAATAACTACAGAGGATCTGACTCCTTCATCCCAATCTCCAAAGTCAATTGCACTGTAAGCAGTCATGATGCCTTCACGTCTGGTCTTTGCTAGAACTTAAATCTCATTAGGTGGTTGAGGGAATCTGTGCTTCCAGAGTTTTTTTTTAACGGAAGACAAATGAAGAGAAGTTGCTGATGACATGCTGATTATGTGCATGCTTAATTGCAGTGACAACCAAATCAACGCCCTTTTAAAGCAATGGTGCCTGTTTTAACTGCTAGAGGTCCTAAACCAAAAATAATAGTTAGTGCAAGTCACAGCTGGATAACGAAAACTCACAGGGGAGAGGGATTCCATGTTTAGTGGGGCAATGAGAAAATATTGGAATTAAGAATAGTTCTTTAGTAAACGTGCATCCATGGGTTACAAACCAGAATAGAAAAATCCACTTAGGACAAATTAATACGTAGTTAATTGTACTTATTGGCAGGGAGAGTGATGTCTTGAGATAAACTTAATCTAAGAACTATGAAGCAAAACTAATAGAATCTGGCATCCAACATGCAAATGAGAGTTCCATGTTAAGATTTACTATAACCATATGCATTAATTTATTATACACCATTGGGGGCTTTGTGTGTTCAAAACTGGGTACAGCTGGCATATTAATTTAGTTTAATTTGCAAAGAGCTATTAAGCTTTATTAAGCAATGAAAAAAGGGAAAAAAAAAAAAAAGAAAAAATATTAGCCTGAAAAATTTACTAACATTTTAGAAATGTTCATGTTTTAAAGTCTGAATGTGAGAAAATGAAATTGGTTAGCTTATAAACATGTTTAATTATTGAAAAGCAGGTTGGATACACATATATACAAGCATCTTTATTTTAGGAATAATTTTGCTTTTACCACACTCTCTGTATTCGTCTATGGTTGGAAAGAACAATCTCACTCAAACTGCAGCATGCTAGAGTAGGTGCAGTTGAAAGGGCACTGTGGGTAGAAGACTGTTGTAGCAGACTGGGATTCCTGTCATACACACAGATAAAGGGAAACACCACGGGACTTCCACTAAGTATGCAGATGATATCAATCCTACACATTTTAACTGCCTGTAGGTTACAAAGCAGTGGAGCAAAATTGATCAAATTTGTAGCAGGAAATATTGTTTTTTTCCTACTCAGATTGTTATTCTAGAAGGAAGGTTTGTAATCTTTTCTGTTTTACAAGGAAGCATTAGCATGTAACAGTAAGTGACCTGTGCTTTGGGCCTCAGATAAAAATCACTGATGAAACTCATAGACTCAAGTTAAACCAACATTGTGAAAGGATCTTTGGGAGGTGATAACAGATTTTAGGACAAAGGCATTTCATTTATAACCTTGCTTCAGGACAGAGGTGTTTGCATTTTTATTGTGGCTGTTCTCATTCAAGCAATGCATTTCATCCTTACACTACTGACAGCACTATACCAGCAGACACTTTGAAAAAATTCTTCATGTTCAGAATCCCTTTTAGTAGACCTTTCAGAAATGTATCTCTCTTGTCTCGTGAAGAATACAATGTGATGCACATGTTAAGTTAGACTAGAAGTGACCGGACACAATTCTTTTATGCACTGACAAATTTTTGTGTTAAATAATACTACAATATAATATAATAAATATAATACAGTAAATAATCTAATCTAATCTAATATATAAGTATATAAAATGACTGTGTGTTATTTGCAGATTCTGTTTTTGTTGTGCTTTTTTTCCTCGTCCATGCAATGAGAATTCACTTCAATATCTTTTACCCAAAAGTCTATGTCAGAATCTAGCAATGCCAGAATGTCGCTGTTGGCTTTCTAATACCTAATGAAGGTCAGCAAAGGGAAATTCCAATTCCTGTCTCTGGGGAAGAAATAATCCCAGTACAACCTATGGCAAACCATCTGGAAAGTATCTTGACAGAGAAGAACCTCGTAATCCAGGAGGACACGAAGCTGACCTTGAGCAAACAATGTACAGTCATGGCAAACGCAGCCACCAGCTTCCTGGGTTGCATCGCCAGCAGATTGAAGGAGGAGATCCTTCTCTGATCAGGTCTCATGAGACACATCTGGGATGCTGCATTCAGTGCTGGACTCCCCAGTAGGAGACACAGATGTATCAGAGCATGCCCAACGGTGGCTGAGGCACTGAAGTGCCTGACACATGAGGAGAGGCTCTGACTGATCAGCCTGTAGTGGAGAAAATGCAAGGGGGATTTTATTAAGAGGTATAAATATACAATAGCAGGGAGTAAAGAAGGTAGAGTCAGGAAAACCCTCCCAGTTAGCAGGACACCTAAAGAGGATGAAGGTCTAAAAGGCATCTTGTCAAATGGTAGTGAGTCACCATCTCATGGGGTTGCTCAGTCATGGGGCAGAGGAATGATTTTAATTCATTCTCCTTTGAGTAGGAAATGAAGAATTGTAGGTAACAATACCTACAACTTATACATATTCTTTTTTCCACTGCTAATTTATTACTCTTCATCTATAAAAACCTATGATATACTACAAAAGACTTTAGTAAAGGGGTTTCTGCAGTTAATTTCATGCAAATAAATAATCCGATTGTTTTAAATCTACACTTTATTAAAAATATAAATATATAGTTGACCAGCAAAGATTTTTCACTCATTGAAAATGGGAAAAAAGAGACTAACAAGTTATACAGATGAAAATCAGTGTAAACAATAACTCATTTAAATTTTTAATTTTGTTAATAATAACTAAAAGTGCTATTTTTTTAGAATTCAAACAAATGAAAGATTATGCATAACAGTATTTGACACATTAAAAAATCAAGAAGGGGAAAAGGAGGAGGAGGAGGGCAGTTGCAGAAATAGAGCAATGAGTGTCAAAAAAGCTAAAATAATGAGAGGGAATCCAGCAACAGAAGGGCTTGGAATGTTTAAAAAGTCTAATAGAGGAGAAAGGCAGTTCTGTGCCGATAAATGTAATGATGACTTTGATGAGTCTTTGTTTCACAGCTCTTTGTGCAACATGAAATAGGGGGAGTGGAGGAGAAAAAAATTAAAACAGTCAAAGCCATGTCTGTGAGTGTCATTAATGAGTGATGAGGACTATAAAGACAAAAGATAAATCTCTGAGCGTTTGATGGGTCTTTATTCCATACATCTGTGTAAATTGCAAAACCTAAGACGTGACTAAGTGGGTGTCCAAAAGAGTAAGAAAAGAGTGGATGTGTAGAGGAAAAACAGCACTCTCAGACTTGGTTTCGTTATTGCAATTCTGACTGCAACATTAATTACAACACAGGAACAATCCAGTTAGAGCGCCACGAAAAATAATATTTTTATGCTGCACTTTGTGTGCAATGAGTTTTCATCCTCACTGGGGACTGAATGCAGATCAGCTACTTCTGCAGCTCTGTGGAGGGGAAAAACATAGAAAAATAGACCCATTTGTAACTTTAGCAAACTTTTATTGACTCAGCTGTCATGCAAGCAGAGTTATCAGGAAATCCTGGGATAAATTTCTGTTCAAACAAATAAAGTGTCCTTAATCACAAATAAAACCTTGCATTTATTATTAAATCTTATTGTATCTGTTTTGAGATAGCTGGTGGTCAGCCTGCACAGCTAATAACATTCTCTCATAACAGAGTTTTTAGAACCTGTGTAGCATGGATATTACTTGTGTCTGTGTGCTGTGTGTAAATCCATGATTAATTTGCTCTGCTTAAAACCTAGACAGGTTTGGGCAGCTGTTTAATAGCACTTTCCAAAAATTTGGGACAGAAATTGAAGAAAACTACATCTCATTAAGACTTAAAGGAAAAGTCTGGGTAGGCTGACAGTAACCAGAATTTGGTCAAGATTCAAAGAGGTAAAAAAAATCCCAAACCTGCAATTTTATCATATAAATATAATGCATGAAATACAATATGATTTTATTGACCCCTTTAGGTTTGCATATTCAGAGGATTGACTGATCTTATCATTGCATTCTTGGTTGCTTGTAACTTTGCAGCTTTTTCAGACTTTTAACTCTTGGAATACTCAAGAAAGAATGATATGGAAATAATTCACTTATAAATAGAAAGCTTTCTTCTTGCTCTGGGTAGGAGCCGAAGCCACTAATTCTGCCATCAGAATTGTCATTATGCTGTCGCATCTTCTGCGTCTGAACTTATTTGAAAATTAAGCTGCAGTAATATTCTGTATTTACTGTGAAGCTGAGGCCTCTGACCAAGTGCTTTTTCAAAATAGATAAGAAAATCACATCCATATAAACAAATCACTGATTTATCAGTTGCTAGAAGCTATTAGAACACATTGAATGTTTCCTTTCAGGATTTGGACATACAGTAGAATTCAGCATATAAAAAATCTTTATTTATGCAAAGTTTGTTAAAGCACCAGCAGCTGGAGGGTTTTGGATGTACAGAAACATTATGCATGTTAAGGGACAATATTTTCTCCAAGGAAGAAAAAGTCCTGGTGCAGATACAAATTTCTCAAGCAGTCTCGTAGGCTGGTCCTGATGATATGCTTTTATGGAAAAATTATTTTCACTGTCAAAAACAAAGCCTTTGCATGAAAGAGAACTTTTATCCTTCTCCCCCCTAGAACATGTGTGGGTAGAAAAATGCAATTCATTCTTTTAGGGACTTCAGAAAGTATCACCTATTGGACCTACAAACTAGCCAAATTGCTTTCATTTGAATACAATTTGGAATTGGCTCAACTAATCACTGTTTGCTAATTGCATTTTGGAGGAAAAAGGGAACCTCAATGAAGTGACTGCTTCTAATTAAAACTGTGCAAACAGCAGAGTGCTTGATGTCTGCTATTGTGCCTGGTAATGGTGGCAAAAAGTTCCATATATTTTTGCAAGTAGCAGTAATTAAATCTGCTGCAGTATTTAAAAAATAATGTACTCGCATTTTATTACATCTAAGCGATAGTGTGTTGTACTAGAATCTGTAAACAAATAAACCCCACGACCTCTGTTCTCTTACACAGAAGTCCATAAACATTGTCAAGAGACAAAACGTACCTTCTGTGCTTTTTCTATAGCCAGTAATCTGGCAAGGTAATGTCAAAATAAAATTTTTCCTATGTGGCATCCTACTGATATTTCCCAGGGAGAGCACCTAATGGGGACCTCCAGGACTCCAGTACCTAAAGGAGGCCTACAGGAATGGTGGAGAGGAACTTTTTGCAAGGGATGGAGTGACAGGATAAGGGCGAATGGCCTTAAACTAAAAGAGGGTAGATTTAGATTAGATACTAGAAAAAAACTCTTTACTGTGACAGTGGTGAGGCACTGGCACATGTAGCCCAGAGAAGCTGCAGCTTCCCCATCCCTAGATCTGTTCAATGTCAGGTTGGAGCAACCTGGTCTAGTCAAAGGTGTCTCTTCCAATGGCAGGAGGTTGGAACTAGATGATCTGTAAGGTCCCTTCCAACTCAAACCACTCCATGTTTCTATGATTCTATGATAGGGACAGGGGAAACACAAGTTCAACATCTTGCCTGGAGGGAAAAGCCACTGATCTGCGCTAATCTCAGCAGTCAAATTTTCCCAGCAGGGAAGAGCGTGACAAGGACGAAGATACAGCAGAAGTGGGCAGAATTACTCTGACAGAATGTTTTCCATTGGAAAAATGTCAATTCGTCAAAGTGAAATGTTCCTCGGTAGCATGTAGATTCCAAGAGGAGCAGGGCTGACAGGAAACCTGCCTGTGTTCCTGCCAGCTCACCCACCAATCTGTCTTCCAAGAAACTTACGGTCCTAGTCAAAAATGTCTCCAGATACTGCTGTGTGTATGCAGAAGATTGGCAATCAGATTTCAGGTGAGCAGAAAGCGAGACCCTCCAGGAACTCACAGTGGAAATGCACTCACCTGAGCAGGGCTGCCATGAATGTATTTCAGGATACAAAATCTTATTCTTGGAAACATCAAGACATATTATTGAATTTCATTTCTATATATGTTTTCCAAATTATTTCATTCTTTTTTAAAAAATTCCTTTTGCCTCAGCTGTGACATTTTTTCACTGAAATGACATTTGGTTCTTGGCTAGCTCTTCCAGTAGGGTTGCGGGGGCTGTTGAGAACTTCAGAAATTGTTCAATGTCTAACTTTGAAAATTTAGCAAATCTTCTGTTAAAGCATCTTTCTCTCAGGAGGCAAAAATTTCTAGTTAAGAGCAATGGAGACCAATGCAGGATCACTAGACCATGAAGATAAAGATTGTACTATGGTTAAGGTAGGAACTTGACAGTCAGGGCTCCATAATTCAGCACAACATTGTCAAACATTTTGTACAACCTTACACAAACACCTGACCTTTTCATAACTTTCTTTTCTTTTATTTTTTTTTTTTTAAATCATGAAACAAAGCAGAAAAAATAACAAGATGTTTAGTTTTTTAATGACAATGGTCTCTTATGGTGCATCACAAATTATGTTTAGGATTTGGCATATTATTAATAACACAAAAATATGGAAACACTATTACAAACACACATCAAAAGCTTGAACTAGCAAAGTAAAAATCTCCTGTCTGTTTGTTACTGCAAAAAACCCCTACATATCCAAGTTATCATATTATGGTTTCATAGCCTGGAAACAGTATGAATATTTTCTTTGTAAGTGACTTTTTGCCCTCTTCTTTTTTTCTGTAGAAAGAATAAATTCTTCCTTTTTTTTTCAGATGCTAATTTACTCTGATGCTGTTTTCAGTCTGATATGAATTGGTACAGCCAGAGTATACCTCTCAATATCCAGCACTGTGCTTCTGATTAGTTTTCTGAAAGAGGATAGAGTGAAAAAGAACGGCAGGTTATATTGATTTTCTTCTAATGATCTGCTTCTGAACTAGAGCTGGGCAAAGTGTTCTCCCAAAGGCACATACAACAGTGCTCATGGTTGAGCTCGGCATCACTACCAGGATTAAAAGCCAGTAATGGATTCTGTCATGTTGCTGTAGCTCTCTGCATTTTCTTTTTAAACCCCATATGGGTGATCTGCCAAGGACATATATGACTTTTCCTTACCATCTGTTGAACAGTCTGGTCAGAAAAGCCTGGAGAAGGGTACCCATACTCTGTTACAGAAGTGGTACATCAAAATAGCATTGCAAAACCATAGGATGTTTAGAGGGAAATTGTAACATGTAATGCATACCCATATTTTGTTTTAGAGGGTGTCTCTCCATGATTTTGGGTAAGCCTGGGATTTGTGAAGCCATGAATACAATGTGTGTAAATGGGCAATACAGAAAAGCACACTTTAGCACTTTGTCAGAGATTCAACCTACCTCTGAAAGTCTGGGAAGTTTCTCCTGAAATAACTGGTGCTTTGTCAGGACTGCACCTTGCTATCCAGTTGATAAATGATGCTCAACAATACATATGTCAGACACAAATAACTAATTCTTGTGTATTGATTTATTTCTCTGTCTCTATAGATTTACTTTGAACATGCTATCTGCTTTCAGTTCTGCCCATCATGTTAGCTGGGAGAAGGAGTGGGCATTATTCAGCATTGTTTGAATAACCAAATGATTACCTAACTATGACTATCTGGTTCAATGGCGGAAAGGTCCTTTTTTTGCCCACTCTTCCAAAAATCTGGTATTAACCAACTATGGGCCTAAATACTATAAGCCTGGACAGGGTATCATGGTGTTTGGAGTAATAAAACCCATGATTAAATAGTTCTTTTTTTAAGATCAGGCATATGGCCACTCAACTGGTGTCGCATAGCTCAAAGCTGTCTTCAGGTTTTTAGTCAAGACCTCTAAATAATTTAAATATTGTTGCAGCATTTTAAGATGGATGAGATTTTTGTGGCTGACTTGACCTTGTAATTAATAATGCTCCCTGCTTCACTCAGGTATAGACAAATAATTTTTAGGGTTTTCTCCAAAATGAAATGGTTTAGGGGAAAATTGTATATTGCATTTATTCTAGCAGTTGTCACTGTAATTCTAACTAGGTTTTATTTGCATTATTTTTCATACAATGCATGAAGAATGCAAGATGGTATATAAAAGACAGATACTTTCTATCAATCAACAAGCTCTTGTCCGCAAGGAACATTTATACACATCCTTATTTTCATTATGGTTTATTGATGGGTTGGCACTGCTACAGTACAGAAATAGTCTGAGTCTCTTGTAAGAGTAAAAGTCAGCACACACACAAAGATTCTTTGTTCTCCCTCTGTTGATGTAGAATTAAAAATGCAGAAAACCATCATTTGCTTTTGGGTTATCAACTTGCCAAACCTGTCTATTCCCCCTATGCTGACACACTTTCTTCCTTCTTGCTCCTGAGGAAAAAAAAAAAAAAAAAAGGAAGAAAATTATTTTCAAGAAGTACTTCGATAAAATAATCTGTCCTCTTGCTATAAACTCTCTCTCAGTCCCTCAGATTCAAATTTGATCCTTATTCCCTGCTCATGATACAGAAAATTTTATCAATCACTGATCTCCAGAAGACCCCTCTTTTCTGACTTCTATGGCACCAGACCTTAAGTCAGCCTATTGAACCCTTTTGACATGGCACAAACTGCTCATTCTTGCAGTGTATGCTAAATAGCTGGACACTTACCAAGATGAACATTTAAATTACTTTTAAGAATAAATATGTAGAACCATAGAACAGTTTGGGTTGGGAGGCCCCTTTAAAGCTCATCTAGTCCATCAATAGATATGGAATTATGTGTCAGGTCATCTGGATAAGATTTAAGGCTAAAATAATATGTTTACTTCAATATATAAATTTGGTCCTGTTAACTTTATTAAAATGTTTGGTTAGTTATGTTTTAATAGTTATTTAATTACCAAGTTGTAATCATCAGCTATATATGATCTTGGCTTTGTCAATATGCCAGTTCTTTATCTATCTTTCTCTTACAGTAAATTGAACCCTCCAGCTCAAGTCTGGTTTCTTTGCTTAAAATGATGTCTGCTGTTTTCCCTGCCCTCCATCACTATACTGCTATTTCCCAGGGATGTGAAAAGATGGATGGAAGGGATGCTTCTCCTCTTAGGGGGCTCTACCCCTTAGACATTCCTTTGACTGGGATTTCTGCTACTGTGGTGGAGTGATGAAAGTCTTACCTTCTCTCATTCCCTTGGTTCTTTTATTAGTACAGGTACCATCAATCTTAATCACGTACTCTATACTTGTCTTCTTGTTTTTATTAGAACTTTAAGAAGAAATACTGTAAAAGTCCAGATATTGTTTTATAAGAAATTATCCCACATAAAATTACATTTATAACTAGTGATATTCCATTAACAAAGTAGAAGAACCAAGCATGATACTACAGATCTTGAACCTAAGACAGGAATGCCTTAACTAATCAACATATTGACTTCTGCCTGCAGGATCTTGGGATTATGAGATTTCTTCTGCAGTATCTTATTATAATCCTATAATCCTTTTCTTGTAGTATCTATAATGTTATTGTGTCATTTCCAAAGCAATTCACATGGTGTCCAGAGCACATTTCTTGATTGGTATATTGATGCTGAGACTGCCTTCTGCCCACAGCTTCTCCAAGGCTCTTCTTCTAAAAAGCAAGTGGTCTTGCTTGCATGACTCCTCCTCTGCATGCCATTGCATGTGTGCACTGTCCCTGTGTTCTCATGGCATCCAGTGCTTTGTTTTGCAGTCTGTTTGCTCTGTAAGTCAATAGAAAAAATCCCTAAGTTATTCAGGAGAAAGATCCTACAAGAGATCCTTGGGCTGCATAAAATCGCCTAAATCATTCTACAGAGTCACCTATTGCAGCTCATTATTAAAGATGTTAATCATCATTAATAGTGTCCAATCATTTTTCACTAATATTAATGCATACTTCTGTATTTCTATTTGCTGAATTTCTAAATCAATTGTAGAAGTATTGAAAACTTTCAGTAAGTTATGAAGTTGAAGCTTTTCTCCTGCTCTGTTTTTCAGCACTACACCAATTCTTGTCACCTCATTCCTCTAGCAACAGTATATTAAGTGATGTGACAGATGTTAGTCACAGGCAGACTCTTTCCTTTTAGTTGCTCACTTTACGTAGCTTTCAATCCTCAGGTGGTGTAAATTAGAGCAGCACCACAGATTGATGATGGCTTATGCCAGGGGGAAAAATCTTTTTCTTAAATCAGAGATAAAAACTCTTCTGAAACAAATTTGAAAAGTCTCCTTCCTTGGCTTTTTATTTTATTTTTATTTTATTTTAGAACAAAAGGCTGCAACTGTTTGCAGCACTCCTTCAAATGCTAAGTAGCTCTTCTGCATTTCTTCTTAAGCATGTATGCACACTCAAATTTTAGAACTAAAATAAAAAGGTGAAAAAGAAAGGATGAGTAGTCTTGAGCAGTTCAATAAACTGTGAAAGGCTATGAATAATGGAAAAGTAAAATGAAATTATTAGAGACCTAAAAGCCAGGAAGATGACACCCACCTTTTAATGCCAAAACTAAATGGACCCATTTAAAATCCACAATTACCTTTGATTTTTCTTGTGTTTGGTATTTTCATTAATTGTGAGTTTAAAAGTACATACAGATATGTTGAGATCTTATATTTTCTCACTGATTTTTACACACATTTAGTGTAGGTCTAGTCCCATTTTTCTCAATAGTTTGTTGACTTCATTGGCTTCCTGCTGATTTGAGCTGGTGCTAGTAAGACAGGAGTCAAGTCCTGCCTCACAGCAGTCTCTCTTGATGAATGTTTGAATGCAAGGCTCTTGCCATTGTAGCAACGCCATTCTGTAATCTCAGATGGCATTTAGTTGAGCAGTTCTGCCTTCTGACAACAGCTGAGTGCACTGTGAAATCAGAGAGGATGAAATTGGGCTGGAGACAACCTAATTTTCTTTCCTTAAACCAGATTGTTGCCAGTAGAAGCATCTTTCGGTGAACATTCTCATAATCCATAAGATTGACACATAGTTGTCCCAGAACCAAACTAATTAACCTTTTGGGGGTCACTTCAGATAATTTATACTTATGCCTCTCATCACTCTATTCTTGTTTTGTTTTGGGTTTTTTTCACTTGTTTGTCTGATGCATGAAGGCTGCTGATACATACACATTCACTGGAAGAAACTTGGACTTAGCCATATGTCATTTCACACTGTAGCTGGTGCTTCAAGGTCAATTTCTTAATTATTAACATACAGTGAAAAGGTAGTAATTCTCAAATATATAACAATTCTATTCCTGACTTATGGGATACCAAAGGAACTGCAGCAATCTCTTTTGAAGCACTTTACCCTTATATCTCAGAAGTGAGGACAACCATGGTCTGTGCCATCTGTTGAACATAGAATCATAAAGTCATAGAATGGTTTGCCTTAAAGATCATCTAGTTACAACTCCTCTGCAGTGGCCAGGGACACCTTCCACTAGAGCAGTTGCTCAAAGCCCCATCCAACCTGGCCTTGAATATATTCAGAGATCATCATTCACACAATGTTATATAGTCATGCTGGGATGGAACAGAAGGCTTTGTTGCATCTGTGGCACAAACAGTGGATTGATGAGAAGAAACAAATATGGAGAAGCCCTGGTTTGAATGAAGTTAAAGATCACAGCTGGTCAAAGCACAAATGGCATTAATGACAGATTCCCTCTTGCTGGTGACATATGAATGTTTGTATGAGAGATTTGGGACTGCAGTGAGGGAATGGAAGTATCATGTAAAAAATACATAAACTCTAGGGTCTTTCACTAGTTCTGATAAATAATTTCTTTGCAGCTTGCAGTTCTATTAACATAATTTAAACTGCGGGTTTTATGCAGTAACTTTGCTCAGATTGTCTCAGAGGGACTGCTAATGTGCTGTTCCCCTTTTCAAAGCTATTTAGTCTGAAAATGCCCAGAGGGCTGTAAGAAGACTTGAATTGGGGCCTGACAGTAAGTAGTGTTGCTTGCCTATGGCTTCGATTCTGAGAACACATCAACGTGGCATTATTGCTTTGTTCTGACTTAGGCTTTGTCTCCCACCATTGTAGCTCAGCAAAACAACAATAAAAGATTTCACCATGGGAGGTGAAAATGAATTGCAGTCTAGTTTGTCTCTTCCCACCCAGTTTATCTCTTTCCTGTAGCAAGACAACCAATCATTTATATGACTAAAAAGGGCAATTATACCCTTTTCTAATCTATACAATTTACGCTGTTTGTTTATTATTTTAATTGGCAGCAAACATTAGGCGTTCATGTGTACACTGGGGAAAAAAAGTAAAAAGCCCTTCAATAAAGTGTTCACTGTAGCTCTAACTCCAAAAGGGAAAACTACTGAAAGTGTGGGAAAATACCACTGACTACATACAGATGGATTGGAAAATGTGCTGGTTTAATGGTGCTAAGGACATTCTGCACCAGGCTTTTCCCAGTAGGATTTTGTTATTCACAGAATTTTGCAGAGTTCAGTGCACAAAACTTGAATAATACATACTTGACATACTTGGGACAGAACAGCCAGTTCTGGCTAAGGAAATGTCTTCTTGCCCCCCTCCCCCCCACCCTAATAAATGATTTCTTAGGCCAAAGGAAAGAAAAATTTTGCATTATTTTGTGATTGTTTGTTTTACATTTTGTTTGGGGAGTTTGGTTTTTGGTTGATTTTGTTTATTTGTTTGTGGGAGTGGGTTGGGGTTGTGGTTTTGGTTGTTTGGGGGCTTTTTTCATAAAAACTCTGACTTTTCCACTGAGTGGAATGGGAATTCATTGGAATGGGAGACTATACATTACCTTACCTACCAGCTTTATTAGCCACAATGGTAAAGAGTTTAAATTTGAAAGGTTTGTTAAAGATCTATATGCTTTAGTATTTGCAAAATAAATAAAAAAATAGCAAATATTGGCTGAAGTAAGCAAGTAGTAATTTTGTTCATCTTCTGCAGATAATTGAGAGAAATAAATATACACCAAGGCTAGGAAAACTTCTATAAGCTAATCCAAATAAAAGAAAAGCTAATTTACTATAAGATAAGGAAAATGTCACTTTTTTCACTTCAGTCTGCCTATAGAACCAAGGCCATATTTGAAAGGTGGATGCTATTTCAGAGGTTAGAGACTGTAGTTGTGAAAGTCTTCAGGAAGTCACAGCTGATCCAGTGCCACATAGGAACAGTCTCTCAGTAAAACAACTCTAGGCTTAAGCAATAGCAAAGCTGAGAGCCTGGGTAGTTGCCAAGAGAAGGGTAGAACCTGCTGAGACCCTGTGTAACTTCAAAGAATTTGAATTGGGGTTGAAGAAAGAAAGTATTAAAACACTGTTTCATCAATAGTGCAATTTAACTCCCCTACTTCATGAACAATAAAAAAGGAATTTGCTTGGGACAATCCCATTGGGTAGAATCATTAAATGGAATCATAGAATCATGGAATGGTTTGGGTTGAAAGACCATCTAGTTCTGACCCCCCTTCTCTGGGCAGAGACACTTCCTGCTAGACCAGGTTGCTCAGAGTCCCATCCAGCCTGGCCTTGAACACCTCCAGGGATGGGACATCCACAAGTTCTCTAGACAACATGTGCCAGCGCTTCAGCCCCTCACAGTAAAAAAAAAATAAAAAATCTTCCTAATATCTATTCTCTTTCAGCCTAAAGTCATTGCCCATTGTTCCATCATTCTATGCCATTGTTCTTGTCAAAAGTCCCTCTCCAGCTCTCCTTTAGCCCCTTTAGTTACTGCAAGGTGCTATAAGGTCACTCTGGAGCCTCATCTTCTCCAGGATGAACACCCTTGACTCTCTCAGGCTGTCTCATAGCAGAGGTGCTCCAGCCCTCTGAGCATCCTCTTGGCCTCCTCTGGACTCACTCCAACAGGTCCATGTTCCTATGTTGGGGGCCTCAGATCTCCAGGTGGAGTCTCAAGAGACCAGAGTACAGGGGTAGAGCCATATCCCTCAACCCACTGGCCATGCTGCTAGTGATGCAGCCCAGCACACTGCTTTCTGAGCTGCAAAAGCACATAGAGGGGTCAGGGTTAGATTTTCATCAGCCAAGATCCCCAAGTCCTTCTCTGCAGGGTTGCACACAATCTGTTCTCTGCCCAGGCTTTATTTGTGCTTGGAGTAGGGATAATTAATTTGACAAATAAAATGTTCTGAAATATGGCGTTCTGGACCCTTGTTGTGCACGTGCACCAGTGAAATTCAGGTTGACTGCTTTCTATTCAAGCAAAAGAAGAAAAACTAAAAGGAGCACTTTTTAGATGTAGAGACATAGGTTGTATAACATTGATAACAGAAAGAAACAATATAAATACTTATGCTAAATATATATGTACAAATAAATGTAAAATATATGTGTGTATATTAGGTGCAATCACTCAGTGTACATGTATTTTTGTGGTTAGAGCTGGGGACATACTGTACTGTGAAATTTCATTAAAACATAATCCTCTGCTGATTTCTAAAATATTTTGGCTTTTCTGTTCATTTTATTATGATAATATGTTTTGTAGTGGAAGACGCCTCTATCCACAGCAAGACAGAATTGACTAGATGCTCTTTAAAGGTCCCTCACAACACAAATCATTCTGTGATTCTGTGATTTTACTAGTGCAAACTCAAGGGAGCTGAAAAAACTGGATAGAAATAGGCTTTTCTACATTTTTACTTGGAATAGTTCCTTTAGTTCTAGAATGTAATTTTTTTCCAGAGTTTGTTTGTTTGTTTGTTTTTGTTTGGTTTGGGGTTTGGTGTTGTTGTTGTTGTTTGTTTGTGTTTTTTTTCTTTTTGGTGGAGTTTTTCCTTGTTTGTTTTTTTGGGGGTCTTCCTTTTTTTTTTTTTTTTTGGGG
>JAWWEE010000001.1:32234462-32260651 GCA_035221455.1 Xenops minutus | reverse complement strand
TTTTTTTCGGGGGGAAGGGGATTTTTGTTGGTGGTGGTGGTTTTAATTTTTTTTGTGGGGTTTTTGCTTGTTTGGTCTTTTTTTGTGTTTATTTCTATTTTTTTGGGGAGCAGGAGGGGAGAGGGTGTTGGGTTTTTGGGGGTTTTGCTTTTTTTGTTTTTCTGAGGGGTTGGTTTTGTGTTTCATTTTTTCCTAAATTGAGGACATTTCCCAGGTCAAAAAGAAACTGTTCATACAAAAATGTATTGATCTTTGTGAGATAGTTTATTTTTAAATTTGGTGTGTGGTAAAATACATAAATCAATTTATGTTTACACCAACTGAAATAATTTTATTCTCACTTGCTTTAAATTGTCAGCAAGCTGAAAAAGCATGTACTCTCACAGTAATCTGTACAACAGCAGCCTGGCTATTTGTCTTGAACTACCAACTGGAAAAGAAAAAACTAATAGCATCTATATAGCAGTTAATGTGCACTTGTGTTTAATTGGTATCAGCAACACTGTTAAAAGAAAATTAAGTAAGTAGCCATTTAAGTAAGCAGAAATATTCATTGCTGTGAGGTTGATATTGTTTCTGTTATGCAGGACTCATAAGCTGGAGATAACTTCAGTAGCAAAACCCAACATAAATCAATTCATGAAAGCAATATTGTTCAACACCATCTTGCTTTTTGGCTTTCATTTTACATATACAGGAGCTTGGATACACATAGATCATTTATATTCACACATTTGTTTTTAAATAGTTTCCTAATGAAGACTTCGTTTCCTTCCATTGATGTGTGCATGTTTCACTATTATAAACCATAATGTGTGGAAGATTAGTTGATCTCACTTGTAATGTAAATTGCATAGTGTACCAAAAATGTTGTTTATCCTCTGTAAATATTTTATTTGAATTTAATGCTCTTGTACATCTGTATTAACAGTCTTCTCCTGATTTTATTGATTGTTTTCTTTTTCTTTTCTCAGCTCACCCTTTTCAAATCTGGGGACAAAACATGTTAATTCACAGTGGAGTTTGTATAAATATTTAAAATATCTACATTTGGCATTAGTAGGACTATTACATTAGAAAAATGGGGATAAAGAAATCACTAATAAACTGTTATACAGGCAGATCACTTCAAGATTAGACATGTAAGAGAGATGTAGATGAATGACACAAACAAAATCTATTGTTTAGCAATGCAATGATGAGAGATAATATAAATAATTTTAATCTATTTTTTTTCAGTATCAAAGTTCAAAATGGTTTCGGTTGTGCAAAGTGAGGTCTAAAATGGTCAAGTTTCAGGCATTACCAAGGCAATTATCTGTTTCAAAAATCATATGGGGGGGGAAAAAAAAAAAAAAAAAAGCATTCCTTTGTTGTCTGTTCTGGCCCAGCCTTCTTATTGTAAAGGCTAGACAAGAACTGATGAAAAAGCTGTTAACCATAACATTATGAGTGTACCAAAATAACTATTCACATTTCCTCTATTCTTATTCTCCATATCTTTTCTTAGGGGGTGGGGGTGGGGAGGGAGGAAGATTTTAAAAAAATATTTTTAGACTGATTTGACACGAGTTATGACATAAGCTACATACCGACTCAGGGTTTATAGCAGAATGGTGCTTTTTTTCTCAATTGTCAGCTAAATAAATAAAAAATTACAGCTGAGAACTGGGAGGATTTTTCAGTAAATTTTCATTTATGATGAAGATAAAGATATTAAGGTAAAAAAAAAAAGAGCATTTATTAGATTTCTCAAATATTTACAAGTTTGGAATTTTCAAATGATGGAATTTTGTTCAAAGTTGCTGACTAGGAAGAGAGAAATCATTTTTCATTGTTCATACACAAAGACATCTTGAGAAAATAAATACACCAAGAACAGAGGTTATGGGTGTTTGACTTGCATACTGAACACTTACAGAATATATAACAGCTGCAAATGATAACCTCATCTCATTCAATTAAAATATAGTAATTCTGTTTTGAACAGCAGAGTAAAAACTGAAAAGAAGTGACTGATGGAAAGTGCTCAAAGAGTTGAAGTGAGTAGTACTCAGAAGTGTTTTTTTTGTTGAAGAACAAGTATGTAGCAATTAAAAAGACGTGAGTTCTTCATATCAAGAAGAATTATCTGTGTTGCAAGAAACCTAGTGTTGTACAGCTCTTCTTCCCAAACCATCTCCAAAGAGAAAATTGTTTTAATAAGAGAGTGCCAGTTGCCTCATACTATGTGCCATACTATGTGTCTGCCGTCATCATTTTGAAAGTGCTGTTTCCTGTTCTCTACTGTTTAAATACACCTATACAAATTTCTTTCAGCCCATGAGGGTGACAAAAGAGATTCCTTTAAAAATCAGATTTTGGCTGGGGTAGAGTTTATTTTTTTTTCACAGTGGCTGGTATGGGGCTGAACACAGGGCTGATAATATAAAGATGTTTTTGTTATTGCTGAGCAGTGCTTACACAGACCCAAGGCCTTTTCTGCTCTTCATACTGCCATACTGGCAAGGAAGCTGGGAGAAGATACAGCCAGGACAGGTGACACCAAGTGACCAAAGGGATATTCCATACCATATAACATCATGCTTATATAAAGTGGGATGAAGAAGGAGGAAGAATGGGACATTTGGAGTTAATTGTTATGTGAGATGGGGTCCTGCTCTCCTGGAGATAGCTAAACACCTGCCTGCCCATAGGAAGTAGGGAATTAATTCTTTGTTTAGTTTTGCTTGTGTGCATGGCTTTTGCTTTCCCTATTAAACTAACTTTATCTCAACCCATGAGTTTTCTAGCTTTTATGGTTTTGATTCTTTCACGAGTTCCAGTGGTGGGGTGAGCAGCTGCATGGTACTTGGCTGCTGGCTAGGGTCCATGACAGTCCCATCAAAATTTATAACAAATTGTTAAGAGGGGCAAAGCTGTTCAAGCTGCAGGCCACTGCAGCATTGTGAACACAGAACCCCTTCTGGTAAGTGATACACTGTTTTCAGAATAACAACGCTCTAAGATTTGCCATCATTAAATATTATGAATTGTGCCAAGGAAAATGAAGCTGAAACAGTTCTGTTTATTAACTGCTTTGACAGTTGACTTTCTGCCATCAGATGTTTCATGGGACAAATGTTTGCTTTTCAGTGGTACATTCTGGGTCACTTCAGCACTGATTTTAGCAGAAGGCTTGTACCTGGGAGTACAGTTTGAACCAAGAAAGAGAAACTTCATGAATGTTGATGGATTTGTATCTTCGGTACAGACTATACCTTGGCAAATTGTCAATGCACAATAATGTTTGTAGGTTAATTAGTTAGGGATCAGTTGTGTCTCAGAGGCTTAAATTGAGCTCTGAATTTCTCATCAGGCCATCCAATTGATTTTGGTTGAATTACAGAAGGTCTAAGAGTCAAATTTGCCCTAAGAACTGACAAAATGTGCAAGAGAGATTCAGTGCAACACAAAATGTAGCCCACTGGCTTATTACCGAAAAGTTACTCAGCTTTACTGCCCTCAAGAGAGTGCAGGGAGGGGCCTGGTAGAATTTCCTTCTGCAACTAAGGAATTAGATAGCATCAGTGTGCTTTAAGTTATACAGTTTGCCGCTAATGCTGCAAAGTTTGGCTTGTGATTGCACTGAGGGATGATTTATTTTTGTGGGTTTGAGAGCCATGAGCATTTCCTCCTTCTGCCTGATTTGTACTAGAAATATCCAAACCACCTAAAAGATGTAACTATTCCATCTCACCTGAGCAAGAGCTGCAGCAGCCCAAGGTACCTGCAAACATGCAGCTGGAAATAGTAAGATGATCTTCATGCCTGACCCGCTGTTGGAGTTTTGCTCCCTATTTGCTTAGGGATCTGAAGAGCAAAAAATAGATTTGTTCATGGGAGAATTTGGCAGGATATGTAGCAATAAGGATGGGGCAGAAAATTGTTAAGGGCTCTCTCAGAAAGAACCTCACTAGCAGGTGTTGCATTGCAGAATTGGTACCTCCACATGTTTAACAGAGAAACTGGTTATAGTTTTACTTCTGTTCATACTTTTAGGGCAAGGGAAAAAGCCTTTGTTTTTTGGGAATATAAGGCATAAGGTCCACTCCTTATATCTAATTCTACAAATAAGCTGGGATTGTCTAAAGTCATGGAAGATACATTTAAAAAAATTTGCAAGAACAAGCTTTGTCATACTTGAGACGGTTTTCCAAGGGAATGAAGTCTGGATAACAGTATAAAACACATCCAATAGAACACTCCTCAGTTGTCAGGATTTGTGCATGCAAATAAGTTATTCTGAAAAAATGCAGAATGAAACACAAAGTGTTAGATCTTTTTGACCAAATTTCCTGCAAAGGGAGCAAAAAAGTCACGAGTGCTTGGAAGAGAACGGAGTTGTTTTACTATATCTGTCTCTGTGCTTCCAGACTCTTTTTGCTGTAAAGATTGACAGCTGTTTAAATTGGTGTCACAGAAGCTCATCTTGGTGGTCTAGTGGTCACTCTATCTCCAAGGAAACACAACCACCCACAGTTCCTGGAAAGCTTAAATTTTAGTCCTATTTAGAAATGAGTCAGCTTTAACATTGCAGACTACTTGTCTCCAGGAGTCAGTTTCTGGGATACTGATAAGCTGCTTGAAAGAGGAGATGTGATATTCGAAGAACATTTGACACACTGGAGTAAATTGAGTCTTTAAAGTTAAGATAAGGCCTTTTATTTTAAAGGGAGCAAGTGATTTATCAAATCATGCTGAGGCTAAGGCATTCTGCCAAAAATAACATTAACTCCTTTGTAATTCATACTTGGCATGTTAACCGGTATGCCCCACAATCTCTGCAACAGGCAACTCATCTCTAAAAAGTGTATTATTCTTGTTTTGTGTGGACTTCTAGCTGCTTTTGCAAGTGCCCATGCTTCTTGGACCTGCAACTGCTGTCATTTTTAGGTAGAGAAATCATGACTTCTTTTCTGGGAGGAGAAATCTTTCCATTCAAATAAATGTAGTGTATATCTGTTTCCTAGAAAAACACACCTATTAATTTAGCAACAAAGAGATCTTTAGAGGGGTCTTTAGTAGGGAAAAGCAAGCAAGCAAGCAAAAAAACTATAAGGTTATTCCTTTTTGTGGCACTTAAAGTTGGTTGAAACTGTTATAGATTTTCTGTTTCACCTCCCTTCCTCCCTTCCTTTTTCTCTCAGACATGCCTAATCACTTATTCTGTATTTCAGAGTTCATGTTCACAAGCTGTGATGTAGTGATAGGCATTTTTCCATTCATTCTTTTCATAGTGATTTTGACCTCTTTGTAGGTTTCTATCCCAGATTTTGGGTCATGCTGAAAGCTGTTGTGCAGCTTCAGCCTTATAGTTTGTGTTTCCAAGTTGGAAACACAGTGGAGAAGTTGGGAGGATGGTACAGGACAGAGCTGTGAGGACACAGAGTCAAGCTGGCTGCAGGGGACTTAAGGGTCCCAAGAGCATCCCAAAAGTGCACAGATACTAGAAGATAGGTCTTTATCATGCCTCTGGTGCATCCTGCTGCAGGTGTGAAAGGTTTTTCTTTCCCTAAGTGCTTGCAAGGCATGACCTTATGTATAAATAACACAGCTGAAGCCTGAATTTGATTGGCCACTGTGTAGATTTTCTGAATTGTTCTGATGATAACCTCACAGCTTTTTCAAGCCTAGCCCTTCCATGCTCCCTTCCAGTTCTGCAGCCAATAACAGTGACACAGTGCACTGCCAGCAGTCTTTTTCCATTTCATGCCATTGTTAATATTTGAATCATTTGTCAGACAGTACCACACCAAGGCTTTCCAGCACCACACTTCATTTTCATCCTGAAAAAAAGAATATCCATTAATGAAACACTTTCTTGCATTCTGTATTGAGCCCTTCTTTATGACAAAGGAATTTTCATGCTCCTTTCAAATAGCGAACATAGTTATGTGAAAATAATTTACTGAAGATTAGTTCGGTCCAGTCTGAGAGTCCAATTAATTCATGTAATCAAAAAATTAAAAAGAGGTCTCATAATCAGTACAGTGTTTCACCTCATAAGAGGAAGTGAATAGAGGGAGGGAAGATTCCATGACTAAATTTGCCTAATCCTTTAGTTTATCAAATGAGAGGAACAGCCTGATGCATGACAGCATACAATTCATTTCCACTTGAATGAGTACAGCAAGAGAAAGTGCCCTTTTTAATAAGACAGATGAAATAAGAGCTGTTTCATGGCAAATCAGTGACTTCAGCAATTATAAAAGAACTGGACATGAACACATAACCTGTTCCAATTAGTTTCCCTTAATGAGTTCCTTGAAGTACTCTGTGAAAGCAGTAAACAAATGAAACTAAGAACATTTGTAATATATTTTTCATTATCTGAAATACTTTACTTTCTTGAAGAATCTTAATAGCAGCTCTCTGAGTCTGAAACTAATTTAGATGCTCATCTTCATATTACCTACCTTTTTTCCCCCCACTTAGCTTATGTTTATGACTTGGAATCTCATTCCGCTTTTTACTGTATGCACAAAACACATCCCTTCCATCTTTACTTAACAAATTGTGCTACATTAGGTAACAAACACTGAGCATTAAATAGAGAGCATTGTACAGATGACACATCCATCAAGTTGCATTTGTGTATGTGTCTGTTTGTGTGTGTATAGATGTCTCAAGGGATGAGGTACCCAGGGAGAGTGAGGATCCAGGAGCACCTATTGATTGCATGGGCTGTGTGTCCAGGACCATCTCCTGGAGGATCAGTACTGGTGGTGGTGGGTCTCTTACCTTTGCTGGACATCCCCAAATGTTTCTGGCTCAGGTCAACTTCAGAATATCCCCAGACACTGTTTGGCAGACTGGTATTCATCTTGGGCTAAATCTTCAGAAACTATATTAACAATCTGGTGATACGAATTATGCCGGACCAGTAAAAAGATTCTGCTCTTTTGTTTGTTTGTTTGTTTGTTTGTGGTCGTTGTTTTTGTTTGTTTTGTTTCTCTTTTTTTATTGGTGTTTGTTTAAGTTTTTTGTTTGTTTTTTGGTTTGGTTTGATTTAGGTATATAGATTTATCCACCAAGGCACCATGAGCACACCCATATACCCACACCCATCATGACTTCACCAGACAGCCTTTCCCTATTAACTTTCAGCTCTGACTGTCTTTTCTGTAATATCATTTGGATTTGTTGTTATTCATGGTGTTGGCCCCCAGAGTGTCTTTAGACATGCGAAAAAATTCTGCATCTCTTCCTACCTGGTTTTCTTATGTCTTTCAATGCTTCCCATCATGGCAACACTGTCTGCTCTAAAACACTTCAAAAAAAGGCTGCAGAGATGTTCATGGTAATCTTATTTTTCAAAATTTAACTGAACTCCTGCTCCTTATATGTGCTTTTTTATTAGTTGCTACCTAGTTGATCCCAGTTCATTGTCCAGAGGGTCCTTCTGTACCGGTAAAAGAGCCAGACTACTACTTCTTCTGCTAAATTTCCTTTTCCCTCAAAACCTCTCCTTTTCCACTGTGCTTCTTTTTTTCACCATTGATATTATCAGTTCATAAAAGTGCACTGAGAGCTAAATAGTTGTCTCCTATTGTATTTTCCCAACTTTAAGGTAAAACCAAAATAGATGCTTCAAGGAATCTTTACGAGTCTTCTCTCTTCTTCATTTGTCATAAATATTAACAATTGTTTTTTTTTATTTTATTTTTTTCTCTATAACCTTAAATAATTGGGAAAAAATATTGACTTTGTTTGTTTGTTTGCTTGCTTGTCTCTTTTTTTCCTAAACTTATGCTTCAACATAACATGCCTCCAACAGGTTGTAGAAAGAATCTTATAAGGTACAGTAATCCTTTCTTCCCTAGATGCCTAAACGTCACTTGTGGAATAACTTATTTTGGAAACTCTTACAGAGGAGATAGGTGAAATTTTCTTCAGGAGAAATTTTCTGTTTGAACTCAGATAGCACAAGGCAAGTCTAACCTACCACAGACCCTGTACAGGTCGTCATATGCTGTTCTGTGAATGCAGTCCTGTTTCTCATCCTTCATTGCCAACCTTCTTCCCTCTATGCAAATGTTTAGCTCCTTGTATTCCCTGCTCTCAGATCCCACACATTCCTAAACAATATTCAGAGCACAAGCACGTTGGGAGGTAAGATAACACACAGGTACCCCTGAAACGCCAAGCAGTGGAAGGAGTTCTGGAAAATTTATTCCGAAGTCAAGAGCACTAGACTTACAAGGGAAAAAACTTCTAGCAGTGCTGCAAAAAGCACTGCCTCAGAAAGACATGCCTCCTGTTCTCTTCAAGGCTTTTTATATCCATTGGCATCCCTGCAGGCTCTTCCTAATGTGGAGGCCTGTAGCCTGTGTGAGTTTATCTTTCCTCATACCAGAGGGAGAGACTGTAACTCTCCTCTTGAATGCAAGAGGAGAAAACATCAAAATTATCTTTGAGCAAGGTGTTTCTTCTTAAGCAGAAAAGCATTCCTAAGCAAAACAAGCTCTAATCTCCTCGCCATAAATCTTCTGGAAAGGATATCTGCCCTTACATGTGTTTTGTTCATGTCTTGCAGACACTGAGGTAAATATTTTATATGTATAAAATCGTGGTTTCAGACAAGATATAGGAGCCACTCTAGAACCCATAAGGTCCAGCACCACCCCAAGAAAAGGAACCCATCCCCAATGAAAATTAAATTCCCTTTTTTTCAGCAGGAATGAAAGTTACAAAAGTAAAAAGGAGATGCTCATTTATGTGCTTTTGTGCTCATTATGTATGAAATAGTTATATTAAAGAATATCACTTAAACATTAATTTATTTAAGTTGCAAAACCAGGTGGTTTGTCCCAGCATCTCAAATACATAAAACTGTAAACATATTTTCAGCCCTTGTCCCCTGTGCTCCTGTGCCATACCAAACTCCAGTTTCTTATGCTAATTTTTTAGATTGCTACTGTTTCTAATGCAAGTATAATATTACTTCAACGAGCTAGTATTATTGCAATTTCATTTTAAGACCCCCTAGTTCAGTGAATTACAACTCTGCTATTCCAGGTCTGACCTGGGCTAGCATTTGGCGGGCAACAGATCAGTATTGGGTAATCCTCTTTTTATTTGGAGGAGTCTGTTATGATGGGGTAATGCTAACAGATATGGAAATTACGGGAAACTAAAGACCTCTTCAGTAGAGTTGCAAAACTGGTAATTCTATTCAAGACCTATTTGTCATGGTTTGATCTGCACAGCATAAAATGTAGCAATCTGTTAACAGAAATGTACAGAATGAAAATGCAAAGAGCCCTCCCTCTGACTGGGGAGCTCTAGATCAGCTCTAGCTCAGCTCTAGCTGTGTAATCCTCCTCTCACAGTTTGGCAGGAAAGATACAGCAGTAGAAGGTAAATAAATAAAGAGGCTGTATCTTTTCTGTGCCTCAGAAGCCTCTATGATACAATAAGCAGCAATGCAGTCATGGCTTTACCCTCTAACCACTAAATTCAGAGAGTTCAGGAAAATCATCAGCATAGCTTTAAAACATAAAACCCTGACTGGAGACTATGAGTCTAGAAATGAATAATATATAAAAGGGCTTAGAAACAGAACTTTCAGTAGAGATTTTTAGCTGAGAATTCTCTCTACAAGAGTGGCAAGCGTTAATCATACCAATAATAGTATGGCTGGACAAAGATTTTTATTTATTCCTATATGTCTCAAGGTTCCATTTGATCATGTTGTTCCTGTTTTTGGCAACTGAACAGTGTTCATTCTTTGCTCAGGGAATATGTATCAAACAAAGGATATGGGAATGCAGATTTAAATGAACCTGTATGCACTGTTTTGATTTGATGCCACTGAAGAAACCTCAACACCTGTTATGCAGACTGCTGTGGAAGAATTCGGCTTTAACCCCTACAACTTTTATACTTTTTTTTTTTTCTGTAATCTTCATTATTCTAAGGAAATAGTGTCTCTTCAGGAAATTTGCTGATGGCAGGGAGAAAGCTAAGAGGAGTGGCCAATACCCCAGAGGGCTGTGCAGTCCTTCAGAAGGTCCTCAACAGGTTAGAGAGATGGACAGAGAGGAATTGTGTGAAATTCAAAAAAGACCAATGCAGGGTCCTACACATGGGGATGAGTAACCTTATGTACCAGTATAGAGCGGGGGCTGTCCTGCTGGAAAGCAGCTCTGTGAAGAAGGACCCGGGGGTACTAGTGGACAATAAGCTGTCCATGAGCCAGAAGTGTGCCTTTGTGGCCAAAAAGGCCTATGGCATCCTGGGATGCATTAAGAAGAGCATTGCCAACACATTGGGTGAGGTGATCCTGATCCTCTACACAGCCCTGGTGAGGCCCCATCTGGTTCTGGGCTCCTCAGGTCCAGCAGAAGGTGACAAAAATGATTAGGGATCTGGAGAATGTTTCTTACAAGGAAAGAGAGTTGGGTTTGTTCAGCCTCAAGAAGAAACTGAAGGGAGGGTGTCAAGGCGATGGATCCAGGGTCTTCTCAGCAACAGGGCAAGCCCAAGCAACAGGGCAAGATGCAACAGGCAGAAACTGATGCATAGGAAGTTCCATCTGAACATCAGGAAGAAATTTACTAAGTGAGTGATGGAACACTGAAACGGATAGCTCAGAGAGGCTGTGGAGTCTCCCTCACTGAATATGAATATATCATTCAAGAACTTTCTAGGCACAGTCATGTGCAATGTTCTTGAGGATGGCCCTGCTTGAGCAGGGAGGTTGGACCACTGTGGTCTTTTCCAACCTTACCTATACTGTGATTCTCTCATTCTCTGAAACAGTAGATGGAAATAGGCAGTGTTCTTTTTATCTTCATTGTAATCTGAGAAGAAATAGATAGGAGTGTCACAAGTTTGTCACTGAATATCAGTCCATTAATACTTGTATGTGCTGTGAGTGCCAAAAATACCTACTTAAAAGTGGGCAAAATATTTGACTCTAGCACAAGGATCTTAAACAATGCTATGGGACATAGCATCTTAAGAGGACACTGAAACTGGCAATGGTGTCAAAAAAAAGGCTTCAGTGCTTTGCCTACTCAGGCTTGTGTACCTTGCTTACCCTTGAAAGGAAACTATTAATGTCACCGTACACAACCTATTAAAAAAAAAAAATCCTCTATTACACCTCGCTGAAGTATTGCATAACAACTAGTATCCAGTAATATCACTGGTAATGCTGAAAGGTTGGGGGAAAATGATGTGAAATAAAAATGTTTCTGCTTTTATGAATATAGATACAGAATTTTATTAATACAAATAAAAATAGTTCACATGGTTAAAGCTTTAAAGTGCATTCAAACAGATGATGGAAATAAGTTGCAAAGTTCTCTCTGAGCAGGAACTAGGAGCATTTTTAGAGCCTGGTACAGACACCTAATGTATAATAGAACTAGGAGAATGACCCAGTATCAAAAGTTCATTTAAGATTTTGGGCCAATTGATCTTTCCACTGAGGTTTCAGTCCTCTTATGGACACATATATTTCTAAGTGATTTCTGTTTCCATTGCCTCACGCAAGAATAACTTTTTTTTCATGTTTGCCTCCAAATGTTGATGGTTCTGTGGTTAATTGAATGAAGGATCTACAGCAGAAATGCTAGGGAATGAATTGCTGGCAATCAGCTATATAACTAGTTTTGAAAATGTATGCAAGCACTTCTACCTCAGCAGAGTAACAAAGTGCATAAATGTTGTAGTATTATTGCCTTTTCTACATCTTGTCAGCAGTTTGTGATATGGCAGTGGTGTATGTGTTTCTGAATTGTGCAGATAATGCCTGCCATGAATAAATATTTTGGCAGCATAAGATTGCTTTCTTATGAGCCTTAATTTGCATTTTTTTTGTCAGCAAAAGCCATCAGTGTGCATACCTTGTATACAACTTTTTTTTTGTTGTTATTACAGAGTACTTAGTAATGCTTAGCCAGTCATATCACTCAAACCACTGGCAGGTGGTGTATTCTGCAGATGGATAAACACTACCACATGGTAAACTGCAAATATCTGGAAGTTTTTTGTTCCATCTTTGTTGACCATCCAGCCATCTGCCTGATTTTTTTTTTTTTTTTAAAGCATGGCCCATGGTGGTTTGTCAGAAAGTGCAAGTGGTGTAGTATTTGTATTAAGGTATTTAATCGTGCCTGTAACATCTTAGCAAAACCTTACTTGCTGAAATCTAAATTAAATGGGCAGATGTATAGACTGGGAAGTATTCCAGATATTCTTTAAATAAATATAACCTTTAAAAGGTTCAATACTAGCTACAGTACAAGTGTGATCTTTGACTTTATAATCACATCAAGTACTACCAAGGAGGTACTTTGCATAACCTAGTGATGAGGAATTTAGACACTTGAAGGAAGGGAAAAATCATCATATCCCAGCAGTCAGTCCTGTTCCACACTGAGGAACTTAAATTGCAGGATGATATAGCACTCATATCTACAGCAGTGTTAGCTAGCTCATCCTGGTATCAGGAATATGAATTTCTTTACATAGTCTTAAAAAAAATAATTTGAACTATTTTATTGAATTAAAAAAAAAAAAAAAAAACCAAAAAACAAACTAGGAATATTAAAGGCACCAGCATATTAAATGGTTAAGCAAATCTGTGGTACACAGGAGGTTGGATTACTCTGTGTAGAGAAGTATTGGTGTATATCTGTACTAATTTAGACTGTTTTCTAGTGTATCTCCACCTCTGTATTTGTTCAGTACCTGACAGAACAGAGTTATGATCTCAAAGGATGCTTAGGATAATATGAAGGTATAAATGTTCGTTCCTGTCCCTTCAATAAACTTGTGCCCAGGGAATGCCCAGGTCTGTTAAGAGAAGGAAATATAATAGTTAAACACTGTTTAGAAAGTTCAGGTATTTTTATCTGTACTTTTTCTTCTTAGGGGGATTCCTTTTTTTTTTTTTTTCTGGTCATTGTGAAAAGAGGAGTTGGAAATAGGAAGTTCAGTTGCCAGGAGAGGAGATCAAGGGATAAAACTTAATTTTATTTTTTAATATGTCATATTTCCAATCATCCTTCATTTTAGCAAAAGAATTATTTACAATTAAAAAAGGGGTAGTTTAAGTATACAACACTGATGAATATTCAAGTCTTACAGAGGTGTCTGGCTCCAAACTTTAAGTATCTCTAAACCAGCATAGTTGCACAAGGACTTTGGAAGCTGAAGAAGAAATCACATCCTCTTAGCTCCGGATTCTCTTTTATTGTCCTTTCTCAGCAAATCTATATCTAAAATAGCCAGTCATTCTCATAAGTATTTGGAAAAACTGTGAAGAATGTTATCTGTAGAGTTTTTCTTGTTTCACCAGACACTCGTTTAATAGAAAAATATTTATAATGTATATTGACAAGACCTTTTGTGGGTAAGAAGGAGACGCATGCTCCAGGCAGGGGTATGGTGGAATGAAGATGGCTCTGGCATATAAAAGGGTAGCATGGAACTTTCTGAAAAGGGGATGGGGTTTGGGAGGAACATGCAAATCCTCTCACGGAAAAGATAAAAACAGGTAAGGATTACAACAATAAGGGGTAAACGAGGGTCTAGATAAAAGCTCCACTGTGGCAGAATCTGTCCAGTCGGAGCTGGGATAACATGAGGGAATTCATAAACTGGGAAACTCATAACAACCCGATACACAGCAATAAACTTTCTCTTCTGCAGGATAGCTCCTTCTTGCAGCTCCCCTTCTTGATCCCTCAGTCTCATCAAGTCACTCCCTGGTCTCTCTTCCATTTAGTGTAATCTCGTACTCCTACAATAAATGAAAATATTAGAATCTAAAGAGCTAGTTGTATGATATTGTTTCAGCGGCTTATCCAACTTCAATGAAAGTGCACAAAAGCAGAGAAACAGGTTCACTCTGCAAAAGCCGTACAGTTCTACTAAACTGTGCCTATATCCATTTTACAATTTTTTTGTTTGAAAGCGTTTTACATATGATGACTTTGATATCCACCTCTCTGCAAAAAGCCTGTACCATGGTGAAAACAAGGCAAAAAACCATTTTCATTCTTAGAAATTAAATTGTTTTGTTTAACAATTTAGCTTTGAATTATTACACTAAAAAACATATTTAGCTTTTCCTCCTGCTTTTGTTAAGGGTCTGCTTCATACACTGGTTAAAGAACTGCAGTTCCTTAACGCAAGATTCACCTCATCCATTCTGTTGGGGCTCCTTGATTACCAGTAGTGACCAAGCAATTTCACTTGGAAATGCTTGTACTTTAAAACAAATAGTCAGCTCTGGACTTCAAAACTTCTATTTCTTGCTATATGCAAGGTAGCTGCATTTTTTAGGTTCCTCATGGACTGTGTCAGTAAGGCTCCAAGTTGTAAGGAAAAGACATTCATTTAATAATTAACGAGCTGAAAAGAATTACTAAGAAGCATTACCAAGCAGGCTAGAGTTTAAAACTGTTTTTTAAATTGCTGTCTTAGGTCATTAAGTACATTTTTCTGTGTTCAAAAACTCAGAAGCTATTAAACATGTTTGTGGAAGCAAGAAATTGGGCCATTAAAATCTTTCCTTTCCCACTAAATATAAAAGTGGTTTCAAGGCTTGGAGGGTTTTTGATGTGATATTTGGGCAGCTTAGAGCTCAAACAAGTGTGGGGTCTTTGACATTATTTTAATACTTGAATAACTTTATATATGCAGGTTTTCCCTTTTGAACTTGAGAGTGCTACTACGTAAAGGAGTTACTGGCGAACTGATGGAGTTGCTGAACAAAAACTTTAGTACACCCTCTGTTCTTCCTTCAATATAGGATCTGGGTTGTTCCTCCACTGTACCATCTCCTTCTTCCCATGCCCTTCTTCCAGTCCATAGTGCACTGATCCTAGTTCATGCAACAAAAAGTATTTAATTTAAAAAACAATTTTTTTTGGCTCATTTCCTTAGCTTTTTTTTTTACTGAGGTTGGGTGGCTGTCCAGAATAATGTGTCAAGGAAACTGAAATTGCACTCCCACTGAAATCATTAGGAACAAGCAGAAGAATCACATCAAGGTTCAATTCTAGGCTTAATATAGAAATGTCATTATTTATGAAGTTTATAATTTCCAAAAATTACCAAATTAATCCAAATATTCGTACATGTAAGAAACCAAGACTTCTTCTTGCAACTGAGATTCACTCTAATAATTGGGACAGGTAGTAAATGACATTTTCATAACCAGCTCTAAAAGTTAAGAAAAGCAGTAATTACCTTATCTTTTCACTTTGCCCTTTATTATCTCTAGATTTATTCTAGAGCAGGGAAAATTACACCTGATCTTGTTCACACATATCTTTTCAGAAGTGAAGGAGAAATTTAAATACAAATCTGTTCTACATGATTGGAAATCCTGAAGGATGGCCTTCATAGGAGACTTCTGTAAAAAGACTGATTTTAAAGACTCAAATGACTTATTAGGTGCTTAGACGTGACAGTTAGAAGGATCAGTCACAAACGTTATCTTTCCATGAAATTTTACTGGACTTGGAAAGTCTGATTCTACCACCTTGGTGATTAATTTAAAATCTTGTAAAATTACTTTTCTACCTTACTCACTTCTTGGATGTCTGAATTGATGCTTATACTGGTTCACTGGATGAGTATATGGGTTAAAACTCAAATGTACTATACATATTTTCATGTGAGAAGCTGAACATCTTAAGATAATTAGCTTTAAAAGTACTGAGACACTGAAAAATGACAAACACTAAGTTGTCCACCTTACAGTCATGTCCATAGCATTGTCACAGAATATGCTGATGTATAGTGAAAGTTAGAGCTTTGGCAACAATTTCAAAATTTGCAAAGTGTATTTTGGTATTTGATTCATCTCTAGGAAAAACAAAACAACAAACCAGCAAACAACCTTACTTATATGTGGAAGCAGTATAATTTTAAATGTAATTTTACAGAAAAAATAGTATAATTCTCTTCTGGTTCATGTAACAGTGATATAGTTTTGGGGTTTTTTGTTTGTTTTTTTTTTGTTTGTTTGGTTTGGTTTGGTTTGGTTTTTTTCTCATACAAAACTGCACAGTGCTGTGCACAATCACAATTTTGTGGGGTTTTTCTTGTTTGTTTGTTTGTTTGTTTTGTCAATTCAGTTAGCTCAGTTTGTGTACAGAGTTTCTTTTAGTTTCTTCCTTTATTTTAATAAAAAAAAATATATATTCTTTACTGAAACTGCTTTCTAACACCAAAAAATTTCCATGTATGCCAAGTAGGACATTTCTCACATCTCCTTTTAGTAAACAAAAATTAGATGTCTTCACTAACTTTGTGTTTTAGGTTCCTTCTGATGTAGACCACTAAAGTCAATAAAAAAATTTAATTTTGAACGGTTCTCTTGAGGTATCTATTTGTTTCCATTAAGGAATTTATACTAGAGGCATATATTTGCAGTTAGAATATTTCTTTTGTGAAACATCAAAGGGAAATTAAGGTCTCTCAATCATTAAAATAGATTTCCTTAAAAAATACCTACTGTTGGACTTCTCAATGAAGGCGCTATGCAATCAATAGAGAGACCCCTGTAAATGCAATGGCATTTACAGTGTGTTTGGCTATAGTTTTTTTCTTCGTATAAGGATCATCAAAATCATTATGTATGGCATTTGTACATTTTTCAAGGTTGATAAAAGAAACCAATCTATTTTAATTTATTTTCAGTCAATTTCATTACATGTATCTTGAGTGTTAACAGGTTCTAAAAGTAAGTGTATTCAATTATGATATTTCATTTTTTGTGTAAAAACAGGATAATGTTGTTTTAAAAGTGTATTTATGGGTACTATATTGACTTTTCTATTCATCAATCAGACACTGAGATCAACTGCAGAGCAAATTTCTCTGCTTCCACAGACAGCAGGATGTAACTCTTGTCTAGAAATATCTATATTATCTGTATATATTGTAGGCTAGTTAACAGAAATGCTTTCCATTTGCCTTTTTTTTATTTGTTCAACATTTATGAACAAATTATGTAAATATTTAATACTTCTAAGAATGCAGTATAATATTCAAGAACTTGAACAAGACTATGTCCAATCACATTAATGGATTCAAATCCCAGATGTCGATGGTTGGCTGTGTATTCATAGAAAAGGAAAAGGCACAAAGATGTTGTGTTCCTGGACACAGGTTAGCCTGCTTCATGCACTGACAAGATTAATTACAGACCTCTGAACCTGATATGTTTTATTAATATCCAACATGCCTCTTATTTTCCTTGTTCAGGCTGAAATATGTGGCTTGCCTTTGCATAATTCAACACCAGTCTTCTCTGTGGGTGGCACTGTTTTTAGTCATTTTAAATGCCTGCAAATTACTAAAGGGAGTGACATGATGCACAGCAGCTTGCTTAGAGTTATTTCAATGATTATGGAAATAAGGAAAATAAGCTTCTTTCCAAAATGTCAGAACATTGAAGAAGAAACACCAGTCTAATACAATTTTGAGAACAGAACAAAACAGTGTTTCAAGAGTTTTTTTGTGCACATTCTCCTTACTCAGTGGAAAATAATACATGTAGTTTTCACTCACTAGTGTGCCCTAAATTCACTTTTCATCTTCTAATCAAAGTGTTCCAATATTTCCTGTGGAAGCTAATTCTTTACCTTTGGATTTGTTTTTGTTTGTTTGTTTTTTTCTTATCCAAGTAGAATGCTGACTTAATCTCTTATGTGATGAAAATAAACATATTCAGAAAATGGTTGTTTCACAACACATGAAAACACACTGCAAAATGTACTTAGCATAATTAAAGCTATTCCAATATTGTATAGTGCTAAAGAACCTGGAAGGAAAAAAAAAAAAAAAAAAAAGATTGCTTAATGAAATTAAGCTTTATTGGCATATAAAATAGGAAGGAATAGAAGTGTTCATGAAAACATAAGGTCCGAGTTTATCAGTTCTAGCTGAAGGTGTGTATTGAAGGTGCTGAAGATATACAGGAAAATTGCAGCCTTAGGACCTCTATATAACAAAAAATAAGAGACAGGTATTGACAGGAAACCAGCAAGCCAACCAAAGATCTGAAACACTTGGTGGAAATATGGGAAAAGCATACTTTATTTTGAAAAAAATGTCTTATTTGGGAAATTCTGATTGAATTTGGGCAGTGTTTCATCAGTCCCAAGATAAAGTTGATTCAGTTTATAAACGTTAAAATAATTCTTCTCCTTGGTCTCTAATGCCTGCTCCGGTATCTGATCTAATTTTTTTCTTACTCCTGTGACACAGTATGCCTGCAAATTAGTAAAATAGTATGTGTATTCTGTGATACAATAGTGTGCACAACATAAATGAACAATTTATGAAATTTGTAGTGGTGTACTGTAAAAGAAACGGGGTTTGAGAGAGTTTCAAGGAAGGACCTGATCTCAGTTTGGACTTGATGACGTGCAGAGGACCCCTCCAACCTAAAATGATCTGTGGCTCTGTCATTCTGGGCTTGCAGAGTTACTCTGAGAACATTAAAGAATCAGGTAGTCAATGACATATTGAAAGCATGGGAATTTGAAAATGCCAAATGATTATTTAGCAAAATAAGGGGCAGAGGGTGTAGGAGGCTATGTCTGTATCCTCATGATTGTTCTAAAAAATTCAAAAGGAAGTGCTTTGCTTACATTTGCCATGCGTGTAAAGTTTTTACCAAGTCTTTATTGCAGTGATTCGAAGTTTAATTAGAATGCCTAGCAGTTTGCCATCAGCAGAAGTCAGATTCATTTTTAATGCTGGTTGTTAATTCTCTGACAATTTTCCTCTTGAAGAAAATCTATTTCCACTAAAATAAAGGCCTCTATAGAAATATGTCAATTCTATCAAAACTTTTATCTGGGTAGGTTTCTTCAGTCCAGAGTTTAATTTCCATATTTGTCTGTAACAGACAGACAAATGAACTCTGAATTTCAGCTCAGAATAATCAACTCACTGTTGGAGAATTCAATGTAAATGTCAAAGACCAATGGTGAAGTCTCAGATGTGAATGAAAAAGAGGAGGACTTGAGCCCCCATATATGAGTTTAACAATTACAGAGGTCTATTCCTTTTTCTTTCTTCTCTCCAGGCACGTGTTATTTTTACCCAGTAGTAAAATCAGACTATTAAATTTCTTTTAATCCAGCCTTCTCCTATCTATGGTTGGTATCTCTTGACAATAGAGTGAGAAATTATCTTTATAGACTAACAATGCAGGAGAAGAAATTTGATTTATATCAAAATAACAATAAAATTTCAAGGTATGCCACCTCAACGTTATGACATGACATGTACAAATACATTTTAGATAATTAGGGATAGTATAATGTGTAGTTGAATTATTCCTCTCCCTTTAAATCCTGTAAACAAAAAATAATACCAATAATTTAATGTCAAGGTAAAACTTAATATTTTACCCATATTACAGTGTAAATTTTTTCTCCACTTCATAGTTATATAGATACAACATAAAAAAGTAATATATGCCTGTAGACTTCTGTGTAGAAATGGTAAACAAACACAATATTCTAGATTCCAGTTTGAGTTATTCTATGCTATTGTTGTCTGAACGTGATGGAATCCTTTTTCATATGATTTATAACTTGTCATTACAGGACACCATAGTCCTCCAGACAACATAAATCTATTGATGACTGTGAAGTGAAGACGTGATTGATGCAGCGCCAGAAATTGGTGACATAGGTAGGCTCTTCCTTTCTTTTCAAACATTTTTTGTTGAAATGCATAGCAGTACCTAGACTGGGATCACAAAACTGTTCTATCTTCTGAGACATGCAACACAAAGTTCATCAAAACTCCCACTGGCATTGCAAATGGTGATTGTACAATGGGGGAAAGTCTAGAGGCTTATAACTGCAGTTTTGGACCTGACATATTTTTGGGTACTTTTAGGAAGGAGGTAGTTAATCCTGTACATGAGAAAAATCCCAGCAAAATACAGAGTGCTGCAGTTTTACCCTATACATTTCTCCTAACAAATTCAGTTTTGCCAGTAGCAGACCTTGAGGGATCAAGGACCTCTTGCTTTCAGAAGAATTTTGTGGTAGATATTTGTCAGTTTTTGCTCTGCTTTGGCTGAGGACCTTATGCTCTGGTCTTTGGAGAGGGAACCTTATCAGAAGTGACTGGCATCTCACAAACCATGCAGCATAATCTGTTCACTCAAAAGTGCATCATTAGCATATGGGAAACTGAATATTTAAGCCCTGGACCTGTTGCTGAGATTTTGGCTTTTGGTGATGATTTTTTCTCATGCTTTTAAATTTATTTTAAATTAAATGAGTGCTCGTGTTTCAGAACTCAGGTTAAGTGTTCTGTGTCCATTCTCAACCCTTTCTCTCCTTTGTGAAGACCAGGTCTTGGTAACACCATCTGTCCATGAGAAGTAACATCAAGAAAAGAGTGGGTCGGAGATACAGCTTTGCAGTTTTTCAGAATGACTTATTTGGGAATGAGGACAAATTCAGTTTCCAGTTAGCTTTCTTCAAGCTTTTTACAATTTTTCTATCTCTAAGCTAAATCAAAGAATATGGAATTCACCCAGGGGGTTTTTTTTGTTGGATTTTTTTGTTTGTTTGTTTTCTGAAAAAGTAAAACTATGCTGAAATAGAAAAGGACAAATATTTCCAAGATTTAGATGAAGATGATAAACACAATGTAAAGAGATCTGTATTCTATCAGTTGGCAAAGGTTGGCTCTTCTTAAAAAATTACATCGGTTGACATATTTGCTGGGAAAATTCAGACTTATAACATGGCAATCATATAATCTTAGAGTGGATTTGGTTAGAAGTTACCCATGGATGCTACTTGACTCCAAATAGCGTCAATTTTGAATTAAAAGTGTTTTCAAAGGGACAGGTGAAGCAAATTTTGTTTTATTTTCTGTGTTTGTTGTTTTGTTTTTTTTTTTCTTTTTTCCTGAAATAAAATTTAAAGCATGTTCTTTATTTTAAAGATTGTTTTGTTCCTTAAAGATATAATTTAAATTCAACAGAATTACTTTAAAATACAAAATAATTTTGTTCTAGGACCCACTTGGTTGTGAAGTCAGAGTTTAGAATTTCTAATGCTCTTCTATGTATTTAGAAATCCTGTATCTTATTTTTTCCTATTCAAAAGAAATAACTCCCTAAAACTAGGCATGAATGAGTCACTTGACTCCATTCCAGTTTGTATATGAAAAACGAGCAACAGGGTAAGTACCTGAAATGAACTTGAAAGATTAACAAGTAAAATGTGCAAAGAATAAATGTGTTTATTCTTCAGATTAGCTCATGTCTCTGCTAATGACATGGCAAGCAGAAATCAATTCATTTCTTTAATGCAAGCAACCTGACATTTTGACAGCTCAAGTAGCCAGCTATTCCTAATTAAGCCACTGATCAAAACTTTTATCTGTAGTCAAAGGACATATTTCTAAGTAAAAAACTTAATGAAGAAGAAATGTTTGTCCCAATGTGATCTAGGACAGTACCTTGAAATCTGCCTTGAGAAAACATGGAAAATTACTCCAACTGTGAGTGAATTGAAGGAGGTCAGGAAAGTTTCTTTTAACTATCACATCATATGTCTGTCTTGAACAGGACACTATGAACAAATCCCAGTGCTCCTCTTTATCTGCATGTGTACCAGCATAGTAATAACTCTTTGTCTTTGTATCATCTTCTTCCTAACATGGAGAGATCTTATGGGTAGTCACAGATGTGTCATCCTTCTGTTCTCCTTCCCTCTGTGCAGTAATGTGCTCCTGGTTGTGACTGCGCTCCCATTAGTTAACCACTACAAACACCAGGATCTCATGGTACACAAATCTGGGAAAGAATGTTGATCCTGAAAGAGTAATGCAAGAAAAATGAAAATTTGTCCCTTTAAAGACTTTGTACTAATTATTATTTCTGTAGAAGCCAACAAATCCTAGGTAAACTGTATTTTCAGAGTGAGTGGAATCTTAAGAGGCATTTTGGTGCTTTTCTTGGTAAAGGGGTTGCGACCAACAGATTTTTCTTAGAAGTGAGACCTACACTGGAAGTGATATCCAAAGTACTGTGAGTTTTCAGGAACTCAGTATTGATCATATTTTGCATTAAGTCATTCACATTTGACTTGTCAATTTATTCCTGAGGACTATAGTCATCCCTGTGGGCCATGGGTAAAAAAGAGGTGCAACTGCAGTCAGAATTTTTGATTTGATACTAAATACATATTGTGCTTCTGTGTAATATCATAGAGAGGAACATTTAGCTGGAGTAATAATTAAATTACCATTTCAAAATGCAGTGTCTGGACTTCCAATTAATTTCTTATATCAAAGATGGGAAAGATTTTCTTAATTGTAAATGAAAGAAAACTAGTCAGTGTAATTTGTGCAGTCAAACTGTATGTTGATGTAGTCAAACTCTTTTAATACCAAATAAACTTGTTGAAACAAAGTTCTATGTCAAATTAAAGATAAGTGTATTGTAGCTCAGTTTCTGATTATCTTCTGGGTTTATCCTATTATATTGTTACTTTTAACTGTGTTTGCAATTGTCAAATATCATCTGTAACAATCAAAGTTATAACACAAGGATTTTGCAAAGTAAAGGTTTCTATGTCATCATCACCACAGATTAACAAAATGAGAGTACATAAAAGGTGACATGTAGTCAGAGTATCTAGATTGTTCAGAAGGGCAAGCAGCCCTCTTATTAAGAGATGTTCCCTCAGGAGAAAAAAATAGTCTTTGATTCAGTGATTGCACTCAATATAGTTATAATGAAAATTCAAGGTTGAAAATAAGGGGCAGGAATAGCAAAGAGAGAAGCTAAGTGAAGTCAAAGCAAAAGGGAGCAATATTAGAGGGGTTTTTGAAAAGGGGTAGCTGCCATGGCCAAAACTTACAGTCATGACTTGCGATTTGTGGGTGTTTTTTATTTCTAGAAGAAGACATTAACAGTTTCGCCAATGGATGTTTGGCGCTCCTAAGACAACAGATGAAGCCAAATGCCTTAAATCAGATGCAATCAGATGCAGATCCAAGCTATTAAAGACAATAATTGTAAAGGAGGTTAATGTCCAATTTCCTGCAGTTTAATTTTTGAAATAATTTTCATGTCGGTGCTATGCTTCCTCACATATTTCTCTTATGTGACCATCACACTTCATCCAATAACATATAAATTAATATTGAAATAAGCAAGGGCTAATAACCAAAACATCTTCCCAGAAGTTGGCATTTATTTAAATGAGACTGGTGTTAATTGGGAGGTCTGGAATTAATCCAGCTTTGAAGAGTGACAAAATTACATTACTTTTTTTTTCTTCTTTTATTGTCTTTTGAGATCTGTCAGTACAGAATAGTGACTCATATATCAGGAATACTTCTGCTCTTTTCAAGTAGGTAAAAAAAAAAAAAGAATAAGGAAGGTAACTTGTGAATACAATTATTGTGAACATTGATGAAGCAAGCTGGGTGAGTGCAAACGTATGTAACTGACTTATAATTGCATTTGAACACTCTACCCTTTGACTCCATCATTCTACTAAAAATTCTCATACAAGGTCATACACTGTCACTGGTGATGAGGATGTCCCAAAGGGAGAAAAATGTCAAGCACTAGACAAACTGTAACCTTTTTTTTACGCCTTCACTACTCTGATGTAAGTCATGAGCAATATTCATTTCGATGTCATCACTATGTTCTATGCTCTATAATTTCACCCTCACACCACTTGGTTTGTGTTTCTTGAATTTGTCAAAGTCAAGGCTACAGCTACTAAAGCAAAGCTGAAACTGCATCTTTCTCCAGCACATATAATCTCTTCTGCTGCTAGGGGGAAAAAAAAATAATTTTTTTTACACTGAAGATTCTTGTTGTTTTCTGTTTCTTGAATGTCTAGTTTTACTCTGTGGGTTTTCCATGTCTCAGTTAAAGTTTTGATCATGTTCTTGCTTCTTTAATTCTTTCTTCCTTCCTGGAAATGCATTGACTTTAGTTTTGTTTTATGGTGGGTTTTTTTGATTGTTTTAAATTTATGAGGACTGGCTTTATTTTGTATAGAGTGTGTTGTATTGCAGAGCAGTACTGAATATGTGACATTACCATAACCCCTATTTTTTCCTTTGCATTCTTAGATCTAAGATGTTACAGGGGAATCTGGTGCATTATCATCTTCATTTTTAAAACTCCAAAGGAGACATGGGGGAAACAAGAGGGCAATGAAGGACAATACAGAAGTGGATTCATATTTGCCTTCTGCCTCACAGAGTTTACATGGGTACAGGGAAATAAGTGTGGAAAGAAGTCTGTTGATACTTTGAGGTGGTCCTGAAAATAAATCTCCAGGGACACAGAGATTTCCAGTGCAGAATATTTGAACTTTAGGTGCTGAGCAGTGAGGGAGGACGAAGGATACTAGGGAGGCACCATGGCAAGGTGGGAAGTGATGTCTGCTAGCTGATGTGTTTAAAGCCAGGTTGGACAGGGCCCTGAGCAACCTGGTCTAGTGGAAGGTGTCCTTGTCGATGGCAGGGGGACTGGAACTAGATGATCTTTAAGGTCCCTTCCAACCCTTAGGATTCTCTATGTTTTCTCTTGAAAGAAGAATTATATTACTTCTCTTTGCTCTGACAATTCAGAAAAGTCCAATTAACTCCTTAGGTGATACAAAGTCAAAGCACAGGGACATATTTTGAAGTCTCTCACTGTTAAAAGCGCAACTAATTTTTTCCATGAGATCTATATCTTGCAATCAGCTGCCAGGACACTGGGAAATCTGAGAAGAGTCTACACAAAGCCCTCTGCTGGCTTCTCCTTCTAGCCACTGATTTATCTTTCAAAATACAACACTCATAGTATATTGTTTAAATTGCCAGCTAACCTCCGAGTGGGGAGACAGCTTTCTGCAGCAGCATTCTGAGCTTGAAGCATGTCTCCAAATGCCTTAGAATGCAGTGCGTGGTGGCCATGCTGTGATCCTGGGTACAGTGAAAGACATTACACATGCAGCAGTGGAGGAACTCTAAGTTCTGTGCTGAATGGTCAAAGCATCAAAGTATCCATGCTAGAAAAAGAGATAGACTTGACCTTCTTTGCAAACAATCCTGACATTTTTGTAAGATGATCAGAGTAGCATGCACTGGGCAAAAAAAAAAAAAAACAAAACAAAAAAAACAACTAAATAAATTACTCTGTTATTGGAAACTATGCTGGTAGTTTACTTGTAGTTAGAATGACTAATAGCAGGATGCTGAGTGACTACATATTGGAGCCTTGGTGAGGTGTGTCTGCTTTATGTTCTTGTTTGTATTGCATTACCCAAAATATAGTAGGCAAAATAACTGAATTTGTTTAGTTTAGTCTCAGTGAGTCACAGTAAGCTGTTTATTTGCTTCATTCTGTAAACATAGTCATGTGAGACAGAATGAAGGGATTCTAGGAAGTAGCACATGTATCCTATTTCGTTTTGGATGCTCAAACACATTATTCAACCCAGCCTCCCCTATATCCTTGGAAAAAAGGATGCAAAGCTGGGATGAGGTTGTAAATTAATAATAATAATACAGTTTGTATTTGTGTGTGTGATTATCAAAACAAATACTTTTTTTCTTCTTGGATGATTTTGTGCTGAAAAATGTCAGATCTAATATGAAATTCTGATCTATGTGACACTCAAATTAACTTGAGATTATTCCAGAGAAGCCGTTAGGCTTTACAGAGTTTTCTGAGATCATAATTTGGCTTGTCTTGCTGGGGTTTTTTTCATGCTCCAAAATTCATGCAATGAATGTTATTGACTTACACAAGATACCTTGGAATTTCTCCTTCAACATAAAATAGAACCTCACAGATATTTTTAGTAGATGATTGGTATGAGAAAGGAAGCTCCTAATGAGTTGCTTACAGCTTCCATATCAGATTATGCTTACTAGCAGAGAGCTGAATGGAAAAGCTGCCAGAAATCTTAATGTGATCTCACTATCCTGTTTGATACAGTCAAATCCTGTACTAGCTATGCTTTTCCTGCATAAATTCTTCTCCCCAAATTTTTTTAAAGCAACTAGTTGCAATCACAAAAGGCAAATTTATGTCCATAGAGGAGGCTGAATTATGTCAACCGGGGGGGGGGGGGGGGGGGGGGGGGGGGGGGGGGGGGGGGGGGGGGGGG
>JAWWEE010000001.1:32188582-32224886 GCA_035221455.1 Xenops minutus | reverse complement strand
CTGCCATCCCCTTCCCTTCCCTTCCCTTCCCTTCCCTTCCCTTCCCTTCCCTTCCCTTCCCTTTTTTCCGCTTTCCTCTTTCCCTTTTCTTTCTCTCAGGTGATGAAATGGCTTTAACAAAATTGTGTTTTCATAGCGTATCAACACCAGTAAAGTTGGAACTCAGAAATGGAAACAAAACATTTGTTCAAAACATCTCAACTACTGAAAAAGCATAAAGGAGCACAGATGGCTACAGGAAAGGCTTCCCAAAACTGCTTTCAAAAACCTATCCTTTCATTATTAAACTAATACAGGTTGGTAATCTCATTAGAATGATTAATTGAGTGAATCCTAGCTATTTCTGGATAGAGGAAAGAAAAATTAAAAGGGTATTTGCGTAAATCAATTACATATGTTGTTTAAATTGTGGATGAAAAGCTAGCTTTCAGTTTTCTCTTCACAAAGACTATGAGGAGCAATATCATTTTGCTTCAGCAGTACAGTATCACGTGCAGGTTTGTCTAAACAGTAACTGTCTATACCATGTGCAAGTGACTGAGCAACTTAACAGATGGTGATAATTCTGGACCCCAGAATCATTCCCAGGCCCTCAAATTCAAACCAGATATACCATGTTCAGGAGTTCTGCAGTTTTCAAAAGAATCATGCAAACAGTACAAAGCATTTGAAGATGCCATATGCATCATATTTTCCTGTTGTTAAAGCAGAAAAACTTTGATACATCTTTAAAAACTCAGATTTTTCTGGTTACCCTTAGGAGAAATAACATGACTTTATCAAGATTTCAAAGTCACATTAAAACAAAACATCCTATAAGGTGTCCACACAACTTATTGGTTGGCTACAAGACACAGTTTTAGAAAAACAGGTTTACCATGTTGTGTGCTTTCAGGTACAAGGAAAAAAGGACTTTCAGTATCTAAGGAGAATGAAAACTCAAAATATTAGCCTTATCTTAGGCCCCTATAGTTTTCCATATCCACAGCCCCACTTTAATCTTGTAGCCAAGTTGTTTAATTACAACATTTGATTTGTAGACCAACTTTTTCCTTGCACTCCGATAGTTCAAATTTCAGATTAACTCCTGAAACAAATCTACTTATCTCCATTTTGTCTACAGCCACTAAAAATTTGCCAGACATAAAGTGTAATAAAAACCCTTGGGAACTCTGCATTAAAATGTATGGAAAAATATTCTTCCCTTAGAATGTATATTTAGACACACTGCTTTGATGCCTATAATACAGCTTGTTGTTAAGTATGCAGAGGAAATCAGGCTCTTGAGATACCTAGCTGATGAAGAGTTTTATCATTTATATACCATAATTATATGTAAGGTATCATATCAGGGCTTACCTTGAACATAGAAGAAGGATCATGATTTTCTAAATGGATAATAAGGCAATAAGCCCTGTAATGTGTTGATTTGTTAGATTAGACTTGTGCGTAGAGTGCATACTAAGGATATTTTATCATCAAGTGTTCTTTACAAGATGGCTATGAAATCAAGCTGTGCTGACACTGAACAATTTTAGCTACATTCAAGGCCAAGCTCTGATAATGATAATTGGGTGACCCTCAAATGCTCATTAATGTTTATATGACGTAAATATAATGCTTAGCCAGTAGAATATTATATTCTAATATATTCTGTGTATATGTATCTATAAATGAATATATATCATTTGAAATTGTTATCCTAACAGCTTGATTCTGCCAACCCAAGGGATTCTGAGCATGGGAAATTGTTCAAGGTTTAGTGTTGTTCCAGAAATTCTTGTCTGACTTCAGCAAACAGGAGGGTGAAGGCTTACTTATGTAAGTTTGTTATGTGAGTATGCCACATCTTATGAAGCATTTACCACAAATTCCATGCAGTTTTTAGAGGGGCAGATCAAAGAAGACTGTTCCATGAATGCACTTTTATCAACAGCTGATTTAGGGAATTTCTGCTTACCACTAAAATTTTGGTTTAGGCCCTTGTTTGCAAATATTCTCTCTAATTTTGTATACTATTTTCCATATTTCATTCTTGTATCAATTTTTGTTCAATTGGTGACAGCTTCTTGTTCCTGCTTCTTCTAAATGTAGACATTCTTAAATTTCCTTCTGGATGTTTATCCTTTCAGATTAACATTTCCAGCTTTTTCTTATACAGCAATAAGACCAGAGTTCTTTCTAGGTTTTTGGTGTTTGTTTGTTTATCTATTTTGAATGTATTCAGAAAGTTGTCTTGCAAACATTCTCTGCTGGAAACTACATATATTAAATGCTTCAGATAATATAAACCTCAATACCATACTAATAACTAATGACACTTAGTTATTGTAGGCCATTTTTTTACCCTTCCCTCAAAATATTTTTTTTTTAAAAACCTTTGCTTGTGTTTTAAATCCTGTGTTCTACCTGCATTTTTTTGGAGTCCAGATAGCCTGTTTGAGACCCAACCTTCAGGACATCCCTGTGTCCTTCTGTTGCATTGCATATACAAGGTAAACATATCTCAATGACAGGTCTCTAATCAGGTCTCTAAAGTTAGACAGGATTAATCCAGTACCAAAAGTTCACCCTAGATGAGGAGCTAGGAATAGGAATCATAATGAAGTGCAATAACTTTGATCAGAACACTGAGACATACAGTACTAATAAACCCCATTAATGACATTTGTATTGCTTACATAACTTACAACCAGCTCAAAATAGTTGTCTACTTGTTATACTCACTGGAAAAATTCAGATCTGTGTTTTTACTTAATTCTATTGAACTGATGAACAAGGGGGAAGGCTGTTTCATTTTACAATATTGTTGCCATTCAACATTTCCAACATTTCAGTTTGTTATAACTTAAATAGGATTTCTTTTCCAAATCTAACCAGATAAGCATTTTTAATGCAAACATTAAAATACCAAAAGTAAGGCAGCTTACTTTGTGTTGAGCAAAACCTTTGATTTGACTGAAATGAAATTTGAAATGAAAAATACTGTAAATTATTATACTAGATTGTTTTTAATTTTCATTGTTTCTGTTCGGGGATCAGATTTTAAGCAATATTCAAGTCAAAAGACAATTACCTTGTATTTGCTATAAGAAAACCTGGACTATACTTATCATAATTATATTTATCCAAGAAAATTGTAAGTCCTCGGGAATCTCTCAATAGTTTGTCACAGCATGACACATGAGTTCAGAGAAAGTCAGTAACAACAAAATTATATTGAAGAAGGAACTTGATCATTCATCCTACCTGGAATTGCAAGTTTTCAGGAGATCTACAATTGTCCTTGATTATTAATTATATCTTTGAAGCTGACCAATGGTGTACTCAGCAGTCCTGCAAAATGTTTTTTCTGGCTCTGAAGCTTTATTACATATTCCCCCATATTTATCAAATCCTCCTGTTGGACTGTCATTGGACTTCTATAGTAAACTGTCACAGGGCTCTGCCAGAGGACACTCAGAAATTAAGGCCATCAGAAGAATCCAAGATCAAAGAGAAAATTATTTTGTTTTACTTCAAATAATGTAATACATATTGTTCTCCTGCAAAGAAATTAAGTACTCTAACTTTTCTTTTTCCAACTTGCATCAATATTACATAGTTTTAAACCCTGAGAAATACCCATGGAAAATAATTCTTGATGATTTCCATGACTGATGATCAGTAATAGTCTCAGCTTTCACACTTTGAAGCAACTTTGGTTGCTTGTACAGAGATAGCTATCACCTCCTGCTGTGCTTAAGAATAATGAAGTTAGATTACACCTGTATGCCCCTGCAAATCTGTCATTTGCCAACAAGCCTAGTTTCCCAGGCTTGTAGGGAACTACACAGGTAGTTCCAGATTTGGCAGATATTGGGTAGTCAGTTCTCTGACAGAGTTTCAACTTTTTCAGAAGAGATTGCTGTCAGAACTGCACCATCATTTTTTGTATCCTTTTAGAATTCTTTTTCCAGCTCTAACTTAAATGCTATGCTTGTTAAAATTTGTAATAGCTCCCTCAAAAACTCCCACAGCTAAAGCAATATCCTTCTCCTGCTGACCTTGACGTTAGTGGCAAATTTCCCTTTGACTGTGCTGTCATATTTAATTGCACTAAAATAACTAAAACACTAATTTCAATTGGTAATCAAAGGTATTAGTTCCCATATAAATTCATAGTAAGACATATTAGCAACTGTCTGTAGTAATCATGTTCCATACCAAGGTAATTTCTGATAATGGAAATTTAGTCTCCTTCAATATGTGTCTAGTTTTATGACACATTAGTACAACTGATGTTTTAGCAGCTTGTCACTAAAGTAATGAATTCACAAATTAAACTTACTTAATTTCATGAAAGTTATAAACTTATTATTTTTAACATATTTTCTTTTCCCTGTCTCATTTCTTTGCTATTTTTTCAGTGGACACCTGTCAGATTAGGTATCCTGAAGATGAGATTATTGCAGCAATTTGCTTTTTTGTGTCTGCACCATACATTCAGACCTTGATCAAAGTGTGTTGATATTAAGAGGAAGATTCTCCTTAATCAGTCTGTCAAGGTTCTTGCCATACATTTATGTTCTTCCCTTTGAACAAGTTCATGTATCAATGTCATTGCACACAGAGGAAACCTGTGCAAAAGTGACTTGCACACTCAATCCATCCCTTCCAAACCTTCTCCTCCACCTCTTCCTCTGTACTGGTGGGAGAGAAATCAGGAACTGAAACACAGGCAGGAGCATGCTACTATGGAGCCAGACAATAGCTAGTCCCCTGGGTGTGCTCCATAAGAGCTGAGATTGAGAAGGCAATGGAGAGGTAACTGGCTCTCAGCACTATTCTGTGAGCTTTGGCACAATCCAGCTCCGTGGCTTCATTGTCACATTTCCTTCTGATCTCAGGAAGAGAATGAGGGCTCCCTCTGTTGTGGCAAGTAGGCAGAAATTGAGAGCTTCCTTGGCAATCAGTTTAGTATGGGATGACAAAATTCAACTGAGTAGTTGTCAGACAATTCTGGTATCTATCTGTATCTATGTATATCTATCTGTATCTACTCATTTGATACACATAATGATATCAATACACATAAAAATCCCTTGGAATCTTAAATAGTTTGCATCTATTATACTCTTTTTAGAAGGTATCCAACATGCTGCTTTTTATTTTTTTCTGAAATTGTATTTCTCATTTTGCTTTTAACTGCCTTTAGTTGAACAATGCTCCTCCCAAATGACACATTCTCTAGTCTTAGAGTGAAAACAGTCCTATTTGGGCTCCATCTAAACTGCCCAGTGTGTGTTTTTCTCCTAGTTTTTTTTTAATGGAATGATTATTTTTTTTTTCTTTTTAAATTATGGTCCTTCTTGTTACTTTTTAAAACCGTGTTATCCATTAAATTCTTAGCACTCCAAATATCATGGTCTTTCACCCATCTTTTCCTCTCAGCCACTCTTCATCTTGGATGAAGCATGAGAGTTTCCCCAAAAAAACCACTTTGATGCTCAAGGAAAGGTGTCTCTGTCTGGAGAGATAAAGTATGTTGAGCAGTTGCAATACAAGTAGGAAAATGTACTGGGTTTTTCTAGTAGTTCAAGGACTTCATCTTCTACCTCGAAGCCCCGTAATCTTTTATGTGCAGTAAACACAAGTTGGAGTTTCTTCTTTGCCTATAACTTCTGTGCCTCACAGGGAATGCTAGCTGATTTCCTACCTTAGCAGGCAGCTTTACTATTTATTTTTGGAGTAATGGAACAGGGGCAGCAGCTCTCACAGCTGTCATAATTGATTTTTCTTCCCTCTCCAAACAATCATTCATTAGCACTAAATAATAGCACTCCAGATGATCCATTACTATTTCTGTCATATTGAAAAATAGCTGACATACAGTCAGTCCAGTTGGGCTTGCCCATCAAACAATTGCAGAATTTGCTGATAAAACATTTGATTTCATTGATCGAGCTCAGTACAACTTTAACAAGGTCCTGGCTGGTCACTCACAGTAGGTCTCATCAAACCTTAACATTAAAACGACATTTTTCTTCATTTATTTATCCATTATTGATGATGTTGACACCTTACCTTAACCTCAAATGCTGCAAGCTCTTGAGACTCAGAACAGAAAGCACTGTGCTCAAACAGTTGGCAGTTCATTCCCAAATATAATGACATTTTCCCAAATATAATGACATCAAAAAAAAATAAAATAAAGGTTTTGTGCTAAATAAATCGAGTTGGTTAGATACAGGACAAAGCAACCTACATTAAACTGAAATTATTTTTTGTAAATTAGCAGCTTCTGAAAAATATTGTACACCAGAACTGCAAATATAATGTCTCTCAATACCTACACAAGCAATTTCATTTGCCCGAACTTGGCAAATACTTGAAAAATTAGGTATTATAGTATTTTTCTGGGAAACTGATCCCAGTTAAAGACACACACAGAAACATACTCAGATCTGCTTAATTTTAGTCCAGGTTCATTCAACATCTTTTTTTTACGCACTGACTTAAGTGCTTGTGTCATGATGGAAGGAAAAAGAATAGACAAAGAAGGACCACCAGTACAACAGGAAAGCCAAATTCACCCCATTCCCCACATCAGAACTAGCTGATGACAGCTTACAGGTGTCATGGAAGTTTAGTGTAGCTGTGTATATCTCTTTTAAAAGTAATGATAAATTATTTGGACTTAGGACTGAGTCTTCCTGTGTAATAATAGGTCAGTTATGACTCCTTGATTTCTGCGGGGCATGTTGGCTCTACTACCCAGTAAAGACCCTGCCCTAACAACAGGGGCAGGCCATGACTCCTGTTGCATGTCCTGTTTGCAGAGCTGACAGTGCTCTTTCTTGAGAAACAGATAATTTCATTATCTGAGGTCTTTGAGAAGAACAACCAAGTTGAGACATGTAACAACAGTGGGATTTGGGTATTTGATTTTGTTGATTTGCAAAAATTTATTCTAAATCCTTTATTCAATTTCTACTGTTTGCTTTTAGACTTTTGTCATGATGCACATTTCTTATAGTGAAGCTTTATTCCTTACTAGCCTGGTTAAAAAAGACCCTGTTGCACTTAATTCATATATCTTAGCATTTTCTTTTGAGGTCAGTCCTTTGAACTCAATAAGCAGAAAAAGACAAACTTAGTGAATAAGAATTCTCCAAGAGAAAGTCTGAAAATTTGTGAACTATAGTTCAATCCTTGAAACAGATTTTGTGGCTGACTTAGTTTTTTAAGAATTTTTTTTTTTTTTTAATTGAGTAACTTTGGAGAGAGCTATGAAGTACCTAGGGTGAGGGCTGGCTCAGTGTCAGTCCTTTAAACACATAGGAGTAATAAACATTTGCTTTCATATATTTTTTGAAGCTGTACTCTTTCATATGTAGTTTTTCAGTAGTCTAATAATTTACTAGTCTTAAAAAAAATGGTGATATTACATGACAGTTTTAACACAGATGGTTATGCAAGTATATCAAATACTTTCAGTAAGAAATTATTCAAATAATTATCTTGTCCTCCAGCAACCACCAACACAGGCAATATTAGTCCATTCCTTTGCTGTGTCAGGTGATCACATCATGCAGTCCTAAACCCACTACCTGCATCAAGAAATCTTTGGCAAAGTTTATGAGGTTTGCTTCTTTACTCATGTATCATTTGGGGAAATATCTCCCAAAACATTTTCCCTTGGTGAGCTGAAGCATTCTTCTAATTTCCATGGTAAATTTATTCAGACTGTTTATATCCCTCTTCATCTGTGTCAAATTTTCGTTTTGGCCTTTAAGGGAAATATTTTTTTTTTTTTTTTTTTTTTTTTTTTTTTTTTTTTTTTTTACATCTGCAGTGTTTATTCCCCTTAGCACATTTGTTTATGTTACAAAACATTATGTATGTATTCTCAGAACCTTCTGGTTTATGACTTTTTTTCCATGTTACATTTTCATTTTTCCCCTATTTATTCTGTAGTCTTTTCATGTGTTTATTCTGTATTCATTTAACAGTTCCTAAATGTGAGCAATCACAATACTACGTTATATTCAGGAACTCAGTTTTCCCTCAACATTGTGTTTGCTACTTCATTTTATGTTCAAAAGCATGACCCTGTTTTCTATACTGTTAAATTTCATCCCATTTCTCTTAATCCAGGCTTTACAATTCAGCTCATTTTGCACAATGCTCCCTCTTCTCTGTATTGATGATGCCTTCCCACTTTGCAGCATTTGTGAATATGACTAATAAACTACATTAGGTCATGCCATGATTACAAATATTAAATTAGGTTATTTCCAGACTGGTCCTTGAGGTATTCCAATAAGTTTTTTCCAGTCCAGTAGTTTCCATTTTCTCTTTCTTTTAATTTCTCGTCCATATTACAATATTTCTGTTAATTCCATTTTTTGCATTTTTGTTTCAGAAGTTGTCATAAAAGCTAGGCAGATAAAATATTACTTGTGTCCTTTAACCTGAAAAAATAGTAAAGAGCCCTATACAAATAAGGTGCAAGATCAACCTGGCTTAACAGACTTTTAGTAAATCCAAATCTATCCAAATCTTTCTGACTGAAATATTACAGCATTATCAAAGGAAAAAAAAAGAAAAAAAAGGACTTGAAACACATCTGCTTATGAAGATTAATTTTTGGATGCCATCACATAAAGTAGCACCTTTGTAACTCTGTTAAATTTTGTAATGTCTCCTGAAAGGATTGATGAAAGTACAGTGAAAGCCATTTTCTTAGAACATTTTACATCAGAGATATTGCGTTTCTCTGTCAACTTTAATTTGCTTCCTCTTTCATATCTTTGCTATATATACTAAGCGTTCATTAATTCACCCAGATAACTATTATAACATTGTTTTTTTAAGGAAATTCAATTTACTAGATCTTTCTCAATTAACTCAGATAAAGGCAAACCACTGTTTTGCATGCACCAACTCAGAGACTTCCAGAAGTAAAACAGACATGAGGAAAACCCAGAGGCAATTTATGCTACACAGCTCTGCTCAAGAGAGATTTTACACTTGGGAGAGACTCAAAAAAAAGAGGATTTTACTGAAGTTCTTTCAGAGAAGGATCAGTATTTCCCCATTTCTCATATTTGTGTTCAAAAACTATTCAGTGGCTAAGAAATAAAAGTCACTGGCTACTAAAATTTAGCTTAATATCTTCTCCTTAGTTGTGGTTTGAGATAATAAATAAAGTCACATGTTTGAATGTAAGTAGTATGTTTAGAATGCAAAAGCACATGCATCTGAAGAAAAAAAAAAAGAAAAGAAGAAAAAGAAAGAAAAAGAAGAAGAAAAAGAAAGAGAAAAAAGAAAATATAAAAGAAAAAGAAAAAAGGAAAAAAGAAAAAGAAGAAAAAAGGGGAAAAAAAGGAAAAAAGGGGAAATTTGGAACAAACAGAAAAATTGGAGAAAAGAAGGGAAAGGAGGAAGTAACATTATAAGGGATAAAAAAAAAAAAAAAAAAGAGGGCTCGGGATGCATCTGTTGCTTCTCAGGTCTGACATGAATGGTGATCCCAACTCCAGAAAGACTTCAAAAGCTCTTGCCTCGTATAGAAAGAGTCAGCCCATTTCTTGAAATTAGATATTTTTTTTTCTTTCTGTTTTATTTAATTCATATTGGAATACCATTTTGAAACAGTCAGAAACAGAAAGCCAGAGACTTCCAAGTCAAAATTTGAAAATGGTAGGAAAATACTCTGTGTACACACACATACATGTACACACACACACATGCACACACACAGACACGGACACACACAGAGTGGTGAACCCAGAGAGGCTGTAAGCAATTGTTGCTATATGCAACATTTCACAATGTTCAGTATATTCAGAAATGTATTATCATGTTAATACAAAGAGCATTTTCTTTTAGCTGTAACTTGCTGTTTTGTCATTTAACATTAATTTCACTAACAGTTCTAAGAAAGGTTTGTTTTTAATTGCATGACTACATCAACCGCATTTTTGAACAACAAATAAAAGCCAGCATATTAGAATGAAAAACTATAATTGCAATTTCATGCAGTAAGCAACAGATTTTTAAGAAGTATTAGTGTTTTTTAGTTTCTCTGACCCTTTTTTCCATTCCGTTCTCCCACAAATACCATTTTGTTTTGTGTGTGTGTGATTATTAATACCATAATGCAGACAACTTAACATACTGAAATACATTTCTTACCCTTTATAGTGTTGTTACTATTAATTTACACTGACTTGAAAATAAATGTGGACTGTTATCCTTGGTTGCCTATGGTGTGGAAAGAGGGAGGGAAGACAACAAAAATATGAAAAAAATGAGGTATGTATTTTGAAAGGACTAATGCAAACCTCCCTCTTGACCCATGGTCTTTTTTATTAGGGTCCTTATTGGTCATCCAAAAATGGAACACTGACTTGTAATCCCGCAGTGCATAATTTGCCATGCAGCTGTGCTTTCACTCCAAAACAAAGGCGCACACATGTCTTTAAAATGTGTAAGTAACAAAAGCAGCTTGGTTAATTGCTGCTCTTCCACAGCATAACAGATGTTTTTGCAACATCTAGAAATATGATTTCAATTGCTATAAGATTTTTTTTTATTTAAATTCTCTTAGCATTTTATAAAATAGCACAGTGTAAATCAAGCTTTTGGAATTAGGAATTAGTATTTTATTCTGAAAGTGAACTTAACACACCTTCTATAAAGAAACTTCCAACAACATTAAAAATCTCATTACATCAGAAACCTCAGTATTTGGTTTCATCTTCATAAATATTTTTTGCAAAATTGAAATTTCTATCATGGGGCTTTAATTATCTGTAAGAACATAACTTTACTTCTTTATTACCACTGAATTCTTCTTCAGGGCTGGATATTTTAAATCTTGTCTAAATATAACAAGTGCTAATACTACATTAAATCAAGCTGAAGTTATAGTAAAATGCTTCAAAAAAACTAAAGGTATGTTAACAATATACCGCCTTTTCGCTCCCTAGCTTTACCTATTTATGTGTGTGATCAACTCATTTATTGTAGTTTTTTCTACAAAACCAGACCACCCTTAGAACCAGTTCTGATGATTTTCTGCTTATTTCAAACATAGCCTTGTTCCTCCTCATTCCTGCCCACACATCCCAACATCTCCAGAGACTCCTACAATTCACACCCCTCACATCAGGACATTATCCATAATGTTGAATTAACTTTTTGCATGAGACAGTTGTGGCTGTATTTCAATACTATTGGTGGAGTAATTACTACAAAGAATTACTCAACAGAAATGTGTCCTTCAAAATTTCTGAAGTCTCCTCTTTAATGACAGTGATTTTAAATGTGATTCTCAGAAAGGTAGGTTCTTTCTCCTGTCACCATCACTCCTCTATTTCAGTTATCATCTGCTGGTGAGGCATCTTCAGGCAAAACCAGGATCCCTGATACCATATCAGAGCTAACATTTTTCCTGGTGTCAGAAAAGTTTGCTTTACTCTTTCTGAAAAAGAACAACGCAAAAATGAAAAATTAACGCAAAACACTACAATACTTTGTATCACCAGTTTTATGACACAAAAATTCTTAATGTTGAGGAGGAGGATTTATGGATTTAAAATAATACAAAAAAGAGTCTGTCATCTTGTTTTGAACTTTGGGTTAGTTTTTTACCCAAAGACTTTAAAATATTATTTAATTCTGATTTTTAATTTAACCCTGAATTTTTATTCAAAAGTCTATATCATCATATGATATAAATCTTGGTGATACAAGGTTTCCATTTGATTGATAATAATAATGATATATTAAACTTTCCTTTTAAAAATCACATGCATTAATATCCTTCTAATCACCTAGCAATCTCCTCTTTATCTCTAACAACTTAATAAATAAATAAATAGTCCAGATTCTGCATGGGATAATGTTGCATTTCACCAAGGACACAGCTGAATAGATATGTAATGAAGTACTATTTTTTCCCTCAGAAAATGATGAAAATCCAGTGAATGGAAAATCGGGGTTACTGTGTGTTGCATGGCAAAGTAATAGTTATTGGAGCATTGAAACTGCCAAAAGGGAAATTTGAAAATGATGAAGAGCATTCAGACAAGAAAGTAGAAAGCTGGGAAAGGTGAAAAGGGGAAGCTGGAAGCCTTGTGTTATGCTGATAGCAAGTATAATAGCAAAAATGATTGCTTTGTTTCCCAGGATAGGGAGGATGGGCTGAAGGCATTATTGCTCTTTGTCTCACATGGGGGGAAAAAATCCTCATTTCCCCTTAGCAGGCACAGACAGAGTTGCTCCAAAGGTGATTTACCTTGGGAAGAGTAAACAGTTCAACAAAGGTTCAACCTGAAAATATTGTGGGACAAACAAAGCTGAAACATGTCTGGAATCAAATAAACAATTTAAAATCTGACATATCCTCAAGATATATCTACTTGGGCAGGGAACTTCTCTGGGTTCGGTGATTTAGTCACTGAGCTGTTTTGCCCATCTCCAGTGACAGCACTGTTATACCCTGGCTCTGAATTTGGTTGATATTTATTCATGTGTGGCAGTCAAAGAACACAGATAGAGTATAAGGACCTATTAATATTTTGCATTGTGTGTATAGCCAATGGTTACAGGACATTTTTAAGTTTGAAATAAGCAAATGGATTATGCCTCCCTAACTTAGAAGTTATGGTAGAAAACTCCTAAACCACTCTAATTGCTTAAACGAATGTATATGTGTTTTTTCTGCATTAAATGATCAGTGGATTAAGTCCTTAAGCATTCTTAAATAAAAGTCTAGTCTTATTCTGTTTCTCTAAAGTGACCCACAAAACAAAAAATTATATATTGTTTTCATCTTTTTGCTGTGAATCCATAAATCCCCTTTTCATTTTTAAGGAAAAAATACAAAAAAAAAAAAAAAAAGAAAAGAACCAAATATTTTAAAGAAATATTTTTTCAAGCCTGGACAGAATACAGAATTCATCCTGCAATGCTGAGTCAGACTCTTGTCCCCTAGGGAGAAAAACAAAAGACATTTCTTTAGAGTAATTAGGTAAAATCATCAAGCCAGAATATTGTCATAGAGATGTGTTTGGTGGGGTTTTTTAATTTATTTTTTTTAAATTTGTTTCAAAGGCATAGAAGTAATTTGGGAGAAATATCTAGAGTAACTGCTTATTTAAATTAGCAACTCTCTCTTTCTCCTTTGAGCAATGTGCTATATAAATAGAAAGGACTTCTAGGTGTACTTATTAAATCGCTAAATGTACACTATTTGCTTTTGTATAATAAATATACCTATTATTAAGCACAGCATGATGCCATGTACTAGAAATTCCCACTTGAATCAAGAGAAATTAACCCCTGTAGTGGGTGAGTCACTCCTGTCATGTAGAGCATCTGTCTCTTGATGGGACAAATCGCTCCCTGAAGGGCCCTGTGATGCCTATACCATTAAGGATAAAAGGGTTTTACATGAAAAAAAAATTGGACTAGAGGATTAATTCCTAGACAGACAAAATCAGGTAAGTGTACTCTCCCATTAATATATTAAATTCCAACAAAAATTTTGTAGTAATCAGTATTTAGAAGTCCAGTTGAAACTTTTATAGGAACATGAGCACCATTTGCCTGTACTGTGTCCTCAAGATGCCTTTACAAAGTCATCTGCTATTTTGCTTAAAGTCTATCCAGTGGCACAAGTACCTTCATATTGTCATTGGGTACAACCAGGAGATTATCTTCTGCAAATGCAGGCTTGCAATGTTAAAAGCACACACTGTGTGTTTAGCAAGATATAATCTTTCTGACTCAGAAATCTTAAGCCAGAAGGAACGTTTCCCTGGACCCATCTATTGAGGTAGAATCCGGACATTTTGTGATTTGCCTGGACCTATCTGGAACTTTTTGTATTATTGACATGCCCTCACTAGTAAATGCAAAACAGTTTAATGCTGTCAGTCAAATTTCAGTGATAATTACACCCCTGTTCATTACTAAGTCATGAAGTTAAACAAAGTCTGGATACAAAAACCATGTAGGTCACTGAAGACAGTTCCTGATACAAAATTAATTTTTATTTGGATCAAACAAGAGGGAGTTTAATATAATCTCTGATATAATGCATTGACACACAAACTTTGAAATAATACTGCCATTTTATCCTTCTCTGTAATTTACCTTTTTCCAGTCTTCAGTCCATGTAATGCACTGTTCACATCTGAGACCACTTAAATTAATTTTTTATTTTCAATAGTTTTCATTGGCAGGGATGTTTTTATACATCTTAAATATTTTTAAGGCCAATTAAGCTGCAGCTTTAATGAAAAGTATGAGAGTTCTGTAAAGCTCTAAGAAATACAACAGTAAAAGGAATAATTAATGCAATAACATGGCAGGAAAATTGTTATTTACAGTTTAATAAAATAACTTATCCCCAAAAAAAACCCCTGAATATGAATTCTGTGGATTTCTGTTATTGAAATTGAACATCTGTCATTTTATAAATAATAAACCCAGTGTTTGTGAGGCAGCATCCTGGTGATGGTTAAAATAACATAGACTTTATTAGACTTTCTGCAGCCTTTCATTTTCGATTTTTCTATTTACATTCTAACTGCTTAAGCTGCATCATGAAATACCCCGAATGCTGAGTTATTCCAGAGGATCTGTTGATCTATCTCATAATTGTCATTTAATATTTTTAGCCCTTCTAGAAAGAAAGAAAGTGGTTTGGATGAAACAAATAGGTTCTAGTTAATCGCTAGGCTGTCTTTAACACAAAATTTGGAGCAAACAATCTTTCAAGGTCATTCCCAACCTTGGCTGTTCTATGATTAAAAATGTAGTTTCTAACAGTAAAAGTCATTCAAAAAATGCTTTTTACCAATAATATTTGCTTTTAGTCTCACACATTATCTCCTGTTGTCTGAGTTATAACACTTTAATTTTTACTGAAATCTCTGGAGGACTGGGATTATCTGTCTTTCTGTTTATATAGGGACAATTAAATTGGTTTGTATTAAGGGCGTACTGAATCCATATAGATAAAAATGTGTATGTAAGTGCCAAAAGACTCAAAGAACTCTTCAATATTTGCAAGTTTTGTATAGTTTTAAAAGTCATGGAGAGAAATGCTGAGACACAGACTATTCCTACAAAGACTGCTCAACTGTAGTATTCGAAAAAAAATTAACTAGTTTGAATAACACCCAATATCCTAAAACACATGTTTTGTTACTTGAGTCCTGATTGGAAGAAAATATCAAAATTCAACATGTTTGAGGTTTTGTCTGTTTCATCACAAATAGAAGAAAATCAAGAATCCTTAGGCTTACATTAGTCTTCACCACAAAGATTTTTAATGAAAATAAAGATATCCTATCAAATTATTTAATTTTGAAATAACTTTGTATTCATTTATTAGTTATTTTCTACTAATTTTTTTCCACTGAATTAAAAATTCTATTTTATAGATAAATTATCCTACTTAAAATTTGGTTTTCTTAATATTATTTTTTATTTCTTTTCAGCAAAGACATACACATCTTAACCATGTACACATATAACTTAATAAAAATAATGTAATAGCTAGTGGTCAGGAAACAGTCCTTGATTTAAAAAACAACAACAACAACAACAAACCCCACCAAATTGTGTCCTCTTAAACACATTTTTTTCAGAAAGGTGTCTTTTGTTTCCTTTGCCTCTTGGCCAAACCATAAAGAGATGAAAGAAATAAAATATAGGACTGGTTTACAAAAGACCATGAATGAGTAGGTCCAGGGAATCCCCTATCATTTGGAATAACCCTTGGATCTTTCCCAGTATGCTGAGGATACTCAAAAGTGCAGAGTTTCAAAAGCAGATTAAACAAATTGAGAGGATCCCTGCAGAAGTACAATATTTAGAGGCAAATATTCCCTTGCAAATCAGATGAGAAGGCTACAGATTTTAAAGCTGCTGCTGGAGAGGAAATTCTTAGGGTTAGATTTGTTATTGAAATATTGAAACTGGACCCTGCTGAACTGCTCTGTTGTTTGTTACTGGTGGAGGTGGGTTCCCCCAAGCCATGTTTGAGCACCTACTTCCAGTAAGCCAGGCTGCAGGAGTCGCTGCAAAACCCTTCTGTGGACCAAACCTCAAAAGAATAAGAAGGCAGATTGTTGGGAGCTACTGAATCCAGCATCTGTACAGAGGAGACACTGCCACAGGTTCACCATGTCCCCAGGTTCAGCCAGTAGCAAGGCTGAGAGTGATCATCTCTGTTTAAAATATCATTAACTTCTACATCAGCATGCTTACTCTTCTTCAACTTAACAAACTGGTTACAACTCAAGGAAGTAAAGCACAAAGAATATTTAGTAGCTGTTTTTTTTGCTTTTTTAAGAGTTAGTCCTTCCATGTATCTTTTTTGAGAATTTGTACTTTATTATTATCAACTCACTTGAGACAAGTTTGTGGCACTTTAATTATTATCCATAACCCTGTTCAAAAAAAGTCACATAAAAACTTGCTTCGTTTTTCAGCGTAATTTGAACATTTTGACTATGGTAAAGCATGATGATGTCAGAATAAGTTTAAAAACCTGACATGAAAAACCTTTGTCTTTTAATGGCAATAAGCCACAAATATGTATGTTGACAAGTGCTGCCTGCTACCATTGGTGGGACGTAGATTTCACAAAGAAGAATAAAGAGTTTATTGTTAAATAATTATTTTTTATTTGTGAAATACATCATTATTAGAGGAAAAAAACTGAAAATAAAATTAGAACAAAATGTGTCTGCCTTGGACTACTTTTCACAGAGATTTGGAGGGTGCATTCATGTTATGTACTTGGTGTATTATGAGACGGAACGGCTGAAAGGATTCTAAGTTGCCTTCTCTGTTCTCTCTCATGTTCACACTTCTATGCTGTGATAGAAAGAAAATAAAAAAATGTGTCAGTATGTAGCATTACATCCAGCTACTCTGCTGGTAAGAAAAGGTAAGGTTGTGGGTTTTGTTTGTTGTTTGTTTTTTTTGTTTTTTTTTTTTTTGTAACTGTGAAAAAAATACCTGATTTTTATAGAGATTACTTACTTTTGCATTGACGTGATAAGGAAGAAAAAACGTCATTGTCAATTTCTCCTTTGTTTAATAAATATAAGGTGATTAAATCAGAACATCAAAGAAAATTTAGCCAAAATCTTTGTTTTCCTGCAGTGAAAGCAAAGTAAATATCTGCACCATTAAATCAGCAAGAGCAGTAAGCTGCAAGACCCTGGTAAGGTAAGCATTACTTATCAGAGAAACATGTTGGCTTTAGCAGAGCAAATCTATTTCCCCACAGGGAAACTGGGAAGAAAAGTAAGGCTGATCAGAGGGTTGATAGATGAGGATGTATTTCATCGCCCCCAGAAGGACATTCTGTCTCTACTAAACTTTTCCTATCTCTGTTTTGTTTTCCTTTTTGGCTTTTTTTTTTTTTTTCCCCATTCTCAAAGATTTCTGAGAATGGTTTTGTGCTGTGTTTTGTCTTGTGATTTTACTTCAGCATATACAAATATATGTTTTCTCTAAAAAATACCCCTTGATTTCTTAAGGAAAAAAAGACAATTTCTCAAAGCCTGAGTAATTAAGAAAAGGTGAAAAATAGCCTACAGAAATTGCTTGCCAATATTCAAGATCACAGCCGATAGCTGTGGCAAAAACTACCACATGCCATCCCCAAGCGCTCTTCAAAATACATCGTCCCCTTGGGGCCTCTGAAATACAAAGATTAATTAGCTTTTTGAACTCTGAAGTCCAATTTCTTAGATCGGATTTAGGTTTTCCATTAAATGTTCTGATGAGTGAAGAATACCTAGATATTTGTGTACTTAGAGACTTCCCTCACTGCACTCATTTTAAGCATCTCTTGCATAATATTACTTCAATGCACCCTGTTTTACAAATGGAGACTAGAACCAGTTTAATTCATTACAAGTCTAGAAATACAGAGAAGCAACAGAAAGGCCACACAGAGAGCTGGATAAAGATGCCTTTATTTTTTTTTTCCCCCTTATTTTTCTTTAGACCAACATCTTTAACTCCAGCTTTATAAAAACTGGAATTTCTGCTTTAGCAGAGCAAGAAAATTGATATCATTTGACATCTAATAAGGACCAAAATTATTATAATGGTGCAATAAAAACTTGTAAAAAGAGTAACTGAAACTCATAGTTTTTCACAGTTTTTGTCCCCTTAAAATTAATTAAAAATAGACATAGCTTTCAAAATTCCTATCGAGTTTCCAATTCATTCCAGTTTGGCTGTTTCTTCCTGTAAAAAAGCCATTTCCTGGACCCACCTAACTTATTTTAATGATGAAGTAACAGAATTCTCTCTATCTTTTCCTTAATCTATCTCATTGCAGACTCACAGATAAATAAATTAAATTTTCTATTAAGTATTCATCGAACCAAACAATGAGCAAATATAAAAGCCTTGACTTAATAGCAAGATAGCCTATAGCAGACTTTGTTCACCACTCCGATTGATTAGAAAAATTCATCTGAAGTTGATCTCTTTGGTTCCAAGAGCTTTCCAGCAATAGATAAGGGAGATGAAATTATTGTCATCTCTTCATCAAGACAATACTGCTTGGAAATCAGTATTATTTGTGCCAGATACCTGCGTATCCTATATTGCAACAAAATATATTAGAAAATTTCTATGGGTTTCCCTATGTTCTTTGTGCTTTACAAAAATATAAACCGCCCAAAGAAACTAAGTCCATGACCAAAAAAATATAATTTGAAGTCTTGTACCTGACAATATTAAGAACTTTCTATTTAAAAGACAGAAATAAAAAGCATGGGGTTTTGTTTCTTTGTTGGAGGGGGTTGGGTTTTGGTTTTGTTTTGATTTTTTGTTTTGTTTTGTTTTTTGTTTGTTTGTTTGTTTGTTTTTCATTTAGGGGTTCTCCTTAGATAATTAAATACCTGCATTTATAATTATTCAAAAATTTATTGCAGTAAACAAAGTAGTTCAGCTTGAATGGGAGTACCATGTGATTTCCAGGAAAAAATAACATTCCATAGGGGAAAAAAAAAAAAATCTACTGAAATCTAGGTATTGCCACTTCCATATTTGCATATTTGTTATCAGATTATTAAATCTATCTCAAGTCAGATTGGATTTCCATACCATCAAAGAAAGAAATACAAGTTTCCCAATTCAGAAGGTCACAGAAAATAATTCCAAGTGTAGGTTCAAGACATTTAAGTTTAGGACATATATCACCTGTAGGAATGAATGAGTGTCTTGTTCAATAGCTCCTGAATAAAATAACTAACCATGGCAATTTTGTAAATTAGATGGAAGGGATTATTTAGTTGGCTGGTTGAGTTTATTATTTTTCACACAATGCTGTAATGACCCATTCATGAAATTCTGTTTGAATGAAGTCAGGTCTAGTTCAATATTTTTTTTAATGAATGATTTATTGGAAATGCCTCCTTATCCCCACCAAATAAAACTTTCTTTGAGTTCTAGGAAGAAAGTAATATTGTACTGTAGAAGCAGGATACTGTGGTTCTGGGTAATGTATCTTCACAAAACACAAATAAGACATTCAGCCACTAAATAACTATGGAACAACAGTTTCAGACTCCTTATCAAAGAATCATTTATCATTAAAAAATGGTGAAAAAATCAGAGACTTTACTGTCAAGAAAATCTATTGCAAATGCAGTGCCAATCCAAATACCTTCTGTGTATTTTTTTTCATGTATATTATAACTGAGCTGTATAGTTTTGTGCTCAGAACATTAAAATGATCTACAGCATAAAACAAAATAAAACAAACAAACAAACAAAAAAACCACACCACAAAGCCACCAAGCAATTAGCTAACTAGTTTCAAATGCTACTCCTCTACTTCCACAAAATTTCTTATAAAGCCTGTGAACATCTGTGAGATCAATCGCAACAGAGTTTTTTGAAGAGTTCAATGACTCTGGGAGGTTTCTATCATGAAGTTTGTACAACGGATCAAACTTTTGAATCTCTGGGACATGAACAGTCTCCTTACATGTATTATCTGAAATATGTGGCTTTGAACTACTCTGAACAGCAATATAATAACAGTCATCTGGATACATACTCAGCATTTGTATTTATTCAACCAGACTTTGAATTTCAGGAGGAGAGAAAAATCCCACTGAGTTTTAGTCACTTGGACCCTCACCATACCTGTCTTTTCTGTGTACTGTGCAAAGTCTATTGCTAAACAGATACAAACTTGACACTTTTTTACAATAACCCATGATTTTGAGTCATGAGGATCTATTGAAACGCAGAGTGTGTTTAGCCAGCATTCAAATCCAGTGCTTGGTTTTGCAAGGAAAAAGCTGCATGCAATTCATCAGCAACCCTTTCTCCTTTGCAAATCTATCTGATTCCTGTTTCAGTCTGTGACTTATTTAGTTTTTAATTTGTTTTTCACAGACACTGTGTTTAGATGCATATGTATTTCACTGGAGTGCCACTGAGCTACAATTGTTCTAACACATGGAAAACTAGATTAAAATGTACCCATTATTCCAGCATTATTTTTCTGTCCCAAGGGGATTTGTATTACCACAAATTGAGCACATGAAAGAACTAAAATATGTAACTGATGGATGATTTGGAACTGAGGGTGGAAATTCTAAATGGCATAGTTAAAATATCTAAATAATTCACTCACTTATTTGTATCCTCTATGACTTCACTGCATTCCTTCCCCTGGTACCCAGCTCTGGGAGGAAGATGATGTTTTCAGGACCAAGTTAGGTCAAAAACACTGAAGCCCAGCAAGGGCTGAGCACACACAACTCATTGTGACCCAGCTGACAAACTTTGCTAAGGGGAATTCAGGTCTTTTCTCAGGGGTTTAGTTTTCCCTTTATTCAAGCCACCAAGACATTTTATGGATGTATTGATCCTTCGAAGTTGTAAAGATATAAAAAACAAAAGCAAATATAATCCAAGCAATATTTTTACATCTCTTTTATTCTAAGACAATAGTAGAAAATATAGACCATCTAAACTATAGTCTCAGTAATAACCAAATATGCTGCCTGATCAAGCAAGCAGCAAGTGGTTTACACTTTATGCTGAGCTTGGTGCAAAGGGAATATGGAACCTAATACTCCAGTTTAATGTTACTGTGAAATGTGGATGACTAGTCTACAAACCAAGTCATCACAGCCGTCCTTAGTGCCATTTCAGCTTTTTTAACATTTGCTCTTACTCTCATAGGTACTTAATCTGCTGAAATAGTCAATATGAGGCTAGAATTTGTCCTTCAAGTTAATTTCAATTTAAGTAAGGAAAAGAAAAATTAAACAAACTAACTTGAGAGATAAACTGAGTGATCCAGAGAAGTTCTTTCTAGTTTAAATGCCTTTATGATTGTTACAGTAAACAGTGATAGAAGTAGTTAAGACAAAGAAGAAAAATCAAAACAGGTTTTACAGATCACCCTAGAATGTATTTCCTAGTTATCCCATGGATATCTTCATTATCCAGTAATAACACTCTGTGTATTTTAAATATACAATGCAGGAGAAATAACTTACTTTTTATACATTAATACATGAATGAATACTGCATTTTTAAAACTACATAAAAATGTGCTTTAATACATATTTTTATTAAAGAACAGTAAATTTGAATTGTCTCATTTCATGGTAGCTTTTATCTAGCAATACCAACCTATCTAAACAGATTTTTCAGCTTTGTGTTGGTAAATACACACTCTGCTCACAATTTGTATTCACAAAGACTATATTTATTATGCTCTGTTGGCTTATAATGCAGCATGCCTGAGCTTTAAAAAACTGACAATGCCCTTAAAGAGCTCTGGTAATTATGTAAAAGTACTGAAATAAAATAACAATTTAGGGAAGCATTTGTATAATTAATAATTTAATATATACATCCTTGGAGGACAGAGAGTGGTTGATTTTTAACATGACACTTCTAAACCCTGGCAAGCACAGTGGACACACAAATTATACATGTACTCCTCAGCTCTTTTTGCTCTGTACCTGGTGACAACAACCATGCATGATTGACAGTTTTCATTCAGGGCGAGTTGGGAACACCTTCTGGAATTCCATATTACTTCAATATTATTGAGTATTTGTAGTACTTAAGCATGCTCTTGCTTTAGTAGCAAAAACTTTAGAAATAAACATCACCTAAAACTCAGGACTGTTTAGCTTTGCAAGTATCAAAGATTTGGCTAGTAAAATACCACTTTGACCTGCAAGTAAACATGCAGAGCAAGATCAGTCCATCTCAAAGTTGGAAATTGTATGGGATGATACCTACAGCATTGCAAAACTCCTATCTGTTTTCTACCTTAATAATCCAAAGGTGTCTGGGGAACCATATGACAGAGAAGATGGGTGAAACCTGATAAAAAATGTGATGCAATGGAAGGGCTATATTAGTTTGTGAGGAAAAAATAATATTTAAGGGTTGTGGTTGATGATTTTATCATACAAACACACAACGTGAGATCTGGAGGAGACGCAGAGCCCTTCTGCTCATCCTTTACTAGTGCCTCCCCATTAATTTGGTGCTCTCCAGCCCTGGTGTTGCACTGCATGGTGCTACTCTGATGCCTTTGTTCGTAGTGTTGTTTAGGAAGTGCTCACATTGGTCACAGAGCACGCAGTTCCTCCGAGTGTAACATTGCAGCATAGACCTGGATCATGGTGAGGGCAATGAGCTGACCTCTGAAGTGACCTGCAGTAATTGATTTGACAGGGTTGCAAAAAGCTACTCATCTTCTGACCTTTGTCATGTGAGACCATGCTGACATTGTTTTAATGTTGTATGTCACTATTAATTCATTCGTCAGCAAGACTGTTTTACTGGTCTGTCACAGCAATCATACCAGTCAAGGATTCATTCACAGGAGTTTAAAAGGCATCCCTTTTCCACAAAATTTGTTCACATCACAGATGACCTTTTTATTGTTGCTTTGAGCTTTGGCAGGGGGAGTGACCCTGACACTTTCAGTTTACTTTGCTCTTTCTCTCTTTCAACATTTCTTGTAATTGAAATGTTTTCCTTTATTAGGAGTGAGGGTGAGTGTCTCTTTGTGGCTTTGCTATTCCTTTTTCTAGATTCAAGACTTTTGTAAGGCAAAACAGAGTGGCCAGGGAAATACTGTATGTAACATTGCAATTAAAGCCAGAACAAAAGAGTATTGAAATTACAAAGTTAAAACAATACTATAGACCATCTTTCTGTGCAGGACACACTGCAAACAATGATACTCAAAACTGGAAATACCACTGAACAAAAATGTTGAAATAAAATGTTTTCATTCAGAAAAAGCTGTGTGGTCTTCTTAATTGGAAACTGTTCTGAGAAGTTTTCAGCAACTCCTATCTCAAATTTTTAAATAGTTCTCTGAGAAAAAAAAAAAAAAAAAACAACAAACAAACCAAAACAAAATGTACAAAAATCCTTAAAACCCCAACACTTTGAAAAATGTAAATTGTCCTTATTGAAAAAGAAAACCTGATTTCCATACACCTAGGTCAAACCCTTCCATACTTTCTCTTACAAAGCAATAGTTTGCTCCACTGAAATTTTTAATAAATAATAAAAAAAGAGAGCAACATTTGAAGAATAATTTACTACTCGATGTGCAAAAGAAGACAAAGGATTGTTCTGTGACAGTAGTAAATGCAGTGAAAAAGAGAAAATAAAAAGCTTTGCATTCATTAAAATACAGGCTAACATGCTGTTAAGACAGCAAATACAAATGGAGCAGATTTAGTAATATGACATCCTGTTTTAAGAAGTAAATAAGAAAAAACAATAGAGAAGAACAATACACCCATTACTTGTAGCTAAGTTATAAATGAACCACTCTCATGTGTTTTCACTGCCATGAATTTACAGTTTAATTACTTCATTCTAAAATGCTTTGCCTCGAGAAAAGACCACAGTGACTGAAGAAATTTAATTGAATACATGTAAAGCATTAACATGCTGAGACAAAATTTTCGGTCTGGCCACACAAAACTCTTTACAGAACTGACGAATTTTCAGCATTCTGCAATCTGAGTCTACAAACAAGTTAAAATAGAAGTAAGATGCAGAAATATAAGGGCTGATTGCCATCAAATATTTTATCTAATAGAAGAAATATTTTGTGTGGAGATGCCTCTACCATGAACTTTAAGCCAGTTCAGCACCCTCACAGTGGGGCAGAGGCATCTGAAAACATAACAGAGCACTCCTAGCACATGTAATCTTTTCAATGGGATACATAAAGTGGTTAGAATTCAATCACTGATTCCTGAAGCACTTTCCCATATTTCAATTCACATGTTCCATTCATATTTTGTAAAAAATAAAAATAATTGGCCATAGACTTATACAATCATTAAGGATGGAAAAGATGTCTACGATCAAGTCCAGCCTTTGACTGAACACCATCATTCCAAGTAAACCATAGCACTAAGTGCCATGGCCAGTGGTTCCTTAAACTCTTGCAGGATCTGTGTCTTTACCACCTCCCTGGGCAGCCTGTTTCAATGCTTAAATACCCTTTCAGTGAAAAAATCTACGATCTCCTTTCAGGTAGTTGTAGAGAGTGATAAGGTCATGCCTAAGCCGCCTTTTCTCCAGGCTAATCATCCTTAGCTCCCTCAGCCACTCCTCACCAGACTTGCGGCCCTGACCCTTCCCTGGTTCTGTTGTCCTTCTTTGGACATGCTTCAGAACCTCAGTGTTGTTCTTGTCGTGAGAGGCCCAAAACTGAACACAGGATTTGAGGTGCAGCCTCACCAGAGCCAAGTACAAGGGGATGATCACTGCCTCCGTCCTGCTGGCCACACTATTGCTGATACAGACCAGGATGTCATTGGCCTTCTTGGCCACCTGGGCACACTGCTGGCTCACATTCAGCAACTGCCGATGAGCATCCCCAGGTTCTTTTCCAGGGACAGCTTTCCAGCTGCTCTGCCCCCCAGCCTGTAGCACTGCATGGGGCTGTTGTGACCAAAGTGCAGAACTTGGCACTTGGCCTTATTGAACCTCATACCATTGGCCTCAGCCCATCACTTCAACCAGTCCAGATTCCTCTGCAGATCAACATTCACACACAATTTAGTGTCATCTGCAAACTGATTGAAGGTGCAGTTGATACCCTTGTCTAAATCATTGATAAAGATACTAAACAAAACCGGCCTCAACACAGTCTTGCCTGCACCATTCACCACCATACTTTGGGCCTGACAATCCAGTCAGTTTTTAACCCAGCACAGAGTGCACCTGTCCAAGCATTTGGCTGCCAGCTTCTCCAGGAGAATGCTGTAGGAGACGTTATCAAAGGCTTTGTTGAAGTCCATGCAGAGTATACCTCATGGACTAGGCAGGTTACCTGGTCATAAAAGATGACATTGATCAAGCAGGATCTGCTTGCTGTGTCTGATTCCCTGAATGTCCTGTACATGCTGCATGTTGGCACTCAGGATGATCTGCTTCATAACTCCTCAGCACCAAGGTCAGGCTGACAGGCTTTAGTTCTCTGGATCCTCCTTCTGTCCTTTATGGAGATGGATGTCCATCTGCAGATGGGTGTGACACTGGCCAGCTTCCAGTCATCTGGGAGTTCCCCAGTGAGCCAGGACTAGTGATAAATGATGGAGAGTGGTTTGGCCTCTGCCATCTTCCTTGGTACCCTTGGGTGGATCCCATCCATCCCCTTAGATTTGTGTGTATGTAATTAGCACAGCAGGTCACTTCCTCCTGGATTGCATGGAGTCTATTCTGCTCCCTGTTCCTGTCTACCAGCTCAGTGGGCCAGCTGGCCTGAGGAAAATTGGTCTTTCTGTTGAAGACTGAGGAAAAGAAGACATTAAGTACCTCAACTTTTTCCTTATCCTTGGTTACAATGTTCTCCTCTGCATTCAATAAAAGATGAAGATTTTCCTTGTTTTTTGGTTGGTTTTTTTTTTGGCTTTTAATGAATTTATAAAAATATTTTTATTATCTTTCACAGTGGTGACCAGATTGAGTTCTATCTAAACTTTTCCCCCTTTAATTTTCTCTCTACATGACCTAACAACATCCTTGTATTCTTCCTGAGTTGTCTGTTCCTTCTTTTAAAGGTCATAATTTCTTTTTCTCTTTTTTCCTAAGTTCCAGCTAAAGCTGACTATTCAGCCTGGGCAGTCTTCCTCACCAGCTCGCCTTGTGGCACATAAGCCACAAGCCTTCTCCTGAGCCTTTAAGATTTCCTTCTTAAAGTATGTCCAGCCTTTCTGGACCACTTTATAAGAGCTGTTTCTCAAGATATTCACTGAACCATGGTCCTGAAAAGGCTTAAGTCCAGCCTTCAGAAGTACAGGGCAGAGATTCTGTTGACCCCCTTCCTTACTTCACCAAGAATAGAAAATTTATTTCAGGGTGGCTGTGTCCTAGACAGCCTTTGACCATCACATCTCCCATCAGCCCTTCTCTGTTCATAAACATCAGGTTCAGAAGCACATCACCCCAGTAGACACTTTTGTCTGTGTGCTTTTGTCACCCTCTTTTGTCTGTGATCTGCAATACTCTACTGAAATAACAAAGCAATATTACTCTGCATTGTTTTTCAGGATGAGAGGGATAGGAGTTCAATGACTGTGTGATTCGAGGAGAAGCTCTGCAAGAGAATCACAAGAATGTCTCACACAGCATAGAGAAGCACATGGCAGAAACCTGAGCTGGTTCATCCAAGTCTAGCTCAAAGGGCAGCTTAATCCCAGAAATGATGAAGTCATTTTCATGAATTTACTAATAGGATTTAGAGAGGTGTAAATTTAAAGGTATTTTTTAGAATAGAACAGAACAGAAAAGAACTACATTATATCACTTGGAAGGGATCTGCAACTATCATGTAGTCCAACTGCTTAATGAATTCAAGTTTGAGCAAATAGAGGCATATTGTTAAGGGCATTGTCCAAATGCCTCCTAAATAGGCTTGGGGCATCGACCACCTCTTTAGGATGATTGTTCCAGGCCTTGATCACCTGCTCAGTGAAGAAATGTTTCCTAATGTTTAGTCTAAATCTTGTCTTGGGCAGCTTTGAACCATTCCCACACATCCTATCACTGGATACCAAAGACAATAGCACAGTACCTCCCTCTCCACATCCCCTCTGTAGATAGAAATGAGGTTACGCCTCTGCCATCTTTTCTCCAAACCAGACAAACCCAGTCTTCAGCTGCTCCTCACAGGACATTCCTGTCAGCTCTTTCACCAGCTTTGATGCCTTCCTCTGGACACATTTCAAGGATCTTCACATCCTTCCTAAATCATGAAGCCCAGAACTGCACATGGTCCTCCAGGTGAGGCCACATCAGTATAGCAGGACAGTCACCCCCTGAGAGAGTCACCTACCATACTTACCAATAGTGCCTTCAACTCCAGCATCCAGATCTTTGATATATATACTGAATTGAACTGGTTCTGGAAGTGAACCCTGAGGAACAACACTGGTGACTGGTTGGTCATCAGCCAGATGCAGTCCCATTCACTACAAACCTTTTTGCTCTGCCCTTTAAAAAGTTCTTCACCCAGTGCATGGTGAATCCCCTCATTCCATGGTTGGACAACTTGTCCAGAAGAATATTTAGAGGGACATTACCTGCACCTGTGCTTCTAAAAGGGGGTTCTTAAAATCTGACCAGTATTCATGGAGTCCTAAGCCCTCAAAAGGAGATTCCATGGGTGCTCTATTAAATAGCTCCCTCTTTAGCTTGAAGTTTGCTTTCCTGAAATCCAGGATAGAAACTCCCTTGTCCTTTCTTCTCATTACACTTAAAAATTATTAACTCAACCATTATATGATCACTGTGGCCAAGACAGTCAACAACCATCATCTTTCCCATGAGTTCTTCTCTACTTAAACCCAAGAAATCTAGGAGAGCATTTTTTCTACTTAGCTTTCTGAATACCTCTGACAAGAAGGTATCTCCTACAAACTTCAGAAATTAATAAGACTTGCTTATCAGAGCAGTATGATGTTCCCAGCTGATGTCCAGGAAACTGATGCTCCATAAGAACCAGGACTACCAATCCAGAATTTTCTCCTTATTGCCTACAGAATGATTCATCAGGGCTTACTTCTTGGCTGGATGATCAAAAGTAGACACCCACTACAATAACCTTTTTGTTTTCTATCCCCGTTATCCTTACCCAGATGTTCTCAACCACATCATCACTAACTGTAAGTGCCATTCGATCAAACCTTTCCCTTGCATATAGTGTAACACCTCCACCTCACCTGCTCTGCTTACCCTTCATGGACTGCAGGGCCTGTAGCCCTCCATCCCAGCCCTCCAGTTATGGGACTGCATTTCACCAAGTCTCACTGGTTTCATAAAATTAGAATCATTAGGGTTGGAAAAGACACCCAATATCGCTGAGTCCAATCATTGTTCACCACTAAATATCAATATTATTATAGCTCTGGGAGCTGACCAATGCGTTCAGTTCATCCTGCATTCTTTTTGTCATACTTGTGAGTTGGTGTATAAGTATTTCAGATATGCTACTGAGTCCTCTCTGCTCCCAGGAGCAGTGTAAATATTCCCAACTAGTATTACCACCCTCAGGCAATGCCATACCAATCCTTGGCTTACTTACTGCAATCTTGTTGCTATCACCATCCCTAATCAATTCTAGTTTCTCAATCAGTCACACCAGTTTATTCTCAAAGGCCCATTTTCCACATGGGTACAGATGAATCTTGTCAGGCCCCAACACCTTTTCTCTCTTCCATGGTTTAAAAACCATTTGTCCGTAGTACTTCAAGACTTTGTATGAATTACCTTGAGGGACCTCAGATATTCTCACTACGTGCTGCTCAGTATTTTCATTTCTAGATTTATCATACTCCAGGCATCAAGAAGTATATTTTAGGTGGTTAAATCTGAGGGGAGTCTCATATAGCTGAGACAGTCTTTGTGTCTAGGTATTTTGCAAAGGACTCCTTCAAACTCCTCTGCATTTACAAACCCACTTTTCATTATCTTCCTCCTCTGCCACTCTTTCTGGCTTACGTTCTATTGACACAATGAACATCCTATTTCCATTCTGCGTCTCCAGAGAAGCTGAAGTCTGAAACAGCATATTTTGCAGTCCACAAAATAGATTTATCCTAATTTCTCCAGAAGACAAATCACACATGCAATTCAATGGATGTTAAATATATTGTTCTTAATATCTACAAAGTTTTATCAAACCTTACAAAACAAGATTTTAAATATCACTGTTATTAACATAGATTAAAATACCTGTTTTTGAAAATCCTTTGCAGAGGTTTTTTGTGGAAAGAATCTTACTTTTTTCTTGTGTTCTCAAATGTTAACAGGTTTAGTAGTTCCCAGCATGATTTGTTAGCTTGATTTAAATGCCATTATCTGTTTTTCATTAAAAGAGCCCAGAATGCATCATGAGTGCACGAATACATCATTTGTCATGAGCTAAACATGGTGGCTTTTAAGAATATTCTTTAGTACCTCTTGACATGGTAACACAAACAATTCAAAAGGTAAAAAGTGAATTGGGTTGTGACAATACCAAATATAGTAGAGAAGCCATGATATGGTGTAGTAAACATTAAGAGTATTAACCTTCTTGATGATACTGTTCTCTCATGATAAAATGTGAATAAAATTCCTCTAACACTTAAATCCACAGATATTTAAATGCCAAATAACCATGCAATATATAAAGCAGGGAAAATTCCAATGATATAGAAATCTGTGTAGGTAACATATGAGCCTAATTTCTTCATGTTAAAGAAGGTCTTCAAAAATGTGTGTTGGCCTATTTTTCTTTCTTTTTTTTTTTTTTTTCCCTGGCGTTAACACTTAAGAACTAATGAAAATTTACAAGTTTTTAAGGTATCTAACATCCTGTGATCAGCACAAGCCCTTTTCTTGACAGCCTGAGCCAAGAAATCAGGACAAATGCTAATTCTGTGATTTTATATTTTAGCAATCTTATCGGTTTCCATTATGCAGACTTTCTCATGAAAATGGACAGAAAATGACAGATTAGAGCTAGAGCTTCTTTAATGTCTTGACTGCCTTCTTAGAGGCATGAGTAAGGTTTTTTTGCTATTAAAAAATTATTTTGACTGTACCATCAATGAACTAGATGACATTGGGACTGTAAGGAGAGGTACAAATTGCCCTTCTAGTTTGTCAGTCCAATTTCCTTTGGTCTGACACCAGAAGCTGCTAGTACCTCTTTTCATCCTCAGCTCTGTCAAGCTAGTTGGTATAGAAACTGTATTTTATGGTATAGAAACTATGTTTTTTCCATACCCCATCCTCTTTTCAATTTACTTGTTATTTTTTTCTCTACTCTTTCTGTCCTTTAGAATATGAACTTTAAGGGAAGCCTTATTCAATAATGATAAAGGGGTTTGGATTGGAAGGATCTTAAAAGTTTGGATTGGAAGGATCTTTAAGATTGTCTAATTCTGACTCCCTGCCATGGACAGGGACACCTTCCACTAGATCAGGTTTTTCAAAGCCTATCCAACCTATCCTTAATTCCTCATGGTCATGAAGATTGTGCTAGCTTCAAGTTTTAGAAAGTTGTTGAATAAATGGAAACAGCCATTATCTTTATTAAAATATAATAAATAGTTTGCTAAAGAAAAGTAATTGAATGGAGAAGAGTGTCCTTTCATTGGCCATATGTATCTAAAATACAAACCTATCTGGCAATTTGAAAAGAGTAGAAGAGCAGGTTGGTGCTGCAGGATGGTTATTAAAAGGTGTTTTAGTCTACAAACCTCTATCAAATGTAGGTCAAAAACAAAAAGAGGGATTGAGCTCTGTTTGGTTACAGGTTGATTGTATTTGCCTGATCTCTCTTCATGCTCTCTCCAGCTACTCTGCTTCATTTTTTTCATTTTGAGCTCCCACCAAGCCAACTCATTGTGCAAATTTTCAATCTACAAAAGGGGAAGTCTTACACCCACCAGAGTCCTACTGCAGTATAAACAAGTGTTTCACCTATGTTGTATTCTAATGTCTTAATTTCCATCACTACAGTAAGGGTATTTTCCTATGAGAAATCACTGTACCAAGAAGCTAATGGTGTATGGCTTGTTTCTAAGGTTATCTTTCTCTGAGAAGTTTGTTAAAAATAAGAGATGCAGAACAAAAGGAACGGTTCCCTCATTCTAGAGTTAATTTTATAATAACTATTAATAAATAACACCAGTTTAAGAGTAGACTGTCCACTTTCAGTGTATATGGATCAAACCTGAATCTCACAGAAGCCATAGAAAAAGCAGGCTTCTCGTTGTTACATATTTATATTTTATTTTAACCTTCACCAAAGCTGACAGTATCTCCAAGAATTTCATAGGTAGACCTCTGCAAGCTGTTCAGAATTGCAAATATATACAGTGAGTTTTCCAAAGCAATAACATACTAATCCAGTGACTAGTCCTGCTGTTATCAGAGTGTAGGTTGCAAAAAAGAGTAAGAATTTTTTTTCCAATAAATAAATAAATAATGTCCAGAACCCCAAAACTTCTCATTTACTCAATTGTTTAGCTATCATGCAGAGCCTAATACCACCAGCTGTTTTGGGTAAACTATCAATATTTCTTTTAGAGGTTATGAATGCTTTTATTGCTTGACTGATGTCATCATTGCCTCAGTACACAGTGCAGGATAATAGCCAAATCTCAGTCTCTTGAGTCTAAGGAATCATGATGATCACCACTGACCAACCTGTAAGACCCCTGGATCCCAGAAAAGTGTCTGATGGCTGGGTAATACATACTACAGTTATTTAGCTTATGGCCAAATGCAAGCCAGATGTGAGCTGAAAGCTGCATATCTACTAGTGCACCTATGCAGCTTTTTCTTTTAAAGGCTTCAGAGGTACAGAACCCTGCTTCAGTAATGTGTTATTTCCAGCTGGCACATGTCTGTGACCATCAGGGACTGGTATCAAACCTGCAACTGCCTGGTGCAGTTCCAGAAGACAAGCCAAAACATGCTGAACTATGATTATCAAAATGAGCTGGACTGAAATTTAACAGTATCTTTCTGTAAACAAATTTAGCGAACTCCTTCTCACCCCATATATATTTGCGCCTGCTGTTGGTGAGCTGCCAAGGATACCTGTAAGGTAATAGGTACAGTACTTTCAGAAATACAGACCCACAGTATAACATACTAATAGGAAAGCCTTGATTATGTGTTTCAGAGTTAATTATCCCAAGGGCTGAGAACAAAGATAACACCCTCCAATCAATCATAGCTTTCCTGGATATGAAAAAGCCAGGGAACATATCTGTAATGAACTAGCAGCAGATTGAAGTAATTTAAATTAAAATAGTATATATTTTTTTCTCTTCTTAAAAATAATTCAATATCTTAAAAAAAGGGGGCAAAAATATAATAAATTGAAAAAATCTTATGCAAATATAATGACAGAGTTTTCAATAGAGTGATAAATAACAAAATATATTTTCTATTTACTAAATGTTCTACAAGTTATTCTGTTTTTACATTTTAAAATAAGTGCCTGAGGCTTTGTGCAATTAAGCAAGGAAAATACAATGAAACAATATTGTTCTTATTTATGGGATTCATTATGCCAAAATGCTTATCTACAAATGCTGAGAGTGAATTTGTGCTAACTAATTGTGCCCACAGGTGTGAGAATATTTGGAATCTGAGAAGCCAATATGCAAGTTTTTGTGGAATGATAATAAATAATGATGGAAAATATGTCTATACTATAAATCAGGCCTAGATAAACCTCCAGCTAAGATTATCTATCTGATATACCACAGAGCATGCTGCATCCTCCCTATAGTGATTTGAACCTCTTGCATCTGAGCTACATGTTTTTAAGGGTTCTGAGTATATATTCACAGACCTTCATTAATGTGACCAGGCTCACCTGGGGCAACCACCCAAGTGCCAATTGCTCAGGAGTCCCATTTCAGCTCATCCCTAGGATCTGACCTCTATTATAGATGTACCTGTGTTCAGCCCTGGCCTTTGTTATTCTTGGCTTGCTGACCTGACTTCAGGCATGACTTGATACTTCCCATCTGTGTGTCAATGGTTGTGCTGTTGGTGAAACCTGCCCCTAGGCAGCTCTGTAGAGTGAGATCATCTTGCACAGATGTGCTAGGAAGGCATCCTTGGTGGTCAAGTTGTCACCCCTTCCTGAGTTGTGGTCAATGACTGGTTATACCTTGTCCTTCCTTGTTGAGGAATCCCAATCTTGAAGTTTTGGACTGTATTAACAACTTTCCTATTAAAATTAGGATTATTGCACACTTAGAAGTAACAGATGAAGGAGAAGTTTCCCAGCTTTCAGAATCTTACTGAATTCTATTAGAGTCAACTTGTATTAATATAATATTGCTTCAGCATGAACAATGGCATTATGAAGCACAATCATTTATTAGGAAATAATCACAGAATCAATATATAGGGCTTGCTTCTTAGAGCTCTAAAGTACTAAACATATAGCAGTGAAAACAAAGAAACAAAGGCTGTTGTTATTAAACACTTGAATGTGCCTGAAAACAGACCTGAAAGAACTCCTCCCCCACTTATATACTTGAATTCAGGAAAGTATAATAAAGTATAAACCTGTTTACAGTATTTATTAACTTGGCTTACACAGCTCCTTTTTGGATTTGAGAATGCTGTGGCACATCAAAAATCAAGCTGTTATTCCTTCATAATATACCATTTTATGAATTTCAAATATTTGCCTTTATATTTTTTTGGCTATGTGATGAGTTTCATCCCCTTCCAGATATTCATGGTTGTAGTGGAATTTCAGGTTAGCTTTTTTGTAAAGGGAAGATGCAATGGGTGGCTATATTTTTTAAATGAGGAAAAGTTTTGTGAGGGTGCCCTATGAATTTTTTTCCCTTCTGTTCAGCAACTTTAGAAACTGTCAGTCAGTTCCAGCTAAACTTGACAGTTTCTTCAGGGATGGAAGGATGTTGCAGGGAACAGTAGATGCAACAGAGGGATCAGAGTTTGTCTGCTAGCTGGATACCACCCGCACTATTTGTTCTGGCTAGTAATTAAAGGGCTTGAATCTGTCCTGGTGTTGTGGCTGATGTGGTTATACACATACCATAACAAAGAGCCTGGGACCAAAAATCTTATAATTTTAGGGTGAGAGCTTCATCTAATTATATCATCTGCCTCCAAGGAGTTTACTTGCCTCCTTGTTTTGCTACTGTGTGGAATGACAAGATCATCTCACACCATCTTATACATACCAGGGAGCATAAGATCACAAAACAGTTTGGTTGGAAAAGACAATCAAAGGTCTTCTGGTCCAACCTCATTTTTCACTACTTTCATTAGATCAGGTTCCTCAAAGCCCCTTTGAACATTTCCAGAGAGATGACAGCCACAACTTCTGTAGACAACGTGTCAACACTATGGCAACTTCATAATAAAAAAAAATAAAAATCTTCATTATGTCCAATTTATACCTACTCACAGTTTAAAACTATTGCCCCTTTTTCTATCATTATTTGCTTTGGTAAAAGGTTTATCCCCACCTCTTCTGTAGCTCCCTTTAGTTACAGGAAAATTCTCTAGGGTCTCCCCTGAGCCTTTTCTTCTCCAGGCCAAACAACTCCAACTCTCTCAGGCTGTCTTAATAGGAGAGATATTCCACCTCTCTGCTATGAAAAGGACAAAAGGAGAGACAAATGAGACACAACTGGGGTCTGTGGCAAGGTATCTCAAGTGGTTTGTCCAAAATTAAACACCAATGGCAATCCAAGTGTTCTCATTTCCCACGTTGAGAAGCAAAGGCCAATGTCACTTTGTCTGTTTGGTTTTGTTTTGCATCACACTATCCTGAATTTCCTTGCATTAAACCATTCTGAGAGATTAATTTACATTTTTATTAGATAAGTTGATTGTTTTTGGTGTGTTTTTTTGTTTTGTTTTCTTCATAATATCTCCTTAAACTTATTCTCCAGTCCAAGAGATTTTTAACAGCATACATAGATCAATTTTGTGGCACTTATATAGAGAGAAGATCTTCTTAAATTATGGGTCGTAAAATGCTTTCCAAGTGAAGGCATGAATTCTCCATAAATGAAGTTTATTGTACCATTGCTCAAAAGTAGAGACTTCTGGAATGCCTTGAATGTAGTATTCAAAAAGGATCCTCCTCTCCCCACAAATTAGCAGTTCTCATAATTTTGTTTAAAACAAATTATCCAAATTATCTTAGAAATGAAAGAAAGCCTCTAAATTTGTTGATTGGGGGTTTTTATATAGCTCAAATGTAGAACCTCTTGAGGAGTAAATAAACTGGTTTTTGAACACCAAAAAAAAAAAAAAAAAAAAAGCTAACCCAAACCCAAATATTCATTACTGTAATTATTTCCTGTACTCTGTAATCAACTATAACTATTTAATGAAAAAAATTACATTTTGTGATATTGATTCTCTTTTTGATTTCCAACATTCCAAGCAAAAAATTGTCATTTTGATATACTGGTCAATAAGATGTTGTGTGATAATTCAAGAGATCCAGAAGAAGAATTTCCACATCTGACTACTGTTTGATGCTAAATTTCCCCTCTTCTAAAGTAAGAGCTCCTGATTTTAATCAAGACTTGAAGTTTCAGTAACAAACTGGTTTACCCAGTCTTACAGCAGCAGAATTAAATGTTGAAATTTATGACAAGGAAGGAACACCAGATTTTTGAAATGGGATGCTTTCCAGTTGTTGGGTCTAGATGTCCTGTGGTCAAGGTGTGAGGAAAAATGAAAGCCCTGAAGTGCTCCAACAGCTCCTCCAGTGGGGCTGACTGAATGTAAGACACTGGGCAGACCACTGAATTTACCGGCCATGTTCTCTAAATGTAGCCTAAGTATGCTTATATTCCTTACATTGTTGCCATAAGGAGGGGGGGAAAAAAGCTTTCCAAGACAACTTTATGTGGGTAGAGAAGAGTTCTTTTACTTATAGGGTTTTGGGGTACAGAATATAAAGGGATATAAAAACATGTAAAAATATAAAAGAGTATAATAGAGTACAACATGTGTTGAGAAGTAACAGATAGAAAAGACCGGTGCTAGGTTGATCTCACGGCCTCAGAAATACCATGTGAGCTCCTTCCAAGCACCACAGCTTCAAACATGCAGAGTAAATTAATCCGAAAGGCGTCCCTTTCATTTCATTTCCAGCTGTTTCCAGCCAACCCCTGAGCCACTCTGCCATGTCTTACAGAAGCAAACAAGGGACAACAACCTGCCCCTC
>JAWWEE010000001.1:32171527-32188482 GCA_035221455.1 Xenops minutus | reverse complement strand
GCATACTAATTTTATAACACTACTCAATTATCATATCTAAAGGTTGTATCCAATCTAAGACATGTCCATACCCAGAAGTTCCCTTGGTTCCTCCCCCTGGCACGCCTCTCCTAGAATTCAGTTGGAGGTCCTAAGACCCCTTACTTCATCCTTTATCATCATCTTCACGCCACTTTCCCTTATTGAAGCTTCTCCAAGGTTTCTGGGCTTTGCTTTCTTGTTTTGACTAACATGGTACCTAATTGTCTTAGCTCTGGTACATGTTTCCCAGGCATGGTGTTCCAGCTATTAGCTGACCCTTAAGACAGCTAGCACAGAGTTAGAGGTTGTTAGCTACTTTAAATGCAAGAAACTACTTAGAAGTATAAAAATCTACAAATTCATGAAAACCCTAAGCCATCAATATATACAGATGTTTTATGAGCAGTAACTGATACAGTGCTTTTCCACAACACCTGGGTACTAAGTGCCATAATCTCCAGCTAAAGTGATTTTTTTTTTCCATTGGAAAAAATCACAATTTTTGAAACATATTTTTTTAAATTACTACTTATTTATTTTGCTGCAGAATAGTATTTGTTTTGATTTATTCTGTGTACTACCTGGGCATTCATAAGCCTCACTTCTAAATGAAGCTCAAATGTACCAGGGAATTCATAGGCTGACCATCTGCCTTCAGAGACACACAGTTCTCAAAGCTGGTACTTCTGTCCTCAATGCTTTTCATGCAATGTCATGTAAGAGAAGCTGCAGAGAGATCTGGACAGAAGACCTTGTAGTGGAGAGGGAAACTCATAGCAGACTGAGATATATGTTCTTTTTTACACAGTTTCAACAAGATTTTCTGTGCTTACTTTAAATGTAGCAGTCTTTTAGTGGAATCCTTTGAAGAGAGGTTGTACCAATATAAGACATTAAAATTAATGCTGACATGATGTTATTTTGAGTTAAGTAAGTCTCTTATTCCCAAAAGTATGTGAGTATAAGAATATGTTAGGACGGTTTGGTGTGCACATGACAATATAAGAAGATTAGAATATGAAAAGCAAAAGCCCTCTTAAAAGGTGGTTACATTTCTTTTCCCTAGTATTGCTACCTGCCAGAAAGAAAAAAGTCCCATGCTCCTTTATTCCCAACTGTCTGTGCTTTATCCAAAACTGATGGGGAACTACAAATGCAAGCATCTCCTTTACCTCATTAGGGAGTAAACAGCATATTCCTCTAGATGGTTCAATATTTCTTGTGTCTTTGGTAACTGCCACAGCATTTGTGATTTAGGATACAATTTTCCACAATATGTGACTAACTGCAAATCATTTGAAGCAAGCAAATTATCAATTTTCATTTTACTGGCAATTTGCTTTGTTAGGGGTTTTTACATTAAGTGCGTCAAGAATTGTCAATTTGTGTGGGGTTCTTCCTGAGTTTAATTTTCTTAGTATTGAATAATTTACTTTCTCACACTTGTCTATGTACTGCTTCAATATGTTTAAAAGCTGCAGCTTTTAGTCATTGTTCAGATTAAGACAATTTAATTACCTGACCTTTCTACTTTGCTTTAAGACAACAGTATTAAGTGTTGCAATTATTTAGGTTTTTCAAACATTTTCACAACCACAATTGATTCCAATTAATGCTTCTTTCTAACGAAGAAACAAATCTATCAAATTTACCTCTATGCTTAAGCTCTTTTGTTCATTTATCTGCAAAGGTTATTCAATGATTCTATAACTTATTTTGGTTTATTATTACTTTCCCTCTTGTGTGAATCACCTTCTTTTGGGTAAATTGTCAGTAGGAAACTGTCTTGCTGACTTGAGTGTGTTGGAACTACTCTTTTGGGGAAAAAAAAAAAGGATTTCTTTATTCTTAAACTGAAGGTTTCTGTGAAATCTCAGATCCATGAATTGCTTATTGGCTACTTTTATTAGTTTCTTGATCTCTATTCTTCTTCTGTTTATTAATTTGCTTTGCACCAGCAGTTGGAGGCCTCATTGATTTAAAGGCCTCATTGTGTTAAGAATTTTGGAAATGCAGTGCAAACTGTGTCCTTGGACCAATATCTATGATGTTAAAGACACATCCATAAAATAATCAGCATACGTAATGTTGATTGTAATTAAGGTGGATTGCTCCTCTCTAAGATACTCACATGCCTATCACTACTGCTTTGAGTAAAACCATAATATTGTCTGCAACTTAACAAATAACTTCAATAATGTGGATGTGGAGGAATTTCAACTACAAACTTTATAAGTTTAGTTGCCTAAAAGACTTTATTTGGGACAAAACAGCTTTGAGGCAATCTACAACAAAAGGGAATTGAATCTCAGCCAGAACTTCAAACTAAAGAAATTATCTGTAGAATGTCCTGTGTGCTACTCAAATAGTTTTCAAAAACTTTGTTGGATAAAATTCAGCAGATAAAACTATTTTTTTTCTCCAAAATTGCGACTTTTAATCTGATAATAAACAGAAAAAAAGCTTGCCAGGTTTTTGACTGGCCTTTTCTTGTTCCAAAGGAAAAGTCATTTGGGATCCTTTTCTCCAATGAACAAACTGCAATGAATTTTGTCTAAAAATAACATTTTTTAAGAGAAATATTTTATTAAATTCTAAATACATATAAATCTAAAAAACTTACCCATTCAAGGCGATAATCAATCTAGTGTTTTCTGGAACTTAGAAGGAGGAATGTTGCATCATTACTTGTATTTCTGAGATCTAAGTAAATTCTCAGCCTTCATAGAAAAGGTGGCCACTTCATCTATCATTTAATTATAATGATAAAGACGTTATCTATTCCACAATAAATATAAGAGTGTCGTGGTGAGTGTTAAGGAACATGCTAAATCAGGAGACTTATGTACAAGCTGGTAGAGGAGAATGTGTGTTTGGATGAGAAGCATTGAAAAAGTATATTTGATAATAGACTGCTGCACCAGCTTCTTAATTGCAATCAAGTACAGCAAGTCCAACTGAAGATGAAAAAAGGCTCACGAGTTAGAATGAAAAATTTTAAGAGGTAGAGTCTTTTCTTACCCTTGCTGAATCTGAGTGACACAGATTCCCAGGTTACTAAACATCCCATCAGGGTATGTTGGAGTACAGGGCAAGTGACTGTGGCATAACAGTAACATTTTAAGGACACGGAATCTTGCTATTTCTGACAGGGATGTTCAGCATCCTGCAATGATTGCACTTGGTCATGCTTGAGAGAGTAAAGTGAAAGCTGAATACCTTCTGGTTCAGCCTTTGATTGAAAGGATCTGAGGATCATATGACTCAGGGTAAAATGATGTTTTAGCATTGGGGTGACCCTTGGGCAACTTTCAAGGAGTGCTTAGCAGATGCCTCAGGGGACAGGGAATGAAAGAATAGATTGAAGGAAAATAAATTGCAGAAAGACCTCTAAAGTGGGAATGTTTTTTGAATATAGAGTGTGGGAGATGTAGAATTATTACTAGTGTCAATATTTTCTTTGCTTGCCTGTGACATTAGTTGCAATAGAAAAAAAAATAATAAGATTGTTTTCATCCAGAAAATTAGGTAGGTTGTGTATCAGAGATGATTTCCTTTGGAAAAGCTGGGAAGCAAAGAAACTAACCTGTAGGGTCAGACAAAAAATGTCTTCTGTGTTAAAGCATGTGTACAGTAAAGTGCAAGGATTGGAGAAAGTACTCTGCAGGGATCTGTGTGTGAGAATGGATCGTTTAACACTGTGCTGTTGTATGGTAATACAGGAAGAAATTTTGACTGAGAAGTTGTGTATTTTAATGTTGATTTTGATACTATAACTGCAGATATAGAAGTACTCATTGTTATGGAAATTTAAATATTGTCTGCATTTTCATTATGTCATTGCATTTAAGACACACAGATAAAATTAAAAGATGCTTTGGTTCTTTTATATGCTCTAATACTTATATACAATTCTTGCCTGGTGACAATTATCCTCCCTCTGAGAGGGAGCAGAACAACAGGCTGCCTGTATGCAGTTTACAGATAAAATGCATATTGTATCGTATTATCTTAATATTGTAGAAAGAGAACGTTGGAAAATGGGAAACAACGACTCTTGACACTCAGATTTGAGAGATACTGTTTTCACTTCCCTTTTAAACAGTTGTTTTAAATGAGGCAACAGCAGGACTGATGTGAGTGCAAAGATGTTTTCTATACAGGTGCCTGCATCTTCCTCATTATGACTGAAATAAGGTTGGCTAAGCTCTTCCTTAAACTGGCATGTTTGGTCACGTTATATCAAAAGAGATTTTGCTACTCATCCTCTTTGGAAATGCCTTTGAGTGTATGTGCCTTTTTTATTTTTACTTGTGGGAGTAGCAATTCTGATCCTCCCGTATGAAGCTGAGACACAGAAACACTGTATGACTTTCCCAAGATCATACCACAAAGAAATATGAAGGATAGGAAAATAGTTCAGCCAGTATGACTTTCCAAGTTCCTCTCTAAATACCAAATCCTTTTGTAAATACTGTGAATGTTTTTAAGGGCTGTCATAAAACTAATACAGTCTTAACAGTCTTAACCCTGTGACAAAATCTCCTCTGCATGCTTTTTGTTCTATCCTGTTGAGATTAGGTTTCTTTTACATTTATATTCCTTTATATATTCTGCTTTATTGGGGAGAGGGGGGGGGAACAAACAAAAACCCCCAAAACCAACTAAAATGTACTGCTTCCAAAAACAGTAGGGGTGGGCTTTTTGACAAATGAATCTTGTCCACATGGTGGTCAGAGAAATTATCTTAAATGCAGATACAAGAATGAACTTGTCAAACAAGACATTTATACAAAAACATCTGAATCAGTCAGCTGTATAATGATTGTAAGGGAAAGTAGTTTAACATTCTGTTAGACAAATGTCTTATTGACCACAGCCACAGCTGCTGTTGTTATTGCTGACTTCAAGAAGGCTGGAGTCATTGGAGCTTTTCTCAATGTTTGAAGAGTCCTGAGGCTCTGATTCTTCCAACTCATAGATACATATATATATATATATATATATATATATAGAAGGAGTGTGTCCTTGCTTACATAAGATGAACTAGTTTCATAAGACATCTCTTCCTGGCAGACCTCCAGTTTGAACCACCTGCAGCAAATAAAGCAGATGTCCCAAATACTTACCAGTGCATTGAATTGTTTTAATGCCCCTGAATAGCTTTTTGGCTAAAGATTGATTGATTTTAAGATAGTTTTCAAGTTAACTCCTAAGGTTCAGTGTACAAGACAATTCCTACATTGCCTGGCAATTCTGAAAACAGATCAGAAGACTGAGTTATAAATAAGTGATTTGAATGTTCTGCCTTATCTAACAGAGCCTTGATTCCCTTCAAAAGAAGAAAATATCAGTTAAGGTAATCTAAATCATTAGTGCTTGGATGATTTCTAAGCTGGGCAAATGGAGAATCATGAACAAAGAAAAAGGGATATGAAACTAGAATAGTACAGCAGAGATATTTGTGTGTTCATTAAAATATCCTCTTAAAGGATATAAACTCCTCACACAGTGAATGAACCATACTGTGAATGTAGTAGAAAATAGTACCAAAACTTTTAACTATGAGGGTATAAAACAATTTCAATTCCTAAACCAGATATAGAGGCAACTTCTCACAATTATTGTCCTCTTCTAATTTGAGTTTGCCAGCTCTTTGGAACAAGCATGAATTCCTCAGGTTGCTGTTGTTTCACAGGACATTTGCAACTGAGAGTATGCTGTTGCAAGGAATGGCAGTACTTAATGTAATAAGTTGTGCTCAAAATGTCAATGTATTAATCCTTGGCATAGGGGCATACTAGCAGTTTTGCTAAAAATGAGGATGTGGCCATCAGGCCTCAACTCTGAAGTCTTGTGACAGCTGGAGGGAGATGCTCTCCCCTTCACTCCCCCACTCACGGTCCCCGAGATGCCCCAGAGAGAGCCACACGGAGACCACAGGAAGGGAAGCAGAGAGAGAGAGTTCATTAACATGGCTGGGGGTATATATAGGTTTTAGGGGAATCCAGACTACTACCAAAAAAAATCAAGGGATAACAACCAATGGGAAAGGGTTAACTAAGGGCCAATAGGGAAACTTAAACAGAGGCCTTCAAGGACGAATTCCAGAGGACTTAGCTACATAGATAAGGGGTGTCTCAGGGGGTCTTGGGAAGAAGAAGGATGACTAAGTAAAAAAGACAGGGAATCCGTTTTACAACACAGTAAAAGCTTCAGTTTTTAAGGCACTATGGATAGCTTCTTCATTTTCTTCACAGGTCCGTTTCTGGCATGATTTTTCCCATTTCTGGTACCGCAAGTCCTCTGCCACAAAGTCTCAGATTTCTGAAAGCAGCACTTAACATGACCATTATATGACATCACAAAATGAAAGAAAACAGAAATACTCTTCCATCCAAGACTGCTAGAACAGAGTTTCCAACCATGGGAATCAGAGGAATACACCACTGCTGCCTCAAGCTGCTGTTTAGAGTAGTTTGTTATTTTTCTATGAATTGTATTGGGAGACGATAGAACTTGTTTAGGAAGGTTCCATTTATCATTCTTATTTTAAATGCAGATACAGCAGTAAGTGTATATACATCCATTAAATTATGCTACCACTGTGTATGAACTTCCATCATGTCCATCATGTGCATTTCCACTGACCAAGGATGGCTAATTTCTCCAGGACAGAAAGGGAAAAATGTGCCACTACCTATTAAAAGAAGAAGGGTTGAAACCAATTTATGCTGTGGATTGGTATGGGCCATAATTTGTTTTTCTGTCAAAGAGTCAGGATGCCAGTCTTTGGAAATGATGAGCAATCTTAAAACTGATTGTAAATTGCATCTGACTGATTGGCAATGTAATCAGCTGAAGCAGGGGAAATCAACACTGGGCATGCAAAGCACTTTCTCCTGCCAGCAGGTCATGCAGCTGCAGCAAGTTCAACAAAATGGCACATCTTTCAGTGCACGAAAAAGCACAAACTTGACAGTCCAACCCCATGCAAACACTTCACTTAAGTATCATTGGGTGTTTTGTTTCCCCTGTGACTTGCTCTTGGCTAGTATCCATCCACTCAGAGCCTCTTCAAATGCCTGCTTGTGCACTTTATACAGCAATTTGGTTTTATTGGACATTCATTACAGTGGCCAGCTTCTGTGTAAAACTGTTATGCACTTATTAGGAGAGATGTTGGCACTTGAATTACACTTTTTTTCTCAAGGCTTTTCCCTTGCCCACTGAGTGATCGTTAATGTGGATGAAAAGTGTGGGCTCCCAGGAAATTATCAGAAAAGAGTTCCCTGCCAGACTATTGATTTCACTGTGTTGTTTTGATTTCTTGCACATAGTTGATTAAACATGAGAAGACTCAACAAGAGAATATTACTGGTAAGTTAAGTTCTGTGTGGTCAGTATACATGGATAAAAATATGTAATGTCTACTTTGTATAAAACATATATTTATAATACACACTTAACCTTTTGTGGGAGGCCTTCCTAGACAGCATCAATCTATTATAATAGTCATTAATTTAAAATTTGTTGAAGCTTGGTGAGCAGAGCTGCTGAAATGTTAGTTGTGTCAGCTAACAGGAAAATATTCCCTCCTCCCCAGACTGGAAAATCAAGGAAATTATTAAACCCTTAGAATCAGATCATTGGAGCCATTTTCTGAAACTCAGATATTTAGAATTTTTTCTTTGTGGATGAGCAGTCTTTGATATTGCTGCAGTTATTTAAGTAGGAAGATGCAAACAATAAGTACAAGAAGATTGAAAACATTGGCAGTGATAAAGGGATGTCCAACTGAGCTATTCAGACCATGGGCTAGAACTGCAAACTCTATCCGTGCTGCTCCTTTTGGAGTACAAACTGTGTACTCACACAGTAGAGCACATGGCCTGGATCTCCTTCAGGTCCAAATAAGTGCACTTGGAGTACATATTTTTATATATTTTCAGCTAAAAACGCTCTCTAGAAAAATGAAGTCCTCTGCTATAACTTGCTAAAAGTGCCAGACTTGGCAAAAGCCAAATGTATGTATTACATGCTTTGGATTGACAACAGATGAATGGGTCTGTTGAGAGGAAAAAGAACTATGGAACACTCCTTAGGAGTGTGAGAGGGGGAAAGGACCATCTGAAACACTTCTCCTGACTTTATCTTCAGAGGGAACTAATTCATTCCTTCAAAAGCTAAGCCTGAGAGTTAATCAATATGGAGTGAGTGATGCCCAGGGTCTTAGACCACTTGTCAGGCTTTGCTTTCATTAGCACAGCAAAAGATCAGATAGACAGAAGCAGGTGATGCCAAAGATTTAATATTTGTGCTTCAGATGTTTGAGGTGTTTTACCTTAGATTAGCTCTAGTGTGGTCTGTGGGCAAAATATCCCCAATAAGCCTGTTGCTTGAAGCTGCCCAAAATATAACTATGCCTTGAATATCTTCTCTCAGTACAAGAGAGCTTTCAACAAGAGATCATCCTCAGAAGTACCATGCTGCATTTTCATCTGTGTTACAGGAGATGATGGAAGGAGTTTGGGTGGTGTTGTTTGTTTTTTTTTTTTTCTTTATGGTGTCAATGCCTTTAGAAGTCGGAATCAAGCTTAATTTCTTCTCTTGGCTAAAGTCAGGACTTTTTCTGTTTCATGTTCTATCTGTCCTGTTCTCCCTGCTTCATGAGCAGTACCATGCCACTGTTACCCATTTCCACTCATTCCAAGCTCCTTGTTGGGTCACTGGACACAGGCATGTCCAGCAGGGAGGGGTAACTCTTATGTATACAGAATATACATTGGAGGAAACTCTTGACGATCTGTTACCAGTGTTTTTAGATCTAAAGCTCATATTCTTGCACCTGTTCAATAGCACTGCTCAGTCCCAGTCTGAGGAAGTCTGTGAATGTAGGAGGTGAACTTAGGCTAGTGGAAATCCTCACAGTTTCTTCCTCAGAGAACTGAAAGGTGGACAGAAGCAGAGTTGAGGTCTCCTGCTGTAAGCTGTACCCACACTTTGCAATAGCTGAACAAATTTTTGGAAGCCCATACCTAATCTAAAGAACATGATTTACAGAGATTCCCAAGCTGCAGTTTCTGACACCTACTGGTCAGTTATTAACTAGTTTCAGCTATGGGACAGGTTTTCTGTGGTTGGGATGATTTTGAGGTTTCCTTAGACATCATCCAAACACTGTTCCTTTCATTATTAATATCCACCTCCTCTTACACAAAGCCACCTAGCTTTTTCTTTGTGTCCATTCTAGAAGCATATGAGCACTGCTTGGCATGATCTTCGGTACAATCCAGTGTAGTTGTGACTTCATTTCAGTACAAGCCTTGTGTCCTGATTTAACCCCAGCCAGCAACAAAGCCCCATGCAGCCACTCACTCACTCACTCACTCACTCACTCACTCACTCACTCACTCACTCCCTCCCTCCCTCCTCCAGTGGGATCAGGGAGAGAATCAGAAGAGTAAAAGCCAGAAAACTTGTGGGTTGATTTAAGGACTTTTTAATAGGGAAAGCAAATGCCGCAAATACACAAGCAAAGCTAAACAAGGAATTCATTCACTGCTTTCCATGGGCAGGACAGGAGTTCAGCCACCTCTAGGAAAGCAGGGTCCCATCCTGTGTAATGGTTACTTGGGAAGAAAAACACCATCACTCCAAATGCCTCCCTCTCCTTTTTTCCCCTCCTTTTCATACTGAGCATGATGTCATATATTATGAAATATCCCTTTGATCATTTGGGTATCCCGTCTCAGCTCTGTCTCATTACAACCTCCCATGCATCCCCAGCCTCTTAGACATTCTGGCAGTAAGAAAAACAGAAAAGGCCTTGGCTCTGTGTAAGCAATGCTTAGCAAAACCTCTCTATATTATCAACCCTGTGCTCAGCACAAATCCAAAACATAGCCCCATACTAGCCACTGTGAAGAAAATTAACTCTCCCACGGCCAAATCCAGCACACCTTGAAGAAGCAGGCTTAGAGATATCTAGGGAGGTTTTGCAGGAGCACATGCAGTGCCTGATTTCTCTCATTTCCAGCCTAAAGTGACTGCTTGTTTCCATGCCAGGACAGAGCCTTTTATGGTTTTTGTGTACCTGTTTGTATTGCCAGAAAAGTTGCTTATCCTTGTGCTGCTGGATAATGCTATCATATCTGATCAACACAGGAGTGCATACACATTTTTTGGATGCCTTTTTTGGATGCCACATGAAAATATGTGGCTGATAAGCTTACTGCAATGGGTGGCTAGTCAATGCTGTCACAAATGCCTTCTGAGTAGAGGATGCATGGTGGCTGTGCCCTGCGAAATGTCTATGAAATTTCAGAGAATTTTGTCATCCCAGTTGGAACAGTGAGAATCAGTATCTTCAGCAACTGCACAAACAGTCCTCATCACAATTTCCAAATATCGCCAGGTAGTACCCATGTCAACTTTGCCTTCAATGCAGGTGGAAATAATCCACTGAGTAGGAAGAAACAGTCTTGGTAGTATGGAAGATGACACTGAAGGAATAAAAAACAATAGGATGTATGTTTATCTCTTTAACGTTCCCTTACCTTTTAGAGGGGCTCAATCTATAAAGTCTTTTGGGCAAGTGTGGTTATGCAGAACATGCCTTCCCCTGCTGTTTGTGCCCTTTTTGATCATGTTACCCGCTGCTGGGATACATTTCCTGCTTCAGTGCTTCTCAGAATATCTCACTAGTTGAACAATGTATCAGAGAGAAATGCAGCACATAGGCTGCAACCAAGAGTTTGTGGGTTAGAGTGGGGGCAGAAGGGGAAATAGGCTAATTCATCATTCCTTCAGGTGACAGTGTGGTTAGCAGGGGCTATGGGTGAGTGGAAGATTGCTAAATCCTGTCTTAGTTGCTGACAGAGCTCACTGTGAGGCTGAATAAAGGCTAGGGAGGTAGTTATGGTTAATTAGATCCCACAGGACAAAATCCAGCTTCCTCCACTTGGTCCAAGGAAGCTTTTTATTTTCACTTCTACAGTCAAAGAGAAGCTTGGGTTCCATAGTCCCACACCAGAAGCACTTTGTCTCTTCAGCCCTGACAATAAAATCTGCCCTGACCTAATGCCTAGGTTTTGACTGAAACACACAATCCAAGTCCTGCTGCTTCATGGCCCCAAGTTCCCTGCCACAGAAGGACTTTGTAGGCCACCTATTTTAAATGGGTGCATACACTTGTGGATATGTCTATTTTGATATATGCTTTTTGTGAAAAGGGTGTATTTCTGGAAAAGAATGAACAGTATGAAAAAGTGTATAGAGAAAAAAATTGTATTCAGAACTAAGGATGAAAAGAGCTTGATCAAACCTGATATGCTCACAGATAATTGTGCTTTTACAACACTTTTCACTGTGTTAGTCAAGTTAAATGTTTTTTTTCAGGCATGATAGAGGCTTTTGCATTATTAAGATGCCTCTACAATGTGTGGGTCTGGTGAGAGCTTGTTACAGATTATAAACTTGATGGTGTTTCTTCACTACTACTTAGTTTTTATCTTCACTTACTTTAATATTCTGGGAGGAAAAGGCAGACTTTGCACAATCTTCAATGTTTTTGCTGCAGCACATTTTTCTTTGGGACATGGGAAACATTTCACCATGATGAGAGAATTGGGGTTATTAAGCTTAGAGAAGAGAAGGCTTCAGAAACACCTTAGAGCACTTTCCAGCACCTAAAGGGACTACAAGAGATCTCAAGGGCATGAAGAGAGAGGACAACGTGGAATGGTTTCAAACTGAGAGACAGCATGTTTACTTCAGATACTGGGAAGAAATTATTTAACTGTGAGGGTGATGAGACACTGGCATAGGTTGCCCAGAGAAGCTGTGGATACCCCAATCCCTGGAAGTGTCCAAGGCCAGGTTGGATGGGGGTTTGAGCTACCTGTTCTAGTGAAAGTTGTTCCTGCCCATAGCAGTGAGGTTGGAACTAGATGGTCTCTAAAGTCTCTTCCAAGCCAAACCATTCTATGATTCTATGATCCTTGAAGTCCCATCTTTGCTGATTACCTGGACATGCCATGAAAAAAAAAAAAAAAAAAAAAAGACTATTGTTTTTCTTTTAGTTATTGATATTTCTGATGCAGGTGTGCTTTAAGTTAGCCTAGCGTACTACTTGTTCATACCTGCCATAAACATTTTTATTCCTGAGTACAAAGATACTTTTGTCGTCTAAACACTGTTTAATGTCATAAACATGATAAAAAAATAATCAATACAAAATTAATATGTTTATAATACATATCTCTTAAATAATTTTGCATAGAAGAGATAAAGAACCATTATTGAACCATTTACTTGTAGGGACCATGTTGATTTCCAGGCAGTGGCTAAAACTGCTCTAGTAGCTAATTATTAATGGTTTGAAAATCAGTGAAGTAAATATTAGGGCCACATCTATAACATAAAAATTCTAAATCTGAAACATAACTTGAGATTGTTTATCTAATGATATTACTACTTGTATTACAATAACACCCAGAAATGCCCACTGAAATCAAGTTTTCATTTATAGTCCATTATAAAATTTTATAAGACTTGGAAAAAGTGCAATTTCCTTTCCTTCTATACCAGCTTCCCCCTGAAAGTACACTACTGCCACCCACACACATTTAGACTATCTTTATACCTCTTTAGGTGTGTATTTTGTGATTCATGATTGATGATTAATAGTGGGCTTTAGAGCCTTTCCATGAAGACTATGTTTACTTGGTAAAAGACAAAGAATTTACAGCCTAGAAACATTGGTGTATAATATCTATGCTTGTGTTTTAACACCAGCTGGCAACTCACAATCACTCACCTACTCAGTTGTAGCAGGGAGAAGGAGAGAATTGGAAGAGTAAAAGTGATAAAACTCACAGATTGATATAAAGACAGTTTAATCGGTAAAGTAAAAGTTGTACTTGCAAGCAAAGGAAGCCAAGGAATTAATTCACCCACAAGACAGCATGTAGGATAGATAAGAAACTGAACAAGAAAATAATGACATGGAAGAATGTCTAGAAGGAGAGACATGAGGAAGCCAAACATCTAATTTATGATTATATAGTAGGTCAAAAGACATAGAAAGAGTGAATCCAAGCTGTGTCATCCCCAGCCCTGTACACCAGATTTCAATATCTGGTATTGGTTTGCATCATTGCAAAACAACACAACAAAGCAATGATAAGATATTCCAATCCTGTGTCAAATTGCCTTCACATTTTATCCTTTCAAAAAAATTTGGCCCAGATGATTGTATTTAAATGAGAACTTTGCTGCAAATACTTTTTACTAAAATAAATACTGATTTTGCATAATAGACAGGATATATTTCTAAGAGATCTCAGCAACTTGTTTGTGTATATCTGGATGCATGAAAATGTGGGTTCGACTAGAGCAATTGAAAGTGTTGGATCTTCTGTACATACTTTCTCATTTTGAAATATTAATAACTGGTTCAAAAGTGTGATTCAGAAGTTGCCTTTGGAAAACAGTATTGTCTCCAGTGCCAAGTAACTATGTAGAGTGGTAGTTTCCTAGGATCTGAAGCTGAAGCAAACACCCTTTTCATGCAACATTACTCTCTTATGACTGGGGAGTGTTTTTGTGCCATTGTATCAGATTTACTTGCCTTTAGAGATGAGTTTTTCAGGGCTGCATACTTAGTTTCCTAGATTTTGTCTGAGGAAGTTGAACTGGAACTCATGTTTCTGAGAATGGCACCTTCTTTCATCTCTTTTTCATCTGGGAAGAAGTTACTAGTGAAAACAGCATGTTCCCAGCAACTGAGAAGTTTTTACCTGCCTCATAATAAGGAGAATGTTGGCTTCGTGTAAGAGGTGGATGGTAATGCATGTGCAATTAGCTGATGTGGAAGGGGCTGTAGGACAAGGTTCTCCCCTGCTGATAGAATAACCACTGTGTCAGAGGCACTGTCAGTCTCACTAGTCTGGCCTTAGTGTTAAAGACTGAGCCATCTTGATGTTCACTCTACACTGGGCTCTAAAATTTGGGATACAATATACTCTACAGGAGTGATGATCAGTGAACTCCTACAGAGTTAAAGGCAGCATGACGTACACGTCTGCCAATTTAGGAAGTGCTTCACTCTCCAAACGTTCTACAAGTCCTCAGGGATCTAGATTTCTCTATTGCTTTTGGCCAAGCAGTGGCAGAATGGTAGTTGTCTAACAAGTGGGTGGCTCATGAATTGTAATGTTTATCCCTAAAATGGCAAAACTTCAGCTCTGCATCTCCTAGATGCTTTCTGATTTATGAATTGTTACTGAACACAAAGAGTTCCAGAAACAGAAGTATTTGGAAAAGGGTACACTAGGAAATTAATATGTATGTGAAACACAGTTCCTGGAACTTCTGGGCTGTGGAAATATCAGCAACAACAAGGAAAATAGCAGAGTTTATTAAGACTATGATCAGCTTGCCCACATTAACTCTCCATGCAATCTGTCTCAGATGTACTTGGAGTACAGAAAGTTGTCTTTTTCTGAACAATATCAGGCAGCAAATAAGAAGCTGACTGCATGGCCTGGAGGTCAGATCAGGACAGATTTACTGTCAGCCATCTGAGCAATGTACAAGTGTCAGCCCATTAACTGAAAGAGGATGACTGTGGAAATTTTTAAGGCTTGGTTTCTGTATCTCTAGCACCTGCACTCCCTGTTAGTTATAAAATTTATGACAGAAAGTGCTACTTCTGAAGATATTCACGTCTCTGATGCTAGATGAGCAGTTTAAAGTTTGAGTGTGAGACTTAGTAGGAGATTATTAGGTTCTGCATAATTCTACAAGAACTAGATAATTTTACACCTTGTTCCCAAGAGCAGTACCCAAAATTAAAAGTCTATCATATACTGTGGTAAAATATGTCATAGCATTTCATAAGAGTGTAGTTCAAGGCATAAGATATCAAACTCATGGCTCATCTCATCTTCTATTGTCTTCAATAGTAGCTGCAGAGAAGTAGAAAGAAAAGTGCAGAAAAAGATAAAAAAACCTGCTTAATTCCAGAAGATTTGTTATTAATAGCTGAAGGACACTTGTTTAAATTATAGGCATTTATATCTCCACCCAAAACTTGGATCATTAAGTCAGTAGTGTTGCTAGTCATATAACTGTCCAGTATCCCTTTGTATCATGCAGCTGTGTATTGCACAGCCTAATTATTCATTGTCTAGAAATAATCAGCAATTGTCCCTTCTTGTTTGATTGAAGGCCTCCTTTATGCCAGAGGGAAATAGTAGTCCCCAGTCCTCCTGCCACACAACATTTGTTTTTTAACACTTTATTATGTCTCCTCTTGCTTTTTTAATTTCTACAGGAAATCACGTTATTCTTTGCAATCACTATTCATGGAGGAGGGTTTCATTTCATCTCCTAATCATTATCATTCTTGTCAAAACTCCACCTCTGTTTCTCCACGTCCTTCAATTGTACTGACTTCTCTTTTAGTTATTCTGCATAAACACATTATTTTTGATATCAGATGCTCAGTTCTCAATGTACAGCAATATCCACTTCATTCACTCAAAACTTTTGTCAGGTATTATGACCATCTGGCTCACTGGCCAGGCCATGCACAAGAAGAAAAATGACTCTAAGAAACAGCAAAAAGTTGCAAAGAAAGGAACACCATCACCATCCAACCTCTTTAGACATGCTCTCCCATTAAGACTGAAGTGACTGACTGAAGGCTGCTGAGCTATGTCTGACACAATATTTTAAGTGCAGCTTCGTTGTTTGTGCTGCTTGATATTGGCTGTAGGAAGGCTGTGGGAGCACTGGGGGCTTTCAAATAACTCAAATTATTTTGTGTAGAAGAACTGAGGCACCCATGGCAATCAAACCTGACAGCTGTTGGACAATTCCTTACACCTGGAGACACCCACTCCTCTTGCTCACTAAATCCAGGAAGATATATTGTTGTTTACCTGTGTGGATATTTTGATGGGCAAAATTTTGGCCGTTCTCAAAAACCAGGCACAGAAAAAAAAAAAAGCACGGGCATATTTTGTCATTTCCCAGGTTTCCACACCACCACGTGATTCCATATGATTTTCCACACTAATTCTATAACCTTGTTGAGTCCAGCTAGTAATCATAATAAGAAAAGTTGAAATAAGAAAAGCACTTTTTCTCCATGAAGACAGTGACTGCATTGAGGGTCATTTCCTATAATCTCTCACAGAAGTTTGAATAACAGAATATGTAGGGAAAAAAAAGTGATGAAGTTACAAAAATTGATTCTTTTTTTTTTTCCCAGCTTCTTGAGAAAAAATAGTATGAATGAAAAAGAGTATGAAAATAACTTTAAAAATCTTTTGTTTTATCAGTTCCCTGATATTTTCTATTAGGCAATATATTAAAAAAGTTAAAAATGTTTTTAATTGTTTTTCTGTGTCTCCATTGATATGTCAAATCAAATTTTAAGTACAAATGTATTAAATAATGTAAAAAAGACTATGAAAAAATGAGGTGTTTTTGCAGAATGGTTTTACTTATTCCATATATATATATATATAATTTTTTCATTATTAACAAAATCAGTGGGAACCATTTGAAGGAATTCGTTGATTTTCCATACATTTCCTCAAAATGTAGATTTTGATGGAACTCCATTCACTACCACTCTCTTGGCTGAGAGAGATTTTTACCCAGCAAAGAGTGCACATGTGCAGTTTCTCCATCAATGAAGACAGTTTCTCCAGGAGAACTCTGTATGAAATGGTGTCAAAGGTTTTACTAAAGTCCAGACACAGAACATCCACACCCTTTCCCTCAGTTATCTAATTCAGTTTAAGTCTGTTCTTGACTTTTTCTAAAGTTTAGGTTCCAGTTTAAACCCATTTTGATGGAACTAGGTCAGAGTAAGGATGATCAAGAGACCATTAATACTGACAAAGAATATTGTCCTG
>JAWWEE010000001.1:32101192-32169666 GCA_035221455.1 Xenops minutus | reverse complement strand
ATTTTTTTTTTTTTTTTTGTGAAGACCCATAATGCAGATGAACTATATTTCTGAGCTCTTTGGTAAATGTCATGAACTCCACATCATGATTTCTCCTTCCTCATTATTATAAAGTGAATGGAAGAAGCTCATCTTGCTCAGAACTTTAAACTGAAAGAGGTTTGGAATTGTGAGTGACAGTCTCACAGGGGCTCTCAAATCTGGTATAAAGGAAGAAATAGTTAATGTTTAAACTTTCAGTTTCAGAAAATTACAGTTTCAAAAAGAAATTGAGAAACAATCACCTCTACTATCTTGCCTTCTTTCATATTACCAGACAGATTTGGGCTACAGAATGATTGCAAGATCTCAAACCACCTTATTTTTTTTTTTTTCTTTCCTTGCTTGTATATCTAAATCATTCTTTCTCTACCTTCAGTCCCACTGGTAGTTATTACTATGGGACCCCCAGACCATGTTCCATTGTCTTCTATTGAGACATTTGAAATAATGATGGTCTCAGAGAAGGAGAAGGCTGTGTTTTGTATCAGACATTTTGCTGAAAGGAAGTGTCTTTCATACAAGATTCACTAATCATAAGAAACCAGGTTTTGTCACATGTATCTATAAATATAATCATATGGTATATAAATAGAATTGTTTTTAAATAGAATAGCTGTCAAGGTCTTCAGTCAGGCTTCATCAGCAGCTCTTTAAGAGAAAAGGCTGATTGAAAAGGAAAGTCAGTCAACAGCAATTTAGTATGAGGGCTAATAATCAACACTTCAGTTTCATTTCTGTTAAGCAAAAGGAAGTCATTTGACATAGATGTCACTAGGAAGGGTACAACACAAACACTTATGCTTTGCCGACCTCACAGGAACAGAAAAAAACCCAAAACAACTACATCTATATTATAAAGTTGGTGCATGATACATCATCCATGTGGTTACCAAGGGGGTATTTATATTTTAAAGAAAAGAAAATTTGTTCTCTTTCAATCCTATCTCCAAATAAATTGAAATAAATAAGAAAACCATACAAAATTTTATATTTTCAAAATTTGAAAACGGAAAATTATTTTTATGGGGCAGTTGTATAGCAATATGTGCATATTCGATATATTGATACTAAATCTTTGTGTAATGCATTCTAGTGAAGACCCATTGACGTGTATAAAGTAATCATAAGCTCCTAGTAGCAGTTTCAAAGGTTAATCTGCCGTCATTTATACCTCCTGGATGATTTATCATTTGCAGAGTTAAATTAGAAGCAACATAAAACAGGAGTGCTGTGTTAAGTGTCAGATTCTGAAGACTTCTGCTTGCAGAAGCACTGATTGAGGCCTGTTCAAAGAACAGATTGGAAGGACCTGGGCAACACTGGTGACACAAAGGCTGCTGGAGGGCCTTTTCAACATTTATGTTCTATAGATCTTGAGAAACTACAGATCTTCTTGTATAGCTCAGAAATAAAAGCAACTATGATGTTACGTCCTAGGGTGAGGTACTAGTGGGGGTTGACTACTGAATTTCTTAGTGTAAAGACTTTGAGGGGTGATTTCCATCACCAAATGCATTGGTTCTTCCATCCCAATGTTCTGAAAATTACCAGGAGATTTTCTTCTGCCTGCCACAGGGGAAGAAATTGTCACTCAGCCTTTGAAAAGAAGACGTTTGTGTTCAAAAAATTAATCTAACACTCAAATTTGGGGGAAAAAAAAAAAGACATCTAAAGGTGTGGGGTTTAAAAGAAAATAAACAGAACTTTTTTATATTTCATAGCAAAAAGGTTACCAATATTTCACGAGTTGTTCTTTTTTCTTCCCTACGACAGCATCAATTGTGAAAAAAGATCATGCTGTGCTTGGATAAAGAGCCTTTGCCATTGCCTTTAAAGTAAAGATATTGGAAAAGCTTCCTTGTTCTTAGCATTTTATATTTTGATTGGCATAAAATTTTACTTCACTACAATAATAAAAGACCTTCAATTTTTACTTTCTTATTAGAAAATACATTATCTTACTTGTATCATATTGGTGTAAATATTAAAGTGATGGCAATAAGAGGCTTGTATAGCTAGCAAGGTAGTTATTTATTCTAGCTCACCACTGTGTCTGCCTAACAATAGAATTTCAACAGGCACCAGTAAATTTATAAGACAAAAAGTGTAGACTTCTATTATCAATATAATGATGTAAATATCTGTCATTTTAAGAACAGGCACTCAGAAAACATTTAATGTGAATATCTATAACAAGATAGAAGGCTTTTGCTTAGTAATTATCCATTTCTACTATTTTAAGATTAGCAGAATAGCACTAGCAGGTTGTAAGATTCTTTTAAAAGACAATACCTGACTCATCAAGAGGGTCAGTAATTCCTGATATGCTTGAGCATTTAATTTGATGTTCATAGAGCATTATAATTTTATATACATTTATATTTTATTTATATTTCTAGAATCATATACATATATTTTACATTAACCTATTATTTTAGTATAATAATTTATTTTTTTCTCTCTCTTAGGCCTTTCTTTACGTAGAGAAACAAGTGCTCAATACCCACATTCAGATCCATAGCGGCATAAAGGCAGTATTTTCAAAACTTACCTATGCAATTGGGAGAGTTAAGTCTCAGGTCACTCAGATTCAGAAGTTATTTGTCAGATAAAGTAGCTGAGTAATTTTAAATGAGCTGCTGGGATCAAACCAAAAAAACCCAAAACATGCAAGTACCATACATGATTGGATTCAATGTGTTCTCATATGTCCACATGCCCATACATTTGAAGTAAATAGAACTCTATTTGTAAACCCGAATAAGTTGATAGCAAAGAGCAAACCGAAATTATTCTGCTGCTCATTGATACCTCTAATAAAGTGTCTGACTCTTAGCAAAAGTTGTAGGAAATAAGCCTCTATGGTATGATTTTTTTCTCTGCTTTTATGAATATTTTTTTTCTGCTTTTATGAATACTGGCTATGTATTGTACCTAATTTTGCCATTACTTTATAAGAAATACATTATTTGATACAAGCATTTGCTAGTTTTAATTATTGCATAATTAAAAACAACAAAATTTTTTGAAATCCCCAATTATATCTTAAAAAAAGACAAGTTTTAACAAAACCCATCAATTTCTTCAGCTCTAAAAGTTCCTACTAAACATCTTGGGCTTGATAAAATCTTGTCTGAATTACAGGCTGAGTTCCACTGAAAGGCTGTCCACTTTCCCGTGAGGATACTGAAATGGTTTGGTTTTAAATAGTCTCTCTAAACTTAGATCTAGGAACGCAGACCTTCCAGAGTCTACATTATTAGAAGGCCTCTTTTTATGTCTTTGCCAGAACACTGTGTGACGTGCCTGGCAACTCTGGGAACTTCGGAGACATGCCACCTGCCAGAGTCCTCTATTTTCACACTTTTTGAGTTCAATAATGCTTGTTGTCCTGGTATACACAAATGTCCCCAGAAAAAGAGTCTGTAACCTCTGAAAGCAAACTAATATGCCATCCTGGTAACTATAAAAACTTGAACATTCCTGAGGTGATGAAAGCAATTGCTAGTCTTGAGAATTTCCATACTAAGCATAATAAGAACCTGAAATTATTTTAATTCGTTTTGAAGATACTGTGCAGCTGAGAAAACACATCTACAGGATTTCTATTGTTTTTCAAACATTTTATGTTGCTTGTTGCAAAATTTTACGTGTTTTGTAATTAGAATAATGGGGAAAAAAAACAACCTCCCACCCAAACAGTAAACTGAAAATAATTAATTACAGTGCCTGAGGGAATTTTTTTCTGGCCTGCAATGACCTGTTTTCTTCTTTGATTTCTTTATTTCTTTTCCCCATAAGAATAGGGTAGGGATTATTAATTTTCTTTACTCTGCCTTTGAAACAATCTTTTCTTTCTTGATCTTAGTTTTACATTGTATAGTTTTATAAATGTTTGGGAGACAAAGAAAACACACTGTTTTCTTTCTTTCTCATTAATTACTTCATCTTTATACTGCTTTCACTCTTTCCCAAAGAAAAAGGAAAGAGTAAACTTCTTTGTAAATGTACTCTGCATCACTGTTGGGTTGATAACAATTGGAAAAAGTTCGTTAAACTAGGATGATGCTTAGCAAGTTAGTACCCAAGAAAAAAATGGTTGTAGTGAAACAATAATTCTGGACCATTATTGACTTATAACAGGTTTGAATTATTATACTCTTTCTTAGTAGACTGTGCCTGCTGATCTTGTGTTAGATGCTGGGTGCACTAGCTTTTATGGATTCTTATCACATCGCAGATACTGTCCCCTGAATGCTGGCTATTCCATCAGGGTTTACTTGTTTTCGGGTTTTAGAGGTTTCTACTGGGTTTTTTCTGGATGCCATTCAAACACCGGAACCAACATCCCCGGCAAATGAAACCAAAAGCTGATACTTTTATTTAGTTTGACATAGTTGCACAGCAGGCACCACTTTGAACAGGCATTTAAGCCATACACAGGCTTATTTTCCAAATAGGAACACCTATAGCTTTTCATTTCAGTGATTTTGATACTTTTCATAAATTGGGTATTATATATGTAATATGGTGACTGTCTTTGTCATTATTTAAGGTGTTATTCATGTGATGAAATTCAGACAGCTACTATGTATGCTAATCGCTCTCTATTCCCTTTAAAGTGAAAAAAGTAATTCATGTGAATGACTACAGCAAGTCAGTCACACTCAGTGTATGATTGTCCCACATGTAGGTGTCTGTAATGTTGATGCTTAGCACTAGACAAGATAAATCCAACCAGCATTTCTGTGGTAGGAAAAAGATTTACAAAATGAAGTGGAAGCAGCATCCACCAGAACACAGACACAAGAATCTTCCCAAACAAAGATTTATATAGGTATTTACATATACTCATTTTGAGCTTCCTACCCCTGGCTTTCCTGTTAATACATATCCCAAGCAACCTGCAGTTATAATGATGAAAATTCATCTTCCTGTGTGTCTCCAATGTAATTTTAATCTTTAACAGAATTCAAGTCTGTTCACATTCTCCTTCCAAGACAGAATCCATACTTTGTTTACTTTTATATTCAAAGGAATTTATACTTCCCTATGAAATATAAAAAGAAAATGCTAGGGATGTTGACATAATCTTTCAAATATTATCAGATAATCATAGAATTGTTTAGGTTGAGAAAGCCCTCTCGGATCATTGAGTCCAACTGTTTACCCAGTGCTGCCAAGTCCACCCCTAAACCATGTTCTGAGAATCACATATATATGTTTTTCAAATGCCTTCAAGGACAGTGACTCCACCACTACCTGGGCAGCCTGTTCCTGTGCTTGACAGCCCTTTCAGTGAAGAATTTTTTCCTAGTATCTAATCTAAACCTCTCCTGGCAGTCTCAGCTGCTCCTCAACAGAATTTGTGCTCCAGACCCTTCCTCAATACTGTTGCCATTCTCTGGACTCACTCCAGCACCTGTGTCTTTTTTGTAGTGAGTAGCCCAAAACTGAACACAGAATTCAAGGTGTGACCTCACCGGTGCTGGGTACAGGGGGACAATCACTGCCCTCGTCCTGCTGGCCACACTATTGCTGATACAGGCCAGGGTGCTGTTGGTCTTGGCCACCTGGGCACACTGCTGGATCATGTTCAGCTGGTGTGGACCAGCACCCCCAAGTCCTTTTCCCTGTGCAGCTTTCCAGCCACTCTGCCCCTGGCCTGTAGCACTGCATGGGGTTGTTGTGACCCAAGTGCAGGATCCAGCACTTCAACTTATTAACCCTCATACAATTGGCTTCTGCCCGTCGATCGTAACTACCCTGCAGTCATAACAACAAAAGGTTTACCTCTCCACCTGTTTTCAGAGCAATTTTCTTTCTTGTGGTTCAGGTAACACTTTTTCTTTCAATACTGAGCTACTTTTGTTCTGCACTTTAATAGATACACATTACGTCATAAATAGAAACATATTGGTTTACTTTTTTTCTTTTTCTTTTGCTTAACATGCAAAAGTAAATTAGGTTTAAACATTCAGAGAAGCTAACTATCAAGGTTACACCATTTCTGATTGGCCATTCTGTAAGAATTAAGGCCTGTTTTGTTAGGTAGAAGATCCTGTACAGATTGACAAAGTATTTAGTGAGGTAAAGGAAAACATAATATATTTCACTATATCATACCTGTGAAAAAATGAAATGAGCTTTCATCTAGAGAAGCCCCCCCCTTTTAGGCTTGAAATACACCTAGCAACTTCTGTAGCAACAACTGTATATAGAATTATTTACCTCTATTCAAAATTGCTGAGTTACTCTAAAGTCTGTTCTTATTTCCTTGACCACGGGGCTGTCACACATATTTATGTGTTCAGTTTCCTTTGATTTGCTTTTAGTATGACCCTTACAGGTTCTCTTTGATTCTGTTGTCTTCTTTGGCTTCGTTTACGGTTTGCAGTAGGCATTTCTTCAGTTCAAATACCAGATCGTGCTGACAGTACGTTTAGCTTTCAGGGAGAATTGTGATACTCTTTTAGTCAAGTGGGACAGAATATATATTACTTGATTTTAGATACTTATGATTCTCTTGTTTTATGATAGTTGCCCAAACTGGACAGATGATTCGTATCCAAAAAGTGATTGTTCCTATACATTAACTGCAAAGTGATCTAAAATTTGGTGCCTCAAATACAAACATCTAGCGTGGAATTAAACTCCAGTCACTAAATGAGAACTCTTCATGCAAGTGTCAACTCCAAAATGCAAAGTAACTAAATGAATTGACTTAGGGTGTCCAGAAAATTTGTATGGAGCTTTGAGAAACAACAGAGAGATTTAGACTTTGCATACAGGCAGCTACATGCTGGATGGAAGCCCCTAAGGCAACCTAGTGAGCACCAGACATTCATTTGCTCAACCACATGAAACATAGTCAGTGACACCGAGAGGATAATTCAGCTCACTTTACAGGAGATATCTGTGGTGAAAATCACATCCTAAACATAGGTATCCAATATCTTTGAAATTCATAATGATTAGGTCTTGTTGTTCCTCTGCCAGCTCCTTGTGGATGTCTGATACCGTAAGGCATTATAAACCCACGTATGTGTGTGTAACTAAGCCACATGCTGGACTATCATTAGATTTAGATATTTTGAATGAACCCCATCCCTAAAAGTAGGTAAACTAATCTTTCTTTCTAATCTCTTTCTCCCTCATTCCACTCTTCTGTAAAATGAACAAAATTATACCAAGCATAGTGACATCAGGGTAACTTCTTAAATATGTTAAAATGCTGTTATAATTTCATTAAAATAATTTCATGAAATCTGTGTATAAAAGCAGCTTGTGCTAGCTGAGGAACCAATCCACTAGCTGTAAAGTGCTTTGAAACCCTTCAGTAATGAGCACCATGAAACTTCACAGTAATATATTCTAACAGATTTTTCTTAATTAGCTGCTAAAACTGTAAAGTTAGACCTTCCCCCTACTCCCCCCCCCCAAAAAAAAAAATCATGTAAAGTTAAACATTTTAACTGGCTTTGCCATTTAAACATAAAATATGCTGCGTTCTCTCAGTCAAGAAAAAGTTCCTAGTCCATTGAATTTGCTTTGTCTCTGCATTCCAACGATAACCAGTACAACAGTTATTGTGCAATGGAGTCTGAAGACATTTCTGAGACAATAAATCAGGGACAAAAACAGAGCAGAGTGTTCAATTTCCACTTAATGAACATGATGACACTTATCTAGATGCAGGGAGTGATACATTATGGGTAAGCTGCATGAGAACTTTAAAACCTTCAGCAGGGCTATATTACACGTGCAAGGGAAAAAAAAAAATACTAGAAATTCCAGAGCGCTAAAAAGAAAGTCATATTTAGATTTGTCCCTTAGCTGTCAAAATTCATCCTACTGATTGTGCTACCAGTAAACAGAATGCATATTTCATACATATCATGCATGAAAAGCAAAATCCTTTGAAATATGTCATAGACCTATCATATAGGAAATATTTCCTCTAGAAGCAGATGAGTACCCTTTAACCATAGCTCAGTTAATGACTTCTGTCATTGTGCAAATGAATGGGGGCTCTACAATGGTTCATTTTATTTATTTCCCCTTTTCAACATGAGCAAGTATAATTGTATTCTTTAATTAAACCAATGTTAATTATATTTTGCATACTTAAATAGAATATTTTTATACTGTTATGTACAGCCCTAGACACGTAAATAATACTTAATAGTAGAACAAATATAATGTTCATTCCGTGGCTCCTTTTAGTCGTCTTCCAGTGAAAGCTGTTTTATTTGCCCATGGTGTTGAAGACCACCTAAACCTAGAGGTCCTCCCAGTCAGCAGTGAACTTTCATTTCAATAGAAAAGTAAATGATGGTAATAATGGCTCAAAGACAAATTGTTCTTTCCAAGAGGTTATTTATTTCTGTGCAAGGGAGTAAGGCATTATAGACATAATACTACTTAAATAATGAATCCCAGGCGCTCAGCCTAAAATTGTATGGAAGCTCAAGCAGCTGAAACAGCACGGAAAGATCTTAACTCTAAAGTACTTTACAGCATATCAGAACATGGGGGACACTATGTGAACATCTTCACCAAAAGACATGCAGCATCTGATATAATATATTGCTTCTTTATGTTCCCTTACAACCATTTATTATATTTTTAAGCAAACTCTGCATTCCTTAATAGAAGCAACTTTTTTTTTTTAACTGTAGTCTTTCAAAATCTTGCCCAGCCTTACTGATATTAACTCTTAGAGCAATATTATCACAACAAACAAACTTTTTTAGTATTTAATTTATTATCAGCATATGAGGGTCTGCATATTATTTTTCTCTTCACTTTCATTGAGTTTTTTATAAATAAATCTGTTGGAATGTTGAAAGGAGTGTTAGCCTTTTATCTAATGAATATTTATTGTATTAACTTCCAGAAGAATTGTTAAATGATAACATTTGATATAATTAATTCAGACAACTAGTTCCTGTACTTCTTACTACCTCCCTGCCATCTATGGTTATACAGTCCTCAGCTGTGAGCAACAGATGTCTTCAAGTTTTTTTCAAAGCCATCTACCATTATTGACTTTGTTTTTCTTTTTCTAGACATTTTCACTCTAACCTTCATAGATTTCTTGTGAATATTGCAAGTGAGCTTGCTGTGTAAAATTAAAAAATTACTAAAAATCCCCACTGCCCCCCCAAAAAAAAAATTCAAAGAAATAAAATTCCACTAGCTTATTTTGCCCACTGTCTTCTACCTCTTGTTTATGTATTATGTTGCCTGTGTTCCTGGATTTATCAGATTTTAAAATCTTAGGTATATCTGATTTTCTCTAATCTGGAGAGATGCTAATCATCCTCTTATCATGTGCCACTGCTGACTGCGAAACCCCAGAAGTAGAACCTACAAAGGGCGTGATGTATTTCCAAACCTGAAAACTTTGTAAAAGTTTTGTAAAAGATCTTAGCAAGGCCACAAGATATGGACCCGATGGCAGAATCATCAGAGGAAACATTAGGCTTCTACATATATTAATTACTTGAGTTCACCACTTTTAAGCATACTGGATATTTATGCTTTTTTCCTTTATTTTCTGTGTTTTCCACACAAATTCTTATTGATTTTCAAATTAAACAGCTTGAGATACACTGCATGTTAACTGTCTAATGCATAAAGAATGATTGTTAGTATAAAATAGTAATTAGATTGAAATAGAGAGAAAGGACTTTGGTATCAATTGTGTGTTCTACTCACTTGGTTTGAATTTTGTCTTTGGTTTTAGTATGTGAATTATAGAGAATTAATTATATATTCATGCTGAACGTGACTTGATTTTTTCACTTGCAACTACCATGATTCCACTGGTTTATAATGCATCTCCTCTGGTCTGACCTCTCCCTGTACCACAAATGATTTGAGATTGTAGAAGCATTCTAGGGAAAGATTGTTATATGCTTACTCTATTTTTCCAATTCTTCACTACATCTTCACTTTTCATTACAGTTTGAAACAAGATACCAGACTAGGCAGAATTTTGATCTTACCTAGAAGGGCCATTTATTAGAAATCAAAAGACTATTCCACTTCCCTGAAATGAAATTAATTCTCAAATTATTTTAAGGATATTATTAACTGTGAGCATTGTGGTACTATCTGTCCTGCAGTTCTCTACATCTCACATTAACAAAATATGACCTCTTCTGACAGCTCTGTGGAGCGTTCATCTATTCACTCTTGGAAAAGAATATTGCTACCTAGAGTTATAACCTCAATCTGTGCAAATTATTATAGCTCAGTTGGAAATTAGTGCAACTATAGCAATTTATACCTGCTGAGCATCTGGTCCCTGGAGAGTTCTGAGGAAAAGAAAATCTAAAAAAAAAAAAAAAAGGTAAAAATCTTTACTGATGTCTCACATCTAATTTAGATTCTCATTTAAACCTTCTTGGCCAGCTTCTCTTCCAGTGCTAGTTCCCTGAAATTAATGGATTTAGGCCAGCAGGGAGGTTGACATGTCGTTTTTGGATCAGAGGTTCTTATTTTCCAAGAGAACAAAACATATTCTTCACATGGAAGCAACACTGGAAAATTTTCAAGTTTATGGTAATTTCCAGGCTGGACAAAATAACCTGGTGATCAAGCCATGACTGGTTATTGTTCAAACTTAATTACAATGCAGACCAGTTGCTCAGAATTCCTAATTCATGCTGGAAGCAACATGTTTCAGGCATGGAAAACTTCCAAGCTGGCTCCTTCACCAACCAGAAGATTTTACCAGAGGTTTAATTTTAATTCTGAGAATAAAATAAAATAAAGGCTGTCAGAATCCAGCTGCCTCTTGCATTGTCCTACACATTATTGCTACTGTTCTCTTGTGATATTTGTCTGGGTTTCCATTGAGATACAGGCATTTATTTAATTTTCTGAATAGAAGTTCTGTACAGATAATGTTGACTGCATGAAACAAGCCTGCAAAAGCAACATCAACCCTGGTCATCAAAGGACAAGACATATTAGGAGCAAGTGAAACAAGCTATAGAAATGCTCTGAAGTTGCTTAGAAGTTCACAGTGAGATGTCAGAGAGACCATGTACAAGGAAAGTGATATTTACATGCAGTTTTAAGATTTTTAAATCAAAAGAGAAGGCATTTGTTCTCAAGGTTTTGACTGTAAGTTATTTGACATCCTGGATTCAAGTGCATTTCTTTAATCCTAACTTATGTTGATGTTACAGGTGTTCCCTGATGACTTCTTAAGACAGTTATTGCTTTCTGCTGGGCCCTAATATCCAGTTGAACTCTTGTAAATGCATGCTAGATCCACAATACTCCTCGATAGCTGTGAGAGAGGGATTTTAGTGGTTTATTTAGGCAGTCCACAACAGGGTCTGGATTGTTGTGATAAGCTGATTTCTTTTACCCTTTTGATGAAAAATTAATTTTAGACAATTACTAATGTACACATGGAAGGCATTTCCACCTTTCACAGAAGTAATTTAAAAGCAACTTTCCTTTCACATTTTTTTTTAAGGATGAGAGGAATGCCTCCCTTCCTTGTCTGTTTCTCACTTTCTATTGGGGAAAAGTTCCATTGAACAAGAGTGGAAGGCAAAACTACTGTGATTAAATGAAAAATGCCTACAAGGCTGCAACTTCTTTATTTTTCAAAAATATCCTTCTGTAGCTTTCTTTCTACAAGTCTAAAAGAAATTATTAATTCAGAGGTGCAGCTTGTTGGGACTCAGCACAACAGTCAGCTGATATGTTCTGATACTTTGAGAATCTTTGTTCAGCTGTTGATAAATAGCATTAGTCACTTTCGATTTGTCAAATAATTTCAAGATTGAGGAATCTGGAAACACTACTTATTTCAGACCAGCTATTTGCCTCCATGTAAGTTTCCAATACATCCATGTTTCATGAGCTTTTTATCCTATTCACATCAATTTCAGCATCATATCTCAAATCTGAGAGCTACCAGATCCTCCTGAGCAGCGCCTGAAAGGTTCAGGTCATGGATGAAGGTTCTCTGGGTTTCTGTGTGTCTCCTTTAGTAGTACTGGAGGAAAAAAAAAAAAAGATTAATATAATGAAAGATATTGAAAGGTCACTAAGGAATGCATATTCACTATTTCAGTTAGAACACTATTAAAATTTAAGGATAAGGCTTCAAACCAAATGAAGTTATTTGTTGGATGCTGCATAATTAAATTACGCTATGGGATATTGAGGAAACCGGGAACATAAATAGGTTCCAGAGGAATTAGAAAATTTATGGAAGATGGGTCCAACAGTGACCATTAAATATGATGATCTAAGTACAAACTCTGTCACAGAAACTCACAAACTGCTGCAGGCTGGGGAAATATGCCAAAAAAATAATCCATCTGCTTCTGTTTTTCTTTTTTTTTTTTTAATGAGAACATTAGTACTCACTGCCATTGGTCACCAGATTCATACGATTATTTATTATATTTTAAGGAAAAAAAAAACCAAACAAGTTGCAATCTGAGTCAGACACCACAAGCATATATTTTAAGAACCAAAAACAATCTATACTGGATATTGTTACACTACAAAAAATACTGCTAAGGGTGGGCAAATTTTCAAACAATTTGTCTTTTAGTGATTCATGATTAAATCTTAATGTAAATTTGAATTTCAGATGCATAAGCATGTCATCTGTTTATCATACCTAAACCTTAAGTACATAAAAAAAAAAAAAAAATATTTAATGCCAAGCTTTTTTCCTAATTAGGTTGCTAATTGTTGAAAATAGCATTGCATCATAATGAGATATCTTTGCAGTATTTCTTTTATGTGAAACTCCTTATGGGTTTGATAAAATATTACTTACAAGGAGAATAAGATGTTAATTTTAAGTATCTTATTTAGTACAGGATCCAAAACTGGAGAACTCACTGATAATCCCTGTAATTATTAAAATTAATGGAAGAATGACATAACTTTCAAGAAATCACACAGTTTACATGACACTCTTATGCCCATGAATGCAGAAACTGAACTCCAAATGCAAATTATTTCTGGGAAAAAGACCTTTGAGTGGTAGGTGGGATTTTTTCTGAAACAAACCCTAGAACTTTTCCATAAGCCTGTGGAAGTGAGAGTAAGTTAGACTTTTGCAATTCATTCCTGTCCTATTTTTTTTTTAGTCACAAAGAGATGTGTTGCACTAGATTTTGGTTTGGAAGAGATAGACTTTTTATTGAATGGTGTTAGACATTATGTGAAATGAAGGATAGCAACAGGAGAAAAAAAAAAACAGGACAGCAGGAGAAACAAGAAAAGAGACTAGGAGAATAGAAGAAAATGGAGAATGAGGAGGAAATTATGGCAGAGCTGTTCACATAAGTTCAAAGGTGTGAATTCAAAGATGTCTAGAGTTTGACTGTAATGCAGAGAAGAAATGGAAGGAAAGAGAGTGAACTGAGTCAATAAATCAGCAATGTACTGACACCCTGGTTGATGACAGCAACTCCAAAATAGATAAAATATTAAATAAAAAATTAGTTTATCTCCTAAGAAGGAAGATGCTTCCTGGAGTGAGAAGGCAAAGGCATTATCAAGAGTATTTTTGAGAGGTGAGATGAGAAGGTCCTTTCACATGTCTGCACCAAAGTTTTATAAAGGTAGCAATGAAAAAGGGATTCTGCTATTGATGAATTCTTTCAACAGTAAAAGGAGAGATACTGGGGAGATGAATTGTTTCTTGGTGCTCTAGTCCTGTTGGTGCAAGCTTTCTGAAAACATTCTGGGTTTAGACTTGCAGGCAGTACCTTTAACCTGTGGACTTCTCCAGGGGTGATCTCAAAATTAGAAGTTGAAGTAAAATATGTTTTATCATCAATTTTTTTATCATGTGTCTTTGTTTTTGTTTTGTTTTTTTTTTTTTTTTAATACAATAATTTGGTTCATCCATTTTTTATAAAGCTGGAAAATTTCAAGAGAAATAAAAAAAAAAAAAATGAAAACTAAGTGTAGTTGCTAAACACAACCCTGCACTAATTTGCTGCCTCATATTTAAATTCCAAACTCCTAATGTCAGTGGAATTAATGGCTAAAGATATCATAACGCGTATGCTGAATTCATTATAGATGTAAGAGGATTATTCTGATCAACCAGATGGAAATGCATATTTCATCACAATACTACAGCCTTAACTCTGGCCCAAAATAAACAATGTTTTTCCATCAGTGATTTCAGTATGTAAACAGAACATAGCACACAACCCTGCTGAAAAAGAAACAGTTATGGCTGAGATTTTCAAAAGCAGTTAATATATCTGAGCAACCGTGTGACTCCCTGGGCTTTGTAAAGTCCTTCCTAAAACCCCAATCGCTGTACACAGTGAACATGTTTAAAAGAAGAGGTAAGTTTGAAATTTATCAGTTCCTAACATTGCTTTTCTCTTAAAACCTCTAGGCTCTCTTCAGTTGAGCATTACAGTTTGTACAGACTGATACAGTATTACTTTTTTGTTTTCACTTGCTGAGGTAGACCTAGTATTTGAATGTTTAAGGTACACAACAGTTCCCTGAACAAGGGCTGAGGTGCTGTTTCTGGCTAATTGAGATAATCCTATTTATATATGTTATTAATTATGCCTAATCCTCTACTGCTATTCTCGTTTCTAAATGGCCACTTGTTAATATAACTATCCCCAAGTTAGTAAGAAAATTGCTAGAAACTTTTTTTCCCAAAGCTGTTGTCCCCTGCACATTCCTGTCTGTTGAACCAATCTAAGACCCGTGTGTCATTGGGAAGGATTTTAAAATGATTTTTGTATAGGATTTTTATTTAATAAGTTTTGCAACATAGAGCAGTGAAGAGAATCAATCGGTATTGAAGATATTCTCTTGTCTATAGTTTCATCAATTAGAATTTGTTTACTATTTTTTCTATTGTTGGTAAAAGGAGCCTCCTTTGCACTCGATGCTTCACTGTTAGATATTGAAGTCAGTTTAAATGCCAATATGTCAGAGTTGTTCTCTTACTCTCAGTGTTATTCACAAAGGCTTGCAAGAGAATCCGGAAATAGGAATGGTCTATCTTCTTTTCAATTTAATGAAGTGACTTTATTCAACTGTTCTGGTTGAAAGTCAGACCATCTAGACTGGTGATATAAAGTTAATCATCCGACATTTGGCTATTGAACAGATTTGGCAAAGTCTCAGCTTGAGTTCAGTAATAGCTTTTTGATTATTCAGGTCCAACTGTAACAAAGTCATTATATTACCAGTGTTACTGCTTCCTGGTTCCTGTGGGTTTTGAAAACTATTCCTATATCAAATGAGAGAGGAAAGTATACATTGAAGTCATTCTACCGTCTCTGTTAGGAAAGAACATACTTTCAATTTACTATAATGAAGGAATAATATTCTGTACACAGTGGTCTAATTAACAACCTAGAAAAACACTTTGCCAAGACTTCTTCATAAACATGTGGGTGAGGATAAGAATGAGAGAGGGAAAAAAAAGTTGTTTCTTGGATAAGTATTCAAAAATGTAACAAATTTATGCAGCACTAAAGTAATTATTATATGTGATATTAAAGACAGTGGATGGAATTAATTAGTTATATTGTAATATTCAGTAATAATAAGGTCTTAAATTCCTGCAGCCAGCTGAACTGATGATTATGTACAAAACTCACTTTTCTTAGGAAAACTATCATCTCTGTGGATGCAATGAATGGTTTATCTAATGCAATATCATTCCTCTGGCCATGATCAGTGGCACCTACTTCAGATGCAAGTACCAAACCACCATAGTAGAAAACTGTGAATTTCCATTTCAGGACATATATCAAGGAGATTCACTGCTATCTCAAATATAAGGCTGTCTGTACTTAAATATTAAATGGCAAATGCACCTTTATTTTTTCTCCTCTTACCCTTTCAGAATTAACTAACACTCCAAGTGGCACTTTATGGCAGGTATCATTACAGTCTTCTTCATAAGCAGTTGAGGAACCCTCTGAAACAATTTTAAGAAATAAATGCTTACTGCTTGCTAATGCTGCTGGCTAGTTATGTTCTCAGCCAGTAGTCAAAAGCTATATCATGTCTTTTTGTACATTAACTTTTTAAGTGGAACTGGTAGTCACAAAAATCAGTGCAATTCATTTTGCTCTCAGTCACATGTGCCTTTACAGAATAAGATGCTCTAGTTATACTTTGCCATGTGCCAGCATATAGAGAGACTGTCCTTAAAGACCAATGCATGCATTTCAGTTTTCCTCTGTGTTGAAAAATGAAGTCTATAGGTTTTCATGAGGTAAAAGAAATAAAAATACCATCTACTTCCTAGGAAGTCTTCAATTTCAGAAGAAAATCAGCTCATCTATAGACCAAATCAGTGTAAAGAGTGTTTATTCCCACAGCTTCCCATTGGAGTAACCAGTGATCCCTTTGCAAAATGGAACTTCAGCTAGTTTTTTCCAACTGTTACATTACCTCTCTTCGAGCCTTCATTTGTTACCATTTTCTGTATTTACTCCCACCCATGCCTAAACTCTTTGAGCACTGTGAGATTGAAAATAAGGAATCAGAGGAGAGTTTTGGGATTTTCTGTCTCTCACTCTACAAAACCCAGAAACTGTTCCACCAGAAATGGAACAATGGGGATTTTTAATCTATTTTTACCATTTATTTGTATCAGCTTTCTGTTTCACAGATATCCTTTACAGGGAAGGGAAGAGGGGTGAAGAATAGGGAGGTGGAGAAACTGGGAAATACTTGATGATTAGCTGGGATGAGACAGGAAAGAGGGGTGGTTACTGTGAGATGAATCATACCCCAGGGGCTTCACAAACCTTTCTGTATGCTTGTAGTACTCCTGAGCTGTAATTATCTCAGGATAGGTAAAAGAGGTACTTTTAGAAATGTCAGTTTTCTTGACTTATTGGAATTTAAGAGCTCAGGCAGCAAACTCAGGGAGTGGGACTTAGCAGCCCTGTAAAGGTTGAGACACCAGTCATTTTGCAATAATAATATGAGGAAAGGAAGCTCTTGATTCCCCCATTCCAGGAAAGCCAGCAGACCTCCTGAGACATTGATTTGTGCCTTGTAAGTAGCTCTGATTTCCTTTTGATTTCCTTTTCTCTCTCTCTCCTCTCTCTCTCTCTTTTTTTTTTTTTTTTTCCTCATTTGCCTTTCTGCAATCAACTTTTTAATTCTCAGAGCTCGTACTGTCTCCAGTGCATCACTTGGAGGGATCCCCAGTGACTCTTTAGCTATGGATCTATATTCCTCTGTTCCTATATCTCCTCAGACTGCTTCAAAGCAAGTTTGTACTTTAAACCAAATCCCTTTATGTGTATTCTCTATTTGTTTGTTTGTATTTCACTTGCATCCTCTGTGACTTTACCATCCCCAAAACAACTACTACCTTGACCATTTTTATGTTTGGTACCAGGCTGGGGGTGAGGTTGGATGGAAAGCAAAACAGCCAAGAACAGGCAATAGAATCTCAGCAGAGAGCTGCTAAGACTGGAACCTGTGTAAGCCACCAATAATGCCTTTGCTGTGCATGGTTTTCATGACACTTGTGCCCTCAATCTGTCCTGCTGCTAAAAAGCAACCTGGACTTGACAATTATTACATAATCTATTTACTGAGTTTCCCCTTATGTTCTGAAAAAATCTACTTGTTCCCAGAATGGAAACAAATATAGATTTAAAAAAAAAAAAAAAAAAAAAAAGGCAATCCTGTATGTTGCAAAGTGTTGGAATTACAGACTACAAGAAAAAAATCTATGCCCAGCAAATTACACAGCTATTGTGTCACCATGTGCTGTAGAAAAGAGGTTTCTCTCTACTCATGGTTATACACAGTGGGTTCCACAGCAGAGAAGAGTATATAGCATTATTCCCTTGTTTCAGGTGCAATTAAGTTATTGTTCCGTCTGGGTTCCCTGCTGAGTATTTATTCACAGTGTGATCTTGAGCAAATTAGTCAGGGCTTGGGTTCAACAAACATTTTGGTGCATTTACTGCAGTGGTTTAATCCAGCCAACAGCTCAGCGCCATGCAGTCACTCAATAACTCCTGTCAGATGGGGAAGAGAATCAGAAGGGTAGTGAGAAAGCTTGTGAATTCAGATAAAGACAGTTTAATAGGGAAAGCAAATGTCATGCATGTAAAGAGAGCAAAACAAGGAATTCATTCACCACTTCGCATGGGCAGGCAAACACTCAGCTATCTCCATGAAAGCAGGGCTCTATCATGCATAATGGTGACTTGGGAAGACAAACACCATCATTCTGACTATCCCTCTCTGCCTTCTTCTTCCCCCAGCTTTACATGCTGAGCATGACATCGTATGGCCTGGGATACCCCTTGGATCAGTTGGGGTCAATTGTCCTGGCTGTGTCTGCTTCCAGCTTCATGTGCATCCCCAACTTCCTTGCTGGTGGGTGGGATGAGAAGCAGAAAAGGCCTTGACTCTGTGCAAGCACTGTTCAGCAATAGTGAGAGCATTCCTGTGCTACCAGTGCTGTTTCCAGCACAAATCCAAAACACAGCCCAACACCGGCTGCTATGAGAAAAATTAACTATCCTAGTGAAAACCAGCACACTTATCAAGGAAGTTCTAATCACATACTTCACTATTTTCCTGAAGCCATAATCCATATGAAGCTAAAAAACACAGCATCTTTTGATTTTTTTTTTTTTTCCTGAATATGTCTTTATTAAAGATACTGAAGTTGTTGTGGATATGTTTCTTGTTAACAATGATCAGAATTTCAAATCTGTTGGTTTTCTTTCAATTTACCTGTTAAAACCAGAGGATTGCATTATTTAATGCTGTCATACCAGTACTCAGGTTTGCCTGTACACTGTTAAACATCTTTGTTTCAACTTCTAATCCCGTTCTTCCAAAAATCATTTTTATTAACAATATAAACAATATGTCATTCCTTTTTATACTGAGTTAATATTCTTTGATGAAAAACATGCATAAAAGAGTTATATGTCTTCCTTAGATCTTAAGAATGGACACTTTTGCCTTTATTTTAAACTTTTGTAGTCAGAGCCAAGACTGAAATAGGTGTTTTATGGAATATAGCGGCTGTAGTATTTGGGAATTCACTCTCTCACTTCTTCAGGAGGTTTAATACCAGCCAGCAACTAAATACCATACAGTTGCTTGTTTTCTAACAGAGAATCGGGGAAAAAGTAAAATTCACAGTTTGAAAGGAGACTAGTTTAATAATTGAAACAAAGTACATAATAATAGCAACAACAATAATCATAATAACGAAAAGGAGAGGGATTACTAAAGTCCAAAAGAAACATTGCTCACTCACTCACTGATGTCCAGTTCGTTCCCCAGCAGTGTGCCAACTGGCCCCAGTTTATACACTGGGCATGGCATTCTGTGATATGGAACATCCCTTTAGCTGATTTGTGCCAGCTGTCCTGGCTATGTTCCTTCCTGGTTTCTTGTGCACCTGCTCACCAGCAGAACATGGGACACAGAAAAGTCCTTGACTTAGAGTATGCACTATTCATCAAAAATTGAAAGATTAGTCTTTTATCAACATTATTCTCATACTAAATTCAAACCCCACAACACTGTCCCATCTAAGAAGAAAATTATCCCAGCTGAAATCAGGACACCAAGAAAGAAAAGAACGCATCTTCAGATGGAACGTTTCCTTCTTTTCATGATTTTTCTTTATAGTTTGACTGTTGTAATCAGTTTTTTCATGACAAACAAATCCCATTTCATTACACTAATATATATCTGCATATTACTTTGATAAAAGAACATTTTTGAGCTGTTTCTTCAGCCAGAAATCCACTATTGCTTTAAGAAGAAGATAAAAATCTTTGAGTTTTAATGACCTGCTGTACCACCGATGACCTCTTGTGCAGCGGAGTGGTTGAAGGCATTCATGTGGTATACCCCTCTGCTGGTATTTGAATAGCTCCTGGGCACCCACTTCAATGTCTTTTGCAAGTTTGCCAAGCAGACTTTATTGATCGGAATGTCAATTACAGTATCTCATATGCTTACATTAAGTACTCTGTCCATGAGAGTGTGGCAGAATGAAAGCTATCAAGGCTGATATTAGGCTGTCAGCCTATGAATTTATAGCTCCTTGAGAGCACGAAGAGAATAAATTCAAAGATAAAAATGCACTAAACATTTTTTACACAGCAACTATATGTCATATTCTGATGTCCAAGCTCTTTTCAATATTTTCCTTTCCAGAAAAACAGAAGTTCTCAGGCCTCATTAATGAAATCTACAGCCCAGTCCCATGTTCAAATAAAACGGTTATCTCACAGAACTCAGAAAGGGAATTAGGTCTTTATGAATTAAAAGCTCATTCAGGCAAAAACTGACACTGAAACTATTACCCATTTTGATGAACAGAGCAAAACTTTTGTTCTGGCATAAAATCTCAAATTCCAAACTAGGTTTCTCTAAAGAGGTGTTGTCAGTTTGTATTCATATTTCTAAACATTTCTAAGCTATTTAATGATAGCGTAGTTCTTAGGATGTCTCCCTCCTAAATGAATAACAGGAAAATAAGTCTAACAATGAGTTTAGCAAATCCATTTCATGAATCTGATTAAACATTTTAATTAAGTTTGATTTATTCTTTCCCTTATTTATCTCCAATTCAGTAAAAAAGTCATAATCATGCCTACCAACCACACCAACTCTAAATGGTTTACATAAGAGGAGCCCTGTTAACACAACAACTTTAGAGTTTTCAGAGAATTGCAAAAATAATTATTTATGGCCAGATGAAATATTCATTAAATCAGAAATGGACTATATTTTAAAAGATTTTGTATGAACTTATACATTCAGATGTAATGACAACTCTCTAACAGTCCATTTCCTTCTAACACATTATAGCCGGAATAAAGTTTCATACCCCCTTGCATAGAGCTGATATTGAAATAATAACCTTTTATCTCATAAGGTAACACCAATTCTTTCAAATATTTTACAGCAGATGCAACTCCACCTCTTCTGTTTTATGTATTTGGAACAGTGTCCAAAGCAGAGAAAACTTCCACACCTCTGCCTCAATGAAGATGCTATAGAGAAGAGGAAGAGAGAATATTAACTTGTAGTTTCTGCTCTAACAGAGTATAATTTATCCATTGTACAGAAAGTGGGTGTCTGAATCAGGGAATATTTCTTTTCAGAGGGAGAAGAAAGGAAACATTCCCAAACTCATTCTAAGAAAAGCTTCATTACAGTAGAGTACAGTAGACTGAGAAAAATAACTATAGTGTTGATTGAATAGGTTGTATAAGAAAATCTGCTTGGAGTGACTTGAAATGTCTGCTGCATTAAATCATTCAAATAACCATTTATAGTGTCAATGTTAAAAAAAAGAAAAAGAAAAAAAAAAAGCCCGATAGCCCTTTTTAAGAAGAAATAACAAGGTGATATAAAAGTTGCAGTATGTGCAACCACAAAATTGCCTTTGTCTCCTTGCTCTTTCTGTACTCTTGAGTTTAAAAAGCCCAGAAAATGCTCAAAGAAAGATTTCTCCTGTTTTGTAAGGATGCGATAAGGACTTGTAGGAATAAGATATATTTATGGCGAAGGGGAAAAAAGAACAAATCCCCAGCAGAAGCCCATATTAGACCTCTGATATTTTCATAAAAAAGAGGAACACAAAATCACAGGTCCAGGCTCTATCCCTGAGCACAATCTGCTTTTCTGAGCTTTTATTTGCTTTATAGTTCAAACAAAGGTTTTCAGCTCATTGCCTCCAAGCAGAAAGAGCACAGTAAGACAAGCATCTTTAGGGGATCCAAGGAATTGTTCACAGAGATGTTGCAATACTAAATCGGCCCATTTCCATACTTGTCTCACTCTTCTCTGTAACTTTTTTTGGGAGGCAACTTGTTCTGAATGGGAACATACATTAGAATATAAATAATGGACATCTAGAAGAGGTATTCTCAAGGTGACTTGTGATTCTCGTAGATATGTTCCAGATCCTGCTCAGTTTTATCACAGCACTTACAAAAGGTCAGTATCATTATTGGAAGTATAGCTTCAGTTATGATTTCATGCACCATCTCCTCAAAACTGCCCCATATTCCTCCTTTTAAGGGATCTGTTAAGCCAACTTAGGTAAAAGTGGAATAGTGGTTTCTTGGGTCACCTTGAACTAGCCACTTTAATATTTGGTAAAACAGAAGTAGCACCTCTGTATTTTAGAGGGTTAGTGTGGATGAATAAAACAAAAGCCTTCAGTGAATGTTTAATGGCCATGAGTCACTAGAGGAGTCATTGCATTTTAGGAAAAGGGTGGATGCTTGTGATTTATATATTTTAAATTAATAAAAAACTTTTTAAATATGGTCTTAAAAATGAAGGGGCTTTATTTACCTTTTTATTCTGTGCAGTTGCTATCTTATTAGGGCAGTAGGAAGACACATTAGGAGGTTGGTACCAGATGATCTTTAAGGTCTCTTCCAATCCAAACCATTCTACTATTCTATTATTTGTTAATGTTTGTTAGACTGAGATAATATGGTGATGAGCACCAGAGAAGCGCCATTGAAACAATTAATAGTTTCTTACTCAGTTCAGACTTTGAATAATGACACTAATTAGGGTAGAGAAAGTTTACTGAAATGAAACAGAGTAGTTGGGATATTTTTACAAATTATAAACCACATAGCGGAGGGGGGGAGGGGACAGGGGTGATGGTGGGAGGTAGTTGAAAATGTTCTGCTCTAGAAAAATTTCTGCACTGTTGGAAAAGCCTTGGAATGCCTATGTCTGGTTTTCTTTGTTTTCTATTTATATATGTGTTGAGAAATGAATCATTATCCCAATCTTTACTGTCATCATAAATCTCCACTCAAAACCATCTAATTATGTGGCATTTTTGACAATTTTCCTTCATGTGCATGTGTTCCTTGTTATCCTTTATGAATTTTTTCAATATTTGTGTAGAAGTCAAGTGAATAGAGAACAAAAGGGCAAATTTGTAAATCAGCATGAATCTGGATCTGCCACGATGAAGTGAAACATCTTGCTGGTCACCTCCAGATTCAGCAGGTCATGGGTCAATTTGCATAATTCTCATCCAGTAAACATGTATCTCAGAGGAATATTTTCACAATTATAAGCACACATATAAGGACACAGATACAGAATTATATATGCTTACCTATCTGCATGAAAATGTAGATTTACACACATACATTACATATAATGACCTTTAAGGGTATGAAAGGGCATTCACTCTTGTATCAAACACAAACTGAATTTTTTGTCATATTTTTAAAATACTTTACTGATTAATATTTTTTTCAAAATTAAATATAAAAATCAATTACATCCACTAAAAAGGAACTGTCTCAGCTTTTAACAAAAAAAATTAACTTATTATAACCAGGCATTTTTAAAAGAAATATTTTACACATGAGATTAATCCAGATTTTCTCATTTTCCCCAGGAGTGTATGCCACTCTTGATCTACAAGCATGTTGTTCAAGTCCATTGTTGCATGCATAAAAGGGTTATCTTTGTGCAGGCAAAGAGATAAGAGACTCTTATTTAAATTTGAAAGAATCATTTGGGCACAAAACAATCATCAGTTAGTGACATATAATTTCGGTAAATGACCTGTACTGGTTTTGACTGGGAGAGACTTAAATTTTCTTCTTAGTAGCTGGTACAGAGTTGGGTCCCTAAAACATCTATTGTTTCTATTTCATAATTATATAGTTACAATCCTGTTGGAAACTGTAACCAGGTTCTTTTAAACTGATTTCTCTGAAGGCGAGATTCAGGCGCGCGACTCCTTATGTTGGATCTCAAGCAGATCCTGACTTTACTGAGGTGACAGGGAAAGGGGCAGGCTAGAACTAGAGAAAAAAATTACGACCCCCAGAGGGAAGGACTTCGAGGGGAGGGAACGAGGCACAGGCAGGGCGGGGAGGCGAGGGCGAGGAGAGGCGGGCAGGACGAGGAGCGGGACCGGCAGCCCGGCTGACACCCAGGGTGAGGCCGAGACGGACAGGGCTAGAGACAGGCACCGCCGGGCACGGCTTTATATACCCTCTGCCGGGCGGCCATTGGGTAGCCGGGCTTCGGGCGGGCTCTCCTCGGGCGCTGATTGGCCAGGAGCTGGTATCCAGGTGGGGAGCAATGTCGCCATTTTCCCGCCCCTCCGCTGTCAGTCACACCGTGAGGGCGCCCAACATGGCCGCCAGCAGCCCAGGAATGTCTCCAGGTCAGTGAGGGCAGCCCTGCCCTGCAGAGAGAACCAGGGCTGTGCCCGCCAGTCTGTGTGGGCACTGGGCACGGTGTGTGAGGGGCGTGCTCCTGGAAGGCTGAACTTCTGGGGAAAACTGTCTTTGGTGACTGCTTGTTGTCCGGCTTCAAAGTAACTCTGCCTCAGGTGTTTGGATTGCCTCAGTAAGGCTGGTCGTACCTTTTACGATAGTAATTCATTACTGCCCTGGTCAATGTGAAAACATACTAGCCAGTTAGAACACTCTCGTACATATATGTTTCCGAATCTGTAATCAAACTATGCACTATGCTGGACAAGCCTGTATGAAAAGAGATTATAGGGAAGTGTAAACAACAGTCATTTGTGTTTTACAAAGTGACTAGTAGAAACTTGTCCCTGAAGACCTACTCTTTAAGAGCTGTCTCTTATTCCCAAATTTATTAGTTATTCTACAACAGAACAGAACTTCTTCCTGCCAACTTTACCTCACCTACTTTAAGACCTCTGGGAGGATTCTACTCTGCAAAGTACATGGAATATACGTGATTTGGAGAACAGCTCTTTTCATTGTCTGTAGCTGAACTGCCAAAATACCCAATCTGTTTTGAAAATCTGTCATATTCTCTGACCTAAAAAGTTCAGTCATTCATTAATAACCTTCAGAGGAGCCCAATCTTCTCTGTAATGTATGCACTAATGATGGATGAAGCACCTAAAGAAGCAGTTGGAGCATCAGAGAAGGAAACAAACAGGCTGGCATTGCCCTTACAGTATTTGATTGATTTAGAGCATGTGCAAGAGCCGATTACAGGGTCTGCTGAGGTTTGACTAGAGTTGCCAAGGCAGTTGGTACTGTGAGAAAAGGTCAGAGGAGTAAGACGTAGTTGGATTGTTCACAGATGGCTGATGCTGTCAGTTTTATTTGAAATAATCCATACTTGAGTTTCAAGGGATGAATCAGTCAGATTCTCCCACCAAGAGGATAGATGGCTAGTGTTTTGTTTTACTAATGCTTGTGGTTCTCTTAGAAGCCCTCTACATGTGCATACATAGTACATAGGAGTAAACAGAGACTCAAACTGCATTTTTTCATAAGCTGATTAAGAACAGAATTGCAGGACTTGAAAAGACATCACGCATGGCATGGTGTCTCTGCCTTTTTTTATGTTTTCATTTGAAGTTCTGACAGAGAGCAGGTTCTTTGTTGCTGTGCTTTTTCTGACATAGTTGGTAGGAATACTTTTATTCACCTGTTGTTTGCTATGTCATTATTTCTACAAAATGTGCCTGAATTTAGCATTCAAACACAAATTAATTTTGTCATAATTTCTCCATTTATACTTGCCATTGCTTACTATAAACATTACAAATAGCTGCACAAAATAGAATCAAATGTTTTCGTGTTTTTTTTAAAGAAATCCAAACTTCTGTTTTCCTGGAGTTTTTAATAGTAGCAACTACAGAATAGAAAATGAATGAACAAACCTGAAATATTTTCATTTGGAGCAAAGTATTTCTGTTTAGAACAATTACTTGTCCTCCTCATGGAGCTAAAACTCTACTACCACAAATCCCTAGTCTTTCTTCAGGTTGCCATAAAATAAATGTGTGAAAACTTCATCATTTGGAGAGGGAGGATTTCCAGCCAAGGCTGCATGGAAAATAAGTGTTTAGTATTTGGCAATATCTTGACTTCTGACACATATTATTCAAAGAATCACATCTGATATTCTCTCAGAATGAACACCCCAGCAATTAGAAACCTGTATCACAGCATAAATTCTTCTCTGTCCTTCAAGTATATTGCAGAGTCAAGGCTTTCTTTCTCTCTGGTGAAACCAACACTGGTTTTAGCAGGCAAGCTAATGATTTTTTTGAGCTGACAAGTCTTCCAGTTTCTGTCCTATAGTTGGTAATGAGGTCATGACCAATTTTATGGATGTAATGATTATATTTGGCTGTGTTTTATTATCTTCATCAAGTTGTGGGTTTCTTGAGATATCTTCTCTATGTGAAAGTTGCTTACAGAATATAGTAAATGAGTGTTTTACCACAGAAACTTTTACAAATTACTTGAGAAGCATTCAAGGTGTTTCAGTGAAGAGAAGAGTATTGGTGGTTTCCCAACAATACAGAAATGTTGGCAATGAAACCTCAGAAGTCCTTATTTATAAAATAATATTGCTAGAGTTTCTTATTTCATGTTTGGAATAAATTTTCTCTGGACCAAAGTGCTTTTAAGATATGGACACTGATAACACTTTGACATCTTTTCTAGTCTCACTGTTAGTTATGTTCAGGGTTAGTCAAAGTATTCTAGATAGTTTTGTAAATAGTTATTGAGCTTTTAAATTATAGCACTGTGGAACAAGTTATCCTGGACTATCTTTAATTAGCTTCATATGCCTTATCTTCTCGAAGAAGAATTCAAGTACAGAGGAAAATCTGAACATTGGGAATTTATATCTTTATCATCTGAACAGAGATGGAAAATGAACAGACTAAGATAAAATGTTATTTAGTTTGCTAGAAACTCTAGAATTATCTTGCAACCAAGAACCTGCTTAACTAGTGGCCTGTGGTAATACTCATATTTTATAGTCTTTTTCCAACTTAGCAGCGCTGGTGCCAGACTGAAAGCATTGGTAGCAGTGCAGGATCTTCTAGAAGACTTTCACAGTGACAATAAATGAAATTTAGTCATAAGGTACTTGACTCAAGTTTCCATGTGGACTATGTTTGCATTTGTTAAAGGAACTGGGATTTGATGGGGTACTATGAGTTCCAACAGGCTTTCACTGCCAAATGTATTGAGATAACCCCGTCAGCTCCAGTCTTTACAGGTGTCTTTCAAGGTTGATGTTTCAATAGAGAGAACATTTATTTAGACATGCCTTATCTGCGTGTACTCAGTATCCCAAAGGTCTGTAATGATCTCTCTGCAAATAATTTTCTACCTGCAGAGCAGAACTGAGCAGCCTGAGGTAGTTTAGGTGTAATATTGTTTAATAGTTCACATAAGGACTGAAAAACAAAACTTGCTCTAAAAAAATTATTATCAGAAGCTTGCTCGCAGAGATGAGTTTGGAGCCCTGAGACATTCTTCTCTGAATGGTGACAGTTCCTATGACATCTGTCCCATATAGATGGCAACAGATGGGTCTGAACCAGAGGCATGTAGTTATCCTGCTGATATTTAAGATACTTAACATAAAGAAATGTTCTTGGAAACACAAAGCAAAACAGTTAAATTGTAAACCGAAAGCTGGGACCTAAGTTACATATTAAAAAGAACTTCAGCAAGCACACAGTTAAAGCATTCACTTACAGTAATGCTGAAATTTGCTCGTGATTGGCAAGATCAGTCTCCCACTTCCTAAATGAAGCCCCAACAGACCTTTTCTGGAAACTGGTACGTGTCTTAAGAGAAACAATAAATTGCAAAACTAACATTCTGCTTTCTACAAATCAATCTGTTCCACTGAAATACGTAGTTGCAGGGGAAAAAAAAAAAGTTTATCTGCGTGCAGTGCCCAAATTTTCCTCCGTTTGTAAGCTTCAGTGCTGTTTTCAGTCTCATTTACAGAGATGCATCTCGTTACTTTACTCTTGCTTCTTTTGTATGTTCTGTGCTCTAAGTGCTTGAAGATATGAGCATTTCACATTTGGTTTTTTTTTTATGGTCTTCAGTATTTCAACCTTATGGTTGACATCAGCTTTAAGAATGTGTAAGCAGTACACTTGAGCTAAAAAGCATTTTAGTACAATGAAAGATAAATTCAGTAAATAGATAACAAGAACTTTACCGTATATGATTTTAATTCACAAATAAAATTCAATAAAAAACCATTAATCTGTGGTACTCTAAAGCTGCTCAATGAATTTCAGGATTGCCCACCCTGAATAAAAATACTTATGGTAGTACAGCTATAGAAAGCATTATTAAATAAGGGGATGTCAGTGCAAGAAAAGATTTCAGGGAAACAGGAGCTTTGTTTCAATGAAAAAAATCCTTAAACTCATCGTTAAAGCCTCCAGGTAGGAAAAAAAAAAGTCCTTGATTCAACAGAGGACATTGCATGGTTATTTGAAGTTTAGAATCTCTTTTTAATAGAAGTCAAAAGTAAATGATTTAGAAGGAAAAAACCCTCTCCTCCTCTCTTCTATCCTGTCTTGGTTTTTTTGTTTGTTTGATTATGTTTGGTTGCTTTTTTTGTTTGGAGAAGTACTTTTTGCAAAGGAGTTTATTCACAAAATGTGAAAAATAATGTATTGAAACACTTTAACTTTTAAACACTTTAGAGGAGGTTGTAATCAGAGCTATACAGGATGCGTATTTCAATATGAAATTTCTATGCCTATAGATTTCTATGTACTGCTCAGCAGTGAAAAGAGAAATGCTCTTACTTCATTTCTCTGTTAAAATTCCCTCTATTCCCTGTCACAGGCATCTTGAGTCTTAGCAGCTGAAGCTGCCAGTAGATCGTTTTATTTACCGAGATCCTTTGGAAGGTCCCCCATCTGGTGCACAGTTGTGAATAATCTGAAAATCATCACAGAAATATTTTCTGCAACCTAATCAACAAATGAAGAAATCTAAACAAGTTCATGTTACATTTTCTTATGCAAAAAGAGAGAACAAACTACTTACACAAGGTGTTTGGTTTTAAACAGTGAAGCTGAGGCATAGATCTCTGGAAGTATTCAAGGCCAGGTAGCATCCTGAGCAACCTGGTCTAGTGGAAGGTGTCCCTACCCACAGCAGGGGGTTTGGAACTAGATGGTCTTTAAGGTCCCTCCCAATTTCTGTGATCCTCTATGATAAAGCCTCATTCTTCTAAGGGAGTAATTTCCAGGCAATGTGTTCATGAAGCAGCCCTTTGGGTGCATCACCTGCTGGCACTTCAAGTAATCTCCAGTCATGATTTCGGCCCTTTTTCCTGTGGAATATTTGGGTCCAAAGCATAATCTCCCTGTTTTCCTATGTCTCCTAATGTATTATTTTACACAAACCTTTATCATCCTGTTTCCTTTGACTGTGACCATTAAGGTTGGCAGTTCAGGTTGACTCATAACAACCAAGCATCTTTTATGTTTTACAATAGCCCTTTTTTTTTGGTTTTTTTTTTTTTTTTTTGCACTATCTATCACTTAATCAGAAATATCTTTATATTGCCATGTAAATTAAAACTAGGAATATTAAATAGCAGTGGAACAAGAGTGCTATCATTGGGTGACCTTGTGTAATGAGTTCTTGCACAAAATTAACAATTGTATTTTGCAATCTGTTAGTGAATCAGATTTAATCCCTCTTATCATGGCACTTAGCCATTCAGCTTGCATAAAAATTTAACTTTTAATCATGATGCCATGTGATACTATGCTAATGTTTCATATAAAATCAATTATATGGTAGCTATCAGTATTGTCTTTTTTATTTTATTTTAAAGTTTGATAAACTCACCATCCAGAATCTGAGTACTTCTGATCTGAAGCTATTTTTGAATATTGGTATCAGACATGAAACTGCTGGATACAAATGAGCCTTGTTGTATAACTGAAAACGTGTTCATAGTTGTTGTTTTAGGTCATCTAATCCAACCATAATTTATTTAGCTAATTAATCATGAATGAAGGTCTTTAGATAATCTGCCACTATTTGTAGACCTTTGTAGACCTTAATTACATATGAATCTCTGTTTTAGGCTTCTTATTTAAAAAAACAAAAAAAAAACCCAAAAAACAAAAAAACAACCACCCCAAACTTCAATACAATGCTTTTTAAAACTGTAAATTGCAAACAAACATATGCTGTTTCCTTCCCTTGAATGTTTTGTTTGCAATTTCAGATAAATCCCTCTCTTTCCAAGCAATATGGTAATTGGAATAAGGTTATCCAGTACTCAGTACTGTCCTCCAAGTTTATTTTACTCCTCTTTTTTTTTTTTTTCCTGTTTCTTTTTCTCCTTTCTCTCTTTTCCTTTGCAATTCTTCTTCTTATCTATCTTTGTAACCTGTAAGTGGGGACCTGCTGCTTCTCCACTCAAGCAGTCTCAGTGATACAATATGCCTTTTTTCTTGTTCTGCCCGTGGTCTGACATACCAGCCAATACAAGCCTAAAAATCTATTTGCCGGTACTTAACCACTGTCCTTACATCAGTGCCTCCAAAACTGCCTGTTAGTTATTTCTTCTCATTTGAGTACTATGGCATTCACAGTGAGTCAGAGGAAGGACGCCTTTTTTTAATACCAATAGAAGAACCAGATGTGTGATTTCCATGTTGAGTTTGCAATGAGGGGATTTTGAAAATGCTCTCATAATGATTTCATATAGAATCAGATAATCATAGAATAGTTTAGTCGGAAGGGAACCTTAAAGGTCATCTAACTCCAACCCCACTGCTGTGGGCAGGGACACCTTTCACTAGACTAGGTTGCTCAAAGAATCCTGGAGTGCCAACCTGGCCTTGAACACTTTCAAGAGGGGTGGGGTCTCCACAGCTTCTTTGGGCAGCCTGTTCCAGTGCCTCACCACTTTCACAGTCAAGAACTTATTCCTATTATGTAACCTAAATCTACCCTTTTTCAGTTTGAAGCCATTCGGCCTTGTCCTGTTACTTCATGCTGGAGGACTTGAAGGACTTGTCAAAAGTCCTTCAACAACTCTCCAACTCTCTTGGTTTCCCTTAGGTACTAGAACAGGCTATAAGGTTTTCTGGAGCCTTCTCTTCTCCAGGTTGTACCCCAACTGTCTCAGCCTGTCTTCACAGCAGAGGTGCTCCAGCCCTCTGAGCATCTTCATGGCTTCCTCTGGACTCGCTCCAACAGGTCCACATAAGTGGACTTTGAGCTGTCAGTTTATAAAATCTTTTACATGTACAGAAATTCTTTGCAGATGAAACAAAACCATTTGTGTAAAAAGTGACAAATGTCACAGAGAGATACAACACAATCCTGAGGAACAAAAGGACCATATGGATAGCTGTGTACATCTGCCTGGAATACAAGTTCAGAGCCTATATTTTCAGGGCTTGAAAAATTTCACCATTACACCAATTTTAGTATTGCACCTCTGGAAGGGTCATTCCTTCTTATCAGAAAAGTCTCCATAGCCACATGTCCCAGAGAAGTCATAGGTGTTGCTCCATAATAATTGATGAATCTGCAGGATCCTCCATCCTGAATCTTCCATGAATCCAGCAAGAGAATTTGTAGAAATGTTAACACCAGATTCATTTCAGAGAAGTGGTGAAGCAGATTTCTGACATAGAGTCAAGGTAAATCCACTTCACATTATTGGATTAGCCTTTCTTAAAGTTTAATTAAATTGGTTTTCTCTTTAATAACTATTATAACTAGGAATTTGCAGATGAGAATGAAACTTCATCTCATTACAGTTTAAAAAGTTAAATCTCTTTTTGTGTCTCTACTGCTAAGAAATATACATTATTTTATATTAATCATGCAATTGGATTTTACGTGAGCAACTTCAAAACATGTCCTATTGTCCATGTCTCATCCACAGATATTACCCACCATTCAAGTATTATATCCACCATTATTGCTTTAGATGAAATAGAAAGGAAAGAAGTTTGATCTGTAATGCAGGCGATTCAAAAGTAGACATCATATTAAGCTAAGTGGGTGAAAAAAACACAAAAACATACCAAGTGTAACAAACTTTGTAACCTCCTTCACCATACAATCTTTAGATAATATAGGCTACAAGGCTTATCCTCTTTCTCCCTTTTCAGAAAAATACTTTTAAAGTTTCCTCAATTTTAGAGCATGTGGAAGTCTAGTAAGTTTGCCAGGACAATTTAAAAGGAAATAGATCATAACACTGCAGAAACTTGATGTTTAACTACAGTAGTGCACTGCCAGTACAGAAATGCTTTTGAAAAAATGCACTTCTAAGTTGGAATATGAGTTGGATAAAATGAACAGAGTGAGGTGTAATTGTCTAAGAGGTAAAACAGCAACAGTAGATGTTAAGAATAGAAAACACCAAATTGGTATATCCTTCTAATTGTGAACTTTGGTGATCTGAACACAGAACCCTGTGAATGCCCAATTCCATGAGGCACTATCAGGCCCCTGCAAAATATGACTTTGGTAGAGGCCACAAAGCCTTGTTCCTGTTGTGTCCAGGTGAAGAAGAAAGCAAGGGCATAATAATAATGAGACTTTTCTACTTATTGACAAATTGAGAATTACGGTATCAATTTAAAAGTGAATCACACTAGAAAAAACTATAGTTTATTGTACCAGATTTTGATTGCAAAAAGGAAAAAGGTTCTCTTGGTTGTCTCTAGCTAGCGGAGTAAAGATTTCAATGAAGCATTTTTGAACCATCTCACTCTAAAGGTCTTTCAAGGGGAAGAGGGGCTGGATTGCCTATAGTTCCTCAGTGTTGTGAAAGTTGTGTTAATGATCTGTTAAAAACTCCTTAGCCTACACTCTGCCACATCATATTTACCTTCCAAGGCTCAGACACGTTTGTATCTATCACATGAGTATTGTGTCCTCTCTATGTCCATATTAGCAACCCAACCACGTGCAAGGCCTTCTCTGACTTTCAGCATCCCCAGTTGATGCTTAGGAAAAAAGTAAAACAAATTAAAATTAAAAAAAATAATAAAAATATAATGGAGTGATAACAGCTGTGGTGGCGAGCTGGCTCCTCTACTTTCCCACGGCTTCCTGAGGTCTAGAGGGGATTGCAAAATCCTCATGTGGTCTGGAGTAAACAGATGCAGCAACCCAAGATTGAGTGGTCATAGAAAAGCCTTTATTTACCTGTGTCCAGGATATTTAAGCCTTTTGGACGGGGTTTGGAAGGCAGATTGGGTAAGGGTTCAGGGGGAGTGGTGTGGTTTGGGGGGTACTGGGGCCAATGAGGGAGCAGGAGGACCAAAACCCAGTGGGAACCCAGGAGTAGGGAATGACAGATGATACATCCAATAAGGTCGGGTGGGGGGCGGGGCTGGATACCCGACAAAAGGGGAAGTCTTTTCACATGTGTGCAGGTGGTTCTAGGGATTACAATCTAAACAGGGGAAAACCCGTACATAAAAGACGCAGGTACTGTTGAATAATAAACTGTCTGGTCCTTTGGAAGTTGTCACAGTGGTGGTCTTGTCTCTAAGGGCTTCTTTTTCCACAATGTATAGTCTGGATAATCCTCTGTCTCTGCTCCACGTATGCTGTGGCAGATGTCTTTCCCAACAGAGTGAAAGAAAATAATAAAACAAAACAAAGGTGTCTGAATTCAAAACAGAGACTGGGTATCCACTGTTTCATGCTACCTCCTGACCCATGCAAGTTTATTTGGATCCTAATGTATTCAGTTGTAATAAAGACTTCTTATGCTGAGTTTACAAACCAAGAGACAGATTGCAGCTATCATGTTTCATGGTTATTCCCTTACCTTTGTGTGTATGAGATGCAGGCTTGATAACAAAGCCCAATGACAGTTTTCTTATTTAATGGTACAGCATACACCTTCTTATATTTAGAGATGTGGTATTTTGTTTTTTGTTAATTTTCTCTCTGATGTCCATATACACTTTTTTTTTTTTTTACTTAATTTGAGGTGTCTGCTACCCTTTCAGAGAACAGAAGCTTTCCCTCCCTATTCCAAAATGCCTCATTGACAAAAGAGGTGTGATGTTAGACACCCAGGTCCCTTGTTTTCCATTCCGTAAAAGGCAGAAGGGAGATTTATTTTATTCTACAGAAGACTGATTAACTATGGTTTGGTCTGGAGATTGAGGTTACATTGAAACCTTTGAGAAGCATTTGGTGTTTAGGCTTTCTGTAAGAGGAGTTGTCACTATTTTTGAAAACTTACAGAAGTTGAAAAACAGTTCAGAAATTTAAAAATAAAAAAGCTTGCACCATGTATATACACCATGTATATTCAGGATTTCATTACCATTTAATACTTTATATTTTTTTTAATGTGGTTTTCCAAATGAGACTTTCCTCAAAATTGTACAAAATATTTTTTAAATATCTGACAGAATTTTCTGATTACTTTGGTACACTTCAAACTGCCTACAATGAAAGAGCAAGGGCATCAGGCTTTGCAGAAAGTAAAGATATCTTTTAACTGGATTTCCATCACTGAATTTTAACATTATTAAAAGGAGGAGAACAAACAAGTGAACCACAAGTCCACAAGTTAGACTTCAGCAAGCTGTCTTTTGAGGTTGTAAATCAGTGTTCTCACTAAGATTCTCACTGAACTACATCTACATTTGCAGGTGTAGTTCAGTGACAGCCACTGAAAAGTCCCCACTGCAGGGATACTTGCTCCACTAGAACAATCAACATCACAGCTCATTCGTGTGCTCTACTGCACTGTGTGTGCCTGCAGTGGGAATTTCTAATGGGCTCAGCTCTGCAGCTGACAAACTTGGGACATGCTGAGAGTCACCAGTCTTCAAGCCAATGAACCAAAGACTTAAACACACCAGCTGTGCTTCACAGGCCAGTGCAGAACATCTATCAGCTAAAGACATTCCTTCTTTCTTTATGGATTTAGCCACTGAACTGTATCCACTTTCCATGTCACCAGACTAAGCTAATGCTACTTTTCACAAGACATTAAAAAAACAAAAACAAACAAACAAAAAAACCAACCTCAGGCTCATTCACATTTTCATATCAACCTGGCTGCACAGTCAAAATATATTTAGATTCCTACTCATCTATTAGTTGTCTTTGATTAGCATAGCCTCCAAAATTTCAACTCCTAACAGTGCAATCACACTTATCAGTGTGACAACATTCTGCAAATGTTTTGTTCTAAAAATCACATCCATAGCAAAGACCCTGCTCAAAAAAGGTGAAAATTAGTATTTCTGGAACAGAAGATACCTAGCAGGGAGGGACATGGCAAAATTATAATACGTGATACATCTACAAATGTATTTATTCAGTGCATTATGTTTAATATCAAAGTTATGATTACTCCTCTTTTCAAGACATTTTTCATTCTCCTTTGAAGATTAAGACTAAGAGATCAGAAAGCAATTTTGTAGAAAATTACCTCTCATTGGCCACTGGCTGCTAGAATCACTGTAGATGGTCAGTGGCATTCTTTTATCTACTTTATTGTGGATTTTTTTGCATATAATTTCCTCACAGAATGAAGCCAATGACTTTGAATTTTCTCACAGATCCTGTTATTGTGGCTATTTATAGAAAACATGACTAATCGGCTAAAAATGTTTCTTTGCATATCTTCTTTGCATAAAATGTTGACTGTGAAATAGTTTACAGTTCAGAATTCCGCATTCATTAAAGGCCACAGAAGAGCTGATCACAAAATATCTGCCAATCATATGTGCAGACCATGGTCATCTACTTGCAAGCACTGTTTAGCTGTGTCCCAGTACATTTTAAGAACAAGTTCTTAATACGACAAGATGTCTCAGTCCAAATATGTATATAGAGAGGTAAATATCTGGGTTTCTATTTGTGGACAGCACTGTTTTATGGTAATTAAATATAAAATCAGATATTTGCCTAGGACTGTGCACTAGTTTTATGATAATTTTTCTAGTTCAAATTAGTTTAGGCTGTATAAAAACTCTGAAATGCTGCTTTAAATTGAATCTATTGAAACAAATATTTTCTTCTTTTTCTTTTTTTTTTTTTTCCTTTTAAAAAGAGATCCATTTTCTGGGAAGGATTTTTTTTTTTTTTTTTTAATTTGACGTGTGAAGACATAAAAAATTAAATAACACTCTTATTTTCCCACCCCAGGCCAGATGTCTGTATAATGAGGTTGCATGACTAGGAAGGCAAACACATTCAGGGGTTGCTTTCCATTTGTATTTTTTTAATATTTTTTCCTTTCTTTTCTTTTAAGTAAGGATTTGAACCCATATCTGATACCTCTAACATGGGAGTCCACATCACTGAAATCAAGATTATTTCTGTATGTCTGGTGACAACCCTGAATGGTTTGGGATTCACCCCAAAGTCAGACTAGCAGGCTACATGGGTCATTGTTTGAAACTATTTCCCACCCAGTTCTGCTCACAAACAGCTTCACAGATGTGTTTTCCTTCCTTATTAACAAAGCTGAAAATTAATATTCTGCTTAATCCTTTCTCTACAGTTAATTATTTTGCCAAATAACTATCTCAGTAGGAAAAAAAAAAAAAAAATATTTGAAACGAAGCAATGTCAAGTGTGCTAGGAAAAAAATATTTCTAAATGTAAAATTATGAAAGTAACTAAAAGTATTTTTGCCAGTTAACAAGCTGAGATATGCAGAAGCAATATTGACTGTAGAAGCCCGTAATTACTCTTGCATGCTAGTTACACTTTTGGAGTTCAGTTTATTTGTTTTTAAATTACTTACTTTCATTTATCTCCTATTTTTGAAGTGTGATAATGATAATATTGGCTGACATCACAACTAGTTCAAGATAAGAATTATCTGCTATTGCAGAAAGTGAGCTTATCTGTAGCAGACTAATTCCTCAGCCAAAGATTATGACCCATTTCAAAGTTCAGTTGAATGCAAAATATTTAATACTACTGTTGATTTTTGGTTTGTGTGTGAACATTTCTGTCCTGACAAGATATGCATGAAAGGCAGACTCTGCTCTAAAAAAAAGAGTGATTTTTTTTCTTCAAATAGGTGAAAGAAATAAAAAATGAGAAGATACAGTGGTCATTTGACCACTGTGGCACAGCAGATGAATTAGAATGAATGCATGGTGAGCAAAGCTTTCCTTAGGCTACCCACCTCATCATAACTCTGCTTAAACTTAGAGTCATAGAATCATTAAGACTGGAAAAGACCTTCAAGATCATCAAGTCCAACTTTCAGCCAAGTGCTACCGTGCTCACTAAACCGTATCACCAAGTGCCATGTTGATTACTTTTTTGAATACTTCCAGGGATGCTGACTCCACCACCTTTCTGGGGAGCCTGCTCCAATGCCCAGTCACTCTTTCAGTGAACAAATTTTCCCAACTTGAACTCCCCTATTGCAACTTGAGGCAATTTCCCATTAATCTATCTCTAGTTGGCAGGGAGAAGAGACAGACCCCCATGTTACCACTACGTCCTTTCATGTAGTTGTAGAGGGTAGACTTGACCTTAAACTGTTGGAGAATTGGGTCCATCACCTTCATAAGAAAGAACCAATATTGAAAGTAGAGTAAGAAGATGTGTTATATTCAAAATTTACAAGCCCGTACAGTAATGGCAGCACAAGGTGTGGAAGTAGTCAGAGATTATTTATTCTTTCTTCTGTAGCATTCCAAGTATTCCATTAATGTTAAGTGAAATTAGTGTCCTAATGGATAATTCAAGTTTCATTGAAGCTGGCATTCATGGTTTGGGCTGTATCTGGAGTGAATTTAAATGTGTGTCAGAACCTCTTAATCTTTCACAGGATTTATGTCTCAAACTAAAAGATGATTGTAGAAACGAGACAGATAGTTTTAGACATAGGAACATTTAGACATTAAACATTTTCAGAGTACGTTTTTCTTAAAGACTTCTTCAATTCTGACTTCTAAATCATCTGAATAAATCTGCAGGAGTTTGTTTTACTTTACAGATTTTTATTTTAAAGATCACATTTAGTTTAAATTCATTCTAAAACAGTCGACTCATTTCAAAGTGGATTTAAAAATTCACAGACTCATCTGCCATTCTTTGCCTTCTCAAGTGAGAGAGACAAATTCAATGAGAGATCTAAAAATCAAGTTAAAAATCCCAAAGAGAAAGATTTCAGCACCCCACCTTATTAAGCTTTTGAGATATATCTGATTTAGGTTATAAATGTGCCCTTAATCCTGTCATAATAATCACATCTATAAGTCTTACTGTCATATTTAAATCTGCTACGATTTATAAATCCCTTTCAAGTTTTATGTCTGTGATTTCCCCCCAAAGGGAAGATTTAGTAAAGAGCTCTTAGTTCATATCGAGTTCAACCAGATGGCACGTTTCATGTGACTACATCAATGATGGTAAATTCTCGCAGGGAATTTCAAGACAACCCAAGTATCTCATAAGTGCCTTGACACATGGCTCAAAATTGAGTGTCCATTTTTGAATGTTCTGATTAGGAACAGTACAGAAAAAGACAAACATGGTATTTTAAATTGATGCATAAGAGTAATCATATTTCTGTTGCTCTCGAATTTCATTCCATGAATCTACAAGACGGATAAGGAGTTAAAGTCAGGATTTTCCTCTAAGAGTTAGTCTAAACTCAGATCCAGAGTTTTTCATAAAGCTAGTTGACTTCCATTCTTCAGTGTCCCTTATTTAAATAAGAATCATCACAGTGAAATGATTTGTCTTTCAAACTAAGGTATTTCTGTATTTTAACCAATATGAGTGGTTTTAAGGCACTACAAAGAGAAAGAGTAAATTATTTGCAATGAAGAGCAAATCAAAAAGTCTAGTTGGTCTTAACAAAACTGAGGAACTATGTGATGCCTTTTGAAGTCCCATTTAATCCACTTGCAAAATCTTTAACTGTGTATATGGTTTTCTGTGTTTTTATACGTTATTATATCTATTTTTATGCATCTGCCAGTGTCTGAAAGTTCTGTTTTGTATTACAATAAAATTCCCTGGTTACTTGTGCCTTACTGATCTCATTAGTGTAACAGACATTGCAGATGCATCATGTCTCCTTATAAATTCAGATAAAGCTAAGGGGGACTGCCTCAATCCCAAGTACTGAATAGCTTCCAATTGTAAAAAGTGAAGTGTCAAAAGGGACTAAACTGACCACAGTTTTCCAGACTTGATGAGCCCATGGAGTATGTGCATGATAGAGTGTTATGAAATCATAGAAATGTGGATGTAAAATCTAGATCATTTTACTATGTAACCAAGTTAGAAAAAAACCCAGATGTGCTGTTACAAAATATATAGCATAGCTGTGGAACTCAGCACCACAGAAACTTATGCCAGTAGTTAGGGTTGAAAACAAATTGAAAAATCAATTAAATTCATAAGGAATCTTTCCAGATCTAATAAACAAAAGATAACACTAGCTCAAAAACTCTGCAAGCTACAGATTATTTGAAATCACTAGGAAAATAAACTCTGAAACCATTGTCATATATGTGTCTTATTCTCAGACTCTTTTTCAGTTGCTTGACATTTGATACAGTAAAGCAAAATTCAAAATATACAAACTACTGATCTTGTTTTGAAAGGAGATTCCTGTGCTCTCACATTTTAGTCACTTCCCTCAAACCATTTTCCTAGTAACTTCGAGGTCTGCATGATTATATAGTATCAGATTAAAAACTTTTAATAAATTTATGCTTCTATTCATTTTTGTGTATTTAATATCATAGGGACTCCCCTAAGGGGGGTAGTCAGAGCTTTACAAACTGTGAACAAGCCTGTGTAAGGCAGCAATAAGCCTTTCACAAGATACTTTAATGCATTTCAGAAGTTTTAAGGATTTTGACATTTTATTCCCTCTCCTCTTATGTCAAGGAGGTCAGTACTCAGGCTAAATGGGTAGTACTAACATGAAGTTCTTCCTAGAGACATAGGGAAAAAAAGTAGATCCAGTTGTCTTTGTCAAACATCATCAGGGCTGGAAGTTTGCATTCAAAAATTCAAGTCTTGCAGGTTCAGCAACATTTAGGTTGAAGCATTCAGCTGATTATCTCAGCTGAAGACTTTGTGAGACTCTTAATGAAACCTAGAATAGTATTGTCAAATCCAAATTTGCTTCTTTTTCTCACAGAACAAGGAATAACATGTGCACTATTCCAGAACTGATTTTTGCTCATTTTCTATGTTCTTGCTGTTACATTCAATGGGATGCAATTTAACAAAAGTATTGTATCATTTTTTGGTCCATTGACTTTCCGTATCTTTTTTTTTTTTTTTTTTTTTTTAAATTTTGCAAGCAATAAAGATGATTCTTCTGTTAAAAGAGGGCAGTGTGAAGATAATTGTAACAGCTTAAGACAGCTGAAACAGCCTTATTCCCTGACCTGCTCAAGTTAACACTTCTGCTGCCTCTGGTACTATCAGTAGATAGGTCTACTCCACTCTGTCTGGAAGTTTTCCTTTAATAGCACAGCTGTTAAGTAGTGAAAGCCTAAAAAAAACCCCACCATTCCTAGTGAAATGGAAAAAGGTTCTACTAGAAAAAGGGATTTTTTTCTCTACAAAGATATATCAGAAAAAAAAAAAAAAAAAAAAAACATTTCTTGTGGGCCAAAGCCACTAAACAACTCCAAGTTAAACCACTATCCAGAGGTACTTTAAATAACTTGCTCTGCCTATAGGAAACAGGATTGCAACTTCTGTAACAGTTTATTTGTCTCTGACTGCAGCTTTCAGGTCAGGGATACTTTTTCAGACTGCTTTTTAAATAATTTTTTTTTTTCTTTATTTTCTACCCTAACTAGAAACCTATTTCCACACTAGGAAATTTTCTCATGACAACTCTAATGAGGCTGCCGCTGAAGCACAATCTCTTCTTTAGGAGTTCTTTTGCTTAAAAGAATACTCTGCTCTGTTGGCTGTCTGATTACACTTAGATTAGATAAAGCCAATTAAGCACTTACTACTTAGCAAAATGAATATCTAACCAGTTATGTGGGAGTTATTAGAGGAAGTCAAAGGGCGACTTCAGTAAATAATCTGTGAGTACACTTGAATAAAATAAAATCTGATATATGCAATAAAGATATAAAATAGGGGAAAACAAGACAAAATCACTATAACTTTGCTAACTACATTCATATTTGCTTTATTAATTTGATTTATTAAATATAGCCTTGAGGGAAACTTCAGATATTTATTTGCTTATTTATTTTTTTATTTATTTGTTTTTGTATGTGGTCTGTACATATTCTGTTCCATGTTTTTAGCTATATTTGGTTAATTCTAAAAGAATAGAATTTTAATATTTTTCAAATTGCTCATGTATCAAGTTTATATCAGTTCTAATTATTGCATTACTGTTGTTATGTTATCATGACAATGCCTTCTTTTATGGTACTAATAAAAACAAGAAATCCAAATTTTCTCACTTATCTACAACATTATAATTTTACCCTTCCATTAACTCAATCAAAAACATTAATGTAGTCCTTGCAGATAAGAATATCATTTGTAAACATCAGCACATCCAGAGTTTTTTCATTCCTGCCAAGCATATTTTGTAGACCCAGTTTTCAATAAGCTCTATTTGTGCAGAAGATAGAGGACTGTGTGAGCTATAAGTATGTATCGTAAAAATACCCATCAGAAAAATAACATCAGAAAAAAGTAATATGTTCTCCTCCTACATTTTTTTTTTTTTTTGGAAGACAAGGTTTTGATAAGACATCATCCAAACTTGTTATCAGTAGTCATGTTTTCTTGGCAGCTGTGTTTCTCCCTTCTTGAAGTCATGAGGTCTAAATGCAAGAGAAGATTTCAATATTCTCTGAGTTGTCTGCAAATATGTAGAGAAACCCTATACCTCTTATTTTCTGCTTTTCTTCCTTCATGAATTCATGATGATGTCTGCTTTCAGACAAAGATTTCTAAAACTCATTATCCAGTTTGAAAGGCTGTCAGACTTTTACATCTGCATACACATAGTCATTGAACTCTCATTTCTCTTGTTTTCTGGAGAAATGAAGGTCTCTGTTCTAGAGATCTCTGCTGCACTGTGAACTTCCAAGGATACTTGTGCAAATCATTACAGTCTCCAAGGATCAGGTAGATGCTGGGAGGCTGTACAAACACACTAAAGGAAAAAAAAAAAAAAAAATAAAAGGAAAAAAAAAAAGTAGCTATTAAATAGTTTTCAGGCCTTGTCACTGAAAGTGTGTGTTTAGGTTATCACCTAATGGGAAGAGAAACCTCAGATACCTTGAAGAGATAAATAAGATTAAGTCTATTTCTTACCTTCTTCCTTACAACTTTACAATATTCTAAATCACAGTCATAGAACTGCTTATGTTGGAAAAACCCTCTAAGATCATCAAGTCCAACTGTTAATCCCAGCACTGACAAGCCCACCCCTTAACCACATCCCCAGGTGCCACATATACATGTTTTTAAATAGGAAGGAACAGAGATGGGGACTCCACCACTTCCCTGGGATCCTGTTCCAATGCTTGACAAATCTCTAGTGAAGAGTTTTCTTTATATCCAAACTAAACTTCCTTTGGTGCAACATGAGGCCATTTCCTCTCGTCCTATCATTTTGGGAGATGAGACCAATACCCACCTGGCTACCTGAACTCCTTTCACACAGTTGTAGACAGTGATGAGGTCCCTCCTAAGTCTACTTTTTCTTCAGGTTAAACATCCTCAGCTCCCTCAGCCACTTCTCATCAAACTTGTGCTGTAGACACTTCCTGAGCTCTGTTGCCCTTCTCTGGACATGCTCCAGCAGCGTAATGTCTTTCTTGTTGTGAGAAGCCCAAAACTGAACACTTGATTTGAGGTGCAGCCTCACCAGTGCCAAGTTCATGGGGACAACTGTTGCCCTTATCCTGCTGGACACATTATTTCTGATACAAGCCATGATGTCATTGACCTTCTTGGCCATCTGAGCACATTGCTGGACAGAGGTCTGTCAACCAACATCCCCAAAGGGTATATGTCTTTTCTTCTCAGTTGAAATGGTAGTTTTCTACTTATCATTGTCCATTGTTATTTTTGTACATAAAAGGCACCTTGAATCATGAAGAGTGAAGGTATACTTTGACAAATTTTCCAGCAAAAGGCTCAAGAGAACATGTGTTCTGAAAAGTGCATTCACCAGTGCTGAAATCAGCATGGTTAACCCTGCTCAATGATTTCCTTCCAGGCTGCCTTCAGATTTTGATATCATGTGGGATTATTTTTAAAACTAACTGAAATACCTACACATCCTGTACCACCTTGCACTGGAGCTGTCTGTTCTTACCAGTCATCTTGTGTCACACAGCCCCAGTCTGAATTTTACCCTTCCCTAGAACTAAAACTATAGGACAATTTTGTAATTCTCTGGCTGTACTAACTTATGGGCTTGAAGTCTGATTCATTATATGGAAAAGCAGAAATTCCCATATTCAGGAAAAAACAAAAAATAAAGGGATATTCCAGGTCCTGACAATAAATGAATAAAAGAATAAAGGCTCTGGCATATGTAAACAGACATCTGAACTCAGGAATTTATTTTGTCCACAGTTTTTTGCCCTGATTGCTGAACCTGCTCTGTCCCAGAGCCCATCAATGTCTACAGTTATTAACAAAGCATTATAAGGTATGTGTAATAGTCTAAAAATGTTTATTGAAGAATCCACCAGGGCTTTGTTTTAATCAGTTCTTTTGGTATTTAAGTAATCTTTTCTATTAAACCATCTGACTGCATGTGGCAGAGCTTGACTTATGCTTAAATGAAATCCCAATGAGAAATACTAAATGAGCTGTGATTCCATTTATAAAAGAATGCATAAATAAACATGCTTTGAAAAAATGAATCAAAGGAGTATGAAGAAAAATAAGTCCCAAAGTCTCACCCTAACAGGTTGCTAGTGAAACACATTTTTTGTCTTTGAAAACCAAATTAAAATTTAGCTCTTTCATTAAGAACACTTAAATGCAGTACAGTTACCCTGCATTTAAATCAGTGTAACTAAGACCAGGTTTTGATCTTCTGTATCTTGACTGCTCTTCAGATAAGTATAATCAAAGATGTCCAGAGAAAAAGAGCTGTGGTTAATACCATCAATATTGACAACAATTTTTTACTTACTGCAGCACTCAACTATTCTCGTTATACATTTCTATGCTTCTTTATAATACAGCACATTTTCAAAAGAAGATATATTTTTCTAGCACTATAATTATGAGCAATCTAAAGTAGAATACATGTGAAAATAAAAAACAAGATCACACAAGGGAACAGAGTTACAGGGTTAATCAGTCTGGTTGCCTTGACATGCTAAAAAGGAATGTGAAAAAAGAGACAGAGGGGTACAAGTGACAGGTTTTTGTTGTTAATGTGTTCATCCTACTCTATATATTAGTGCACATTCATAATGGTAGGTTTATGGAGATATTTGTCTTACAGATATTTTTTTTTTCTAAAAAGCACACATTAAGAAGTCTGTCAATTCAATCAAGTGATATATTTACTCTCAAACCAGTACAAATTGTGATCAGAGCAGCATATGCATTGATAAAGTGTCTTGAGACTCACTTCTTAAACCTGGCAGATAGATTTTGAAAACTTGTATAATTCATATGATTCAGATTACCTCCACTTTTTTGAGAACTTATATATCCTATTACACCAAAATACCTGAATTTTCTAAAGTAGTTGTCTTGACAAGACCAAAATTATATGGCAGAGAAGAGGTTGATAAACCAGATGGTTGTGCCCCCAATGAGAAGGACCTGTCAGGCTAGAGAAATAGTCTGAAATGAACATCGCATTCACCAAGTGAAAAAAATTAAATCCTGGCCATGAGGATGATCAGCCTTCTGTACCAGCAGAGCTGAGGACCAACCAGAATTATGGACACAATCACAGAATTGCTGAGTTGAAAGGGACCCACAAGGGTCGTCATGTCCAACTCCTGGCCATGCACAGGACCATTCTCAAGAGACACCATGAGCCTGACACCATAGTCCAAACACTTCTTGAACTCTGGCGTGCTTGGTGCTATGACCACTTCCCTGTGGAGCCTGTTCTAGTGCCCAACCACCCTCTGGGTGAAGAACCTCTTTCTAATATCCAACCTAAACCTTCCCTGACACAATTTCAGACCATTCCCTCAGGTCCTGTCACTGGTCACCGCAGAGAAGAGATCAGTGCCTGCCCCTCCTCTTCCCCTCACAAGGAAGCTGTAGATGGCAATGCCCTCAGACGCATCTCATACAGCTTCCCCTCAAGACCCTTCACAATCTTTGCCCTTCTTTGGATGCTCTCTAATAGCTTGAAGTCTTTCTCATATTGCTCCATAGCAGCTTGAGAGAGATGGACTCAGAGGTCCTGCTGGGCAAGAACTTGAACGCAAGCTGTCAGTGTCCACTTCTGACAATGACATCAGCTTCTTGGAGTGTATTAGATTGAAAACAGAGCAGGTTGAGTGAGTTGTTTCTTCTTCCTATTCTAGAGGTGTGTCTGCTAAGGTGTGTCTGCAAAGACACACCTAGAGCGCTCTGCCTGTTTCTGAGCTTACCTGTACAAGACAGGAATAGACATAGGGGATCAAGTCTAGCAAAGGGAAACAAAGATGATTTAGAGACTGGAGCATCTTTTATATCAGGAGAGACTTAGAGAACTGCAGTTGTTAAACTTGGAGAAAGCTCAGAAGGAAAATAAACGTGTATAGATACTGATGGGAAGGAATAAAGATGTCAGAACCTTCTCAGTGGTGCCAAGTGAGTCAATAAGAGGGAATGGGTAAAACTTGAAATACCAAAAATTTAAGCTAAATATGATATTTTTTGTTTGTTTGTTTCATTGGTTTTTAAGTGAAGATGGCCACAAAGGATGTGGAGTTTCCATCCTAATTAAAACTCAAAACATGATTGAACACTGCTCTGAGCAACCTAACTGACCTTCCTAGGTTTCCAGTGGTGCTTGTCTATCCTACTCATTCTGTGATTCTATGAAGGACAGATTAACACCATACTACTGGGAAAAACAGAAGGGTGGCAGGTCCTCAGGTGTCTACATAGAGAAAAAAATAAAGAGAAAAAAAAAGATTGAAAAAGCAGCCTGACTGCAGTGGGCACCACTCTAAGGACTGCTCAGTGTAAGCAGTGAAGCAGTGGAATCAGAAAAATTCATCATATTCTCTTCCTCCTGGTTGCCCCTCTGGGAGCCATACAGTATATGGGCTGGATCTTAAGTTCCTTTTAAGTTCCTTCTTATGCCAGAAATAAGTTAGCGTTCTTCTTGGAATGGCGTAATAGTGTTATTTTTGTCCAAACAGTAATTAATTAATATAATCACCAATAAAAAGGAAGAGAGGGGCATAAAGAGAAAAAAATAAAAAAAGTAAATGCATGTAGATACTGGAGAGAGACACATGAGTGGCATTAAAAGAATAATTGTGCAATAAAGAAGCAAAAAAATGCCTTAAGACTTTACTAGCTCTATGGTTTTCTTTTTATTCCTATTATCTCCACTCAAAAAAAAAAGGAATTTTATTACATTATGTTGACTGATTTTTATATCAGTTGAAGGAGCTGTCAGAGCTGAATTTTGATTTACAAGTTTTGAACATCAAAAATCATGCCTATTTTCTACGATACCATTAAAATGGTGGTAATGTCAAATTTAAAGTATGTATTCTATTGTTTTAAAAACATTCCTTAAACTTGCCAGTGATAGTACTGCAAATTTTAAAAGTAAGTCCTCTTTAGTTGTGGAAGATTTGTACCAATTTCTTAGTGTTATTTTTTTTACGGTGCTCAAAAGAATATCTCCAGAGTTCACACACCTTGACTTGCACTGTTCCTCATATTTAGTTTTCTGCTGGGAATAATTCTGACAGGAAAAAATTCTGAGAGCTTTTGTTTCTGAAGATGTTAGAATCAAACCAGTAGGAAAGTGCATCTCTTAATCATTACACAGAAAAAAAGTACAGTGGTCTTTTTAATCCTGTTGCATATTATGAATATTGAGAAGCTATTGGAGTTTTCTATGGATTTGGTTTTTTTTTTTTTGTCTGTTTGGAGTTTTTTTGGGTTTTTTTCCTTGGATTTTGAGAAATATTGGAGGATTTTTAGGGTTTTTTGCATAGCATATTATATGAGGATTGTGTGCATTGATATCATGGTAATTTAATATTTTACAAAAGAAGGCATCTATCATTATGCCTATAAAATTCAGTAGTCTATAATGTTATAATGAGATTTCTCATATGAATATTCCAAACTTTTAATTTTGCTAAATTACAAACTCAGTTGTCATTATGTTTATCTTCAGCTGTAATTATGCAAACTTCAACGATTAGAAATGAAAACAGACAGTAAGTTGACTAAGATTAGTTTGTAGCATTAGACTGGATCAGACACTGAACCAACCATACTAACAGCTATTGCTTCACCCAAAGATCTTTTAAATCTTTTCAGTGGATTTTGGATCAGCTTTCAAAAATGTAAGTTGCTTATTTTTTCTGAATCATTTTAAAACACACCAAAATTCCTTTGCCTAATCAAGGCTTTGCTGATAAGAGCAGGAACATGAGCGAGAAAAGACATGCTACTATTTCTAATGTACTTTGTTAGAAAATGATCCAATGCTCCACTTTCAAGAGACCTTTCAATAGCCCCTGACTGGGCAGGCAAGCACTATCTCTCAAAACAAATTACCATATACATTTTATGTATTTTAATATTTTTTTCTAAGCAGGCTGGTAACATAACAACAATGATGGGTAGTTCTGAATTATCTATCTGTTTTTGTGTGGGGTTTTTTTGTGTTTTTTTTTGTTTTGTTTTGTTTTGTTTTTTGGTTTTTTTTGTTTTTTTAAATCAGTAGATGAATATCATCATTTTGCTTTTGAAGGTGTAATGTGAATTTTTCTATGTTTTCTTTGTTTAGAGGGCCCATATTGATATTTAGATTTTTTTATTCTTAATCTTCAATAAAATAAACCTTTTACATCCAAAATCTTTATTTCAATCAAACCTTATACCAAATATTTTTGCATTTATAATAGCAATGTGTTCAGCTTATGTTTACTGCAGTAAATGCACTACTGCTATTTTGATTGCTCCCTAAATATTTACAGCTTAAGGCAGAGGTTAAAATATTTAGTTAGGAATTCTGACCACTTTTTAAAAGACTGTAATGAAAAAAACCCAAACAAACAGATGTTTATTTAAATCTGTATTCATAATAAAATGTACTTCAGGCAACATGCCATGGGAAATAATCTTTCAATGGTTTTTAAAAATTAGACTTGTACACAACTTAAACCAGCAGATAATTACATGAAACTTACATTTTTCCTTTATGTGTTCATACATCTTAAAAATATATGTTTTAAAAGAGAAGACAATCCTATCTTTTAGCAACACAAAACAAGGTATGCTGTAAAATGTGTAATGCAAAAATCACTTAAAAACCATTAGTCACTTTGGAACCTTCTGTTTCAAAAAAATGTTTTATGTTCTTGAAACAAGAATTTTTAGAAGTCTGTTTTCACATAATTAGAGGTACCTCAGAGACAATCCTGAAACACAGTGTAAGGAATAGTAAGCTTTGTACTGTAAACACATTTGCAACACTAATAAACAGGAAGGGGGGGGGAAGGTAACTAACTAAAAAACAAAGTCTGAATACTAAAAAGCTAAAAGTAGTGGGGCCCAGGGGAGTGGCACTGAGAGGTTAAACCTTTTAGCATGAGTTAAAATCTGGCCCAGATTGCCAGTGATTAAAAAATTAAAATAAAAGCCCATCTGTCCAAATCCCCTTTCTCAGTTATCACAGATCCAGAGGTTTGTTCATCACCTTTTCTTTCTTCCTGCAGCCTGAGCTTTTCCAAACCTGGGGCTTAGTTTAATAAAACAGTCCATTAACATAACGTAGAACAACCTTAATGCTGCATTTTGCACTATTCACCACCGTCACAAGCCCACACTACCCGTTGTTTTAACAAACAGCATAGACTGGAGATGGAATAAACTTAATTTAATTTCTTTAATCCTGGTGGGACAGAACAACCTCTCCAGAAACTGATTAGCACCATACTGAAATAACTCTCAGAGAAGCAGTATGAATTGCCCTTCCAAAAGCACAGTCCTTATAAAAAAATCACAGAAGGAAACTTGATGACTCTGTAGGACCAAAGATTAAGTTCACAGGTCAGGATATCTTCATGCCACTGTCTTCATCAGGCATCTGATTCAGACAAGTTTCTAGTTATCGTGGATGGAGTGATGCAGTTCACTTGTAACAGAGATGCAACAATATTCTTATTGATATAAACCAGTTATTTAACAAAGTTTGAAAATAAATGTGATTGTAGTTTTAAAAGATTTTATGGCAAGGTAAGCTTGATTGTTTACTGCATAGAGAGGATAAACGAACCTGTCAGGTAGACTCTACTGTTGAGCCATGAAGTTCAGCAAGGCTCTGCTTGTGTTCTAAACACCTTTCTGGGGGGAGTTCAGGTGCATCTGGATCCAGACTTAGTCTCAGGGTTGGTCAATGGTATATGTGTAAAGGATTATACATGCACAATCATATACATCACTCAGATAAGATTTCAAAGTGTCAGTGTGCTTATTCACAATTCACTTACCAAGTATCTGACATGATAAGGATTCCCTCAGCCTGGAGGAGTAACCTTGAGAGGCATCCTACTCAAGGGGAAATCCTGCTGTGCAGCCTGCTGTCTTGCAGGGAGCTGAACGGGCCCTGAGCTGTCCACCATTTATGAAGTAAGCTGATCGACTCATAGTCATATTTGCATACAAGCCACATGATTTGCTCAAAGGCACCTGCAAAACATTGCAGAGGTGAACCAGAACCTTGTGAAGACATGCCCATCTTGAGTGTTGGCTGGAAGCTGGGAAAGATTTCCTCAGGACAGTTCAGTTGATTAGAGATGTATATGTGGGACAATTGTATTGAGCCCCAGCAGCCTGCACAGGCGATGTTTACATTTTTGATGATATAATTTTCACTGTCAGTTCATGAAAAACTCATATACAAGTGACTCTACTTTATCTTACTAGACTGCGAGTTTACCTTTAAGACCATGAACATTACTGAGTGCACATGGTTAATTCTTTCAAGGACTTGTTGCTTCCAAATGCTTCATTTGCAAACATAAAATTCACAAGTTATAAACAAGCCATTTTCTCCCATCAGTGGTTCACTGGACAAACTGAAAGCACATCAATTTGGCAAATAATATTACTTTGGTAAAGTTTATTATAAGTAAGGTTTTACAATACAGTATTATTGCTTGGTTGTAGCTCCAGCAGAAGAGTAGAATAAGTTAGTCAGATTAATCTTAAGATTTCCTTGCAGTCAGTTAAGCCTGGGAAGCTTCTGTTGCTGTTTGTATGATTCATTGTGATTTCTACAGCTGCATATAATATTCATAAAGCAGAATCATATTTCTGATTCAGTGAAGACATTTAAGCCTGTTTTCCATATATGTTATTCAGGTGATGAGACCTGCTGACAATTTGAGTAGTCAGCTATACATAAAGGACCATGGGCATCCCTGCCAATAGTGTGGGGTGGTTGGAACTAGATGACCTTTAAGGTCCCTTTCAACCCAAGCCATTCTATGATGATTCTATGACATGTGGTGTCCTCTAGCGAGATCTTAACTGTTGAAGTTAGTTTGTTTCGCATGGTGTTTATCATATACAGTCTACTGAACCAGACTCATTGAGGCGAAAGCCTCCAACAGAGGCTACAGGAGAGAAAAGGTGAGAAAAAACTAAGAGACAGTGAGAAAATGAATTGCATTTATTGCTAGTTGTAGTACTTTTAGGCATTTTGCAGGAAATGGTCCTACAAGATTGATGACTTGAATGGTGATTTCTCTGAGATACAGTAGAGACAATCAAAATCATTTCAGATCTTGAAAAGTCAACATTTTTCAACTGTTAGACATTTGGAGTGACTGTTTTTCTTAAGAAAGATTAATAATTAAAAAAAATGAAAACAAAGAGGTTTTATTTAACACTCAATTCTGTTGTTTTTGAATTGAATATTGTTTGAATCAAATATTTTTGTATTGAATATTGTTTGAATAGAAAAAAAAACATTTCAGATAGCTCTAATTTATGTGTTCAAAATCTTTTCTTGTAAAGCATTTGCAAAGTACAAAAATCATAATTAGCATACCAGCAACAAACTGTTGCTAGAGTCTTTTATTCTTTGCATAATAGCAATTTTTATTGTCTGTGTATCAATTTTTAAACTCTTGGCAGACAGAATCCTCGCAGAGTAAAACTTCTAAGAAATTACTTTTCCTTTCAAATCAATGCTTCCCTTATTCTCTATGTAGCTCTAACCTATCAGATTGCTTAGAGACCCTTTGATATATTTAGAGTACTAATTTAAGTGAAATGGGAATGGAAAGAAGGAAAAGGTCACAAGGTTGATAGTTCTTTAGAAAAGGTTTCTTCAGCTACCTGGTAAATATGCCACAGTAGGAAACTGTGTTAGATTAAGGTTTGTAATGTCATGTCAACTGGCTATTCCTTACAAATTTTACTGTGAGGGTGGGGAGGCACTGAAACAGGTTGCCCAGAGGAGTTGTGGCTGCTTCATCCTTTTGAAGTATTCGAGGCTGGTCTGGATGGGGCTTTGAGCAACCAGGTCTAGTGGAAGGTGACCCTGCCCATAGCAGGGGAGTTGGAACTGGATGGTCTTTTAAGTCCCTTCCAACCCAACCCATTCTAGTATTCTATGGTACAATTAATTTTTCCAGACACCTCCCTCTGCCTCATTTTCCTCATGTTTTGTCTTTTCAAATTCATTAAAGCATAGTTCCTTTCCAGACCAGTTCAAACCTGGGTTTCTGTTTTACTTCTTTGGTTATGGATATTTCTCTGATTGTGTCCATCCAGACTGCCCCAGGGACTGAGTCAATGGATTATTTTGTAATGACTAGAGATACAGCTTTTGGAGACCCCAGTTTCAAACATGCTTTCAGTTTTTAGATAATGTTTAATTTTATTCCATTTTTAGCATACAGTCTATCCCCTTTATGTTTTCAGTCAGAGATAAGCATCGTAACCTTGTGTTTTCTACCTACTCTTATGAACACAGGCAGGGAACACACAAAAAAGCCAGGATATTTTGGCTAGTAGTGAACTGAACATGGCCAGAAATGTTTTCTGACACTGAGGCTGAGTGCCATGTCTTGGCTTGCGGTACAAGATGGCTATGTAGAAACTGGCCATTGGGAATCCACCTTCAGAATATTTTGACAGCCAAAGTGTATCAGGGAACTCTACAGAAAGGCTGGCAAAATTCATGCCAAAGAACATATTAACAGCTTAATGATCCAGCAACACACTCCAGTGCCTAGGAACCTTTCTGGGGCCATGGAATTTACTGCTATGTGCAGCCTTTGTGTTGTTTTCATCTGAAAATTGGTTCAGGCATATTTCTGACACAGGTTTAAATTATTAGAAGCTTTTGATATTTTTATTTCATTGTGTAAATTGTACTTGTAACAAGGGCATAATAATGTAAATATGGGTTTCATGTCTGTGCACAGGCTCAGAACAAAGCTTTACAAACCTCTCAAGCCCTGAAGCCAGAAATACATAGCTTTATCCTAAATAATATTAAGGTTAAGAGAAAGACTAGCTGCTAAATCAGCCTGTCCACTTCAGTCTCAGTGAGCTGTTTGTATAGTTCCTGATTGTTGTGCTTGGCTGGAAGATAAACATTTATTTTCCATCAGTGTCATTTTCAAAAATATTTTCCTTTGTCATAAATTGGAAGAAAACAGGAAAACAAGATTACATTTCATCATTGGAAGGGATAAAACAAAATTAATTTTTTCATCAGGGGAAACATACTGTCCGTTTTGTCTTCTCTCTCCAGAATAAAGCAATTTCTGCCTAGTACTCCATGTTTCACTTTTCCTGGGAAAAACTTCACGGTTGTTGGTTTGCTTTTATTTGTTTGGTATTGGGTTTTTGTTTTTCACTGTTTAAAAAAAATAAAAAAACTTCTATAGGAAATGTTGAGGGTTTTTTTTATTTTATTTTTTAAGATGGTATATTCTATTAGATGAGTTGAATGGGAATGTCCTAGGTCAGCTTGATTTTCCCACCACTGCAAGGTGACTGAATCCCAGATAAAGTTCATTATTTCTGAATTTACTATTCTGATCAGGAATTTACTAGATATTCAGAACTTAGCCGCAAAAGTTTCTTGAAAATTATTGTTCACTTTAATTCATTATAGATGCATAAAATGATGAATCAGAGTGGGTCTCTCAAGGAATTTTTTATATATATATATATATATATATATATATATTTTTTTTTAGGGTACTTACTTTTCAGGACAAATCTTTTCAGTTCTAACACAAAATCCCTGACCAGGATAGCACTAATTGCATTGCCTAGGCACATTGAGTAGGGATTTCATTTCACACATCACAAACTATCCACACAACCTTGTCACAGTAATATTTCATACATATGTTTTTCCCAGAAAACTCTAATCTTCCTATCCTAGTTTCACAGTCCACTACTCTGAAACAAAGCTCAGCTAAATCTTAATAATAATAATAATAAAAAAAAAAAATTCAGAAAAAATACTCAGTGGCTTCTCTCAGGCCCTCATCTCTGAACTTAATGAAAGTTTCCACAACCTCAGCTGGACTTGAGGGACAGGACTTTGGTAACCACCAAAGGAGGGAGTTGCTGATACAAGACATTCAAAGGGAAGAAAACTTAGGTGTAGAAAGACAAAGAATACTTTGGGTGAAGTTATCATTATAGAGTTTAATAAAATTTTATTTTTTAGTCAAAGCTTTTGTAGAAATTAAGCCTTTGAAATTCAAATTCTCTTTTTTTTTTTTTAATTGATATTAATTACTCCACCAAAGACAATTGATTTTAGTGCTTTATCTTGAACAGCTCTTGGATGGCTGTTAATTGTTCTCTATTGATTTCATGCACCTGTTTTACCTCAAAAACATAAATTTGAACCAGAAGTATGATAAGAATAAGAGAAATTTCCTTTTGTGGGCATGTTATTTCACTAAGTGTGTCATGAGTGTTTTAGATCACCTTCTGAAGCACTTTTAAAGGTCACTGTCAAAGTCAAAATACTAGTTGGTCCATTGACCTGTTATAGTGCATGCTTCTGTATATTGCTTTTCAACTCTGTCTCTCAGACAAGTGCATAATAAGGTGAAATAATGTTAACTGCTTCTGTTGAGACATAAGGTCTCTATCTTGCATAAAATTATTGCCTCCACAAAGACTTGTGATTGCTTGTTGTGGTTGAAATTCACTCTTGCCTGTAAAATTTCTTAAAAATAAATAAATAATAATAATAATAGTAATGTTGATGATTGTAGTAAAGGAAAATATTGCAGGAAGCCAGTCCTCAGCTGCAGTAAATTCATGAGAGTATAATAATTATTGGAACAATTGGCATCAAGATTACAACACTTTGGTTGCAAAGTTTGTATCAAATTGGAACAGTTTGAACCAAGAAATGATCTGCTATTCTTTTTGATATAGAAAAGTAGCTTCAGATTTAGTATCAATTACTAGGAAAAAAAAGGCAGGTATTTGTAAGTTTGCATACAGAGTAAGGTAGATTTTTTTAAAAGTAAATAGATCTTTTTCTCCTTTGGAATCAGAAATATGGAATCCTAAGCACACCTTTTTCTCTCAGGACCACAGAGAAAACCTAGGCCAGAAAACTTTCTCTTTTTATGATTGTTTTAAGTGCATCTTTTAGAAATTGCCATTTCACTTCAAGTATTTTTAAGAGACTCTGAATCTTTCAAGGTGTTCTTTTTCTCTCTGTTTGTTCCTCTGAAGGTTACATTGCTGCTCAGGTAAAAGTCATATAATTAATGTTAACAGGTGTGTTTTCACAGTGTAGAAAGTAAACTACTGTTTTTCTGTAATCCACTGAACTTTCTTCATTTTGAGAGAAATTTGGTGGATTTAGTGGACTTGTTTGATTTGGTAATTTTTAAGTGTCTGAATCTTGGAGGAAGCTTAGCAGGCATTTCAGCAGTTCTACAATAAATTTCTGAAATTTTTTATTCCAGGTATCTATTACTTTCTGTGTTTCAATGTACTGATAGAATAATGTCATAGAGAGATTTAGTTTCTGATATATTAAAAAAAAAAGTTACATAATTGATTTTTTTCTTAAATACACTCATATTTTTTGCCACAGCTTGTGATGTGCATGATATTTTCCATGTCACGAACAGCAGAGTACTATTGGGTGCTAGTTCAGTAGTTCAGCTACTGTTGTGATTTTAAGATGCCTGCATCTTAAAATGTGTGTGCTTATGCATCTATATCTCCATTAAATAAGCAATGATATTTCAGACTGTTCTGACACAAAATTAGCCCTGCTTCTAACAAATTAAAGTATGCTTTCATTGTAGCATATTTGTTTATGGTATCTAACAAGCTGCTCTGCCTGAGTGCCTGATACAGATGAAACCATTGCCTTCTGCTTGGCAAGTGAAACAAATGCCACTATAGGATTGTTAAACTCTGATAAAACCATACATAAAAATCTGTGTTCCTGGACTCCTCTCTTCACTGCATCTGTTCCAAAACTCCAAGCAATGAAGATGGAATTTTTCAATGGATTTCTATAGAGGCAGTGGCTTTTCTCTGATGTCTGTCCATAGAGTCTGCCCTTGGCTAGAGTATTCCAGAGAAACAGAAAACACCCTGACCTGGCTAATTAATGAAAATACAAAAAGCTTGCTGCCAGGGAATCAAATGTTGGCAAACAGGTCCCTTTAGGATCTTTCTGAGAAGGCTGACAAATGCAATCTGTCTACGCATTTGGCTTAGGATAAAACACAAGGCTAGACGTGGGCTCTTTCATTTTCTTTTTTTCTTCCATGCAAAAAATTCTGCAATAGCTTACATGGCTTAGATTGACATCAATGCAGTTTTACAGGGTTCAGGCCAATATGGAATTCACTCTGTGCAATCATATGTTTCATATTGGGTTGTCATTCACTTCATTACTTCAGGGTAAAACTCAGGAATGAGTCTGCCAAGACAGCAGAGTTACATTTTGCTTTAAAGCAGATAAAAAATGCAAAGAGAATAAAGCCTATGTTGTGAGGCTAAGACAGGAAAAAAAAAAAAAAAAAAAAAAAAGAACAGATGAGGGAAATTGAGTGGCACGGGTGCCAAACTCCATGTTTTGGATAAAAACCCCAACACTCCATTTCCTAGTTTAAAAAAAAGATAATTCTTTAACATGGCTCTAAGCTAACACTTGCTTTAAGCCTGCAGCTCTGTCCCTTACAGTGAGAACCAGGAGAGTTCGCACGAGTTCACTACTTCTTTTTTTATTTTTTTTAACTAACAGACTATGATAGAAAAATAACTTCACAATATAGTGCTTCCACCTGATTTGGTATGCAGAAAGAGGGTCAAATAGGCACAGTTTTCTTTTTGCCAGTTATCCTCCAGCTGTGATACTGGGGAGTTTGTCTTTGGAGCACCTCATCTACCCTGCCCTCCTCCTCAGCTTTAACTGACTTAAAAACCCCTCAGAGCAATATCTATGAGCCTTGAAAAACTTGGGTAACTCCTTAAATCCAGAAGTGAAATGACAAGACAGAATAAGAGAAAAATAGGCCACTTCAGCATAGCTCACATCTTAGGTGCCTGAATCCTTGACTGGCATATGGGATATATCTCCCTTTCACATATATGCTTGCAGAATGGTTTGGGTTGAAAGGGACCTTAAATATCATCTAATTCCAACCTCCACTGTCATGGACATGAACACCTTCCCTAGACCAGGTTGCTCAGAACTCCATCCAACCTTGCCTTGAACACTTCTAGGGCAGAGGCATCCACAGCTTCTCTGGGCAACCTGTTCCAGTGCCTCACCATCCTTATATCTTAATAGCCAACCTAGAGCTACCCTCCCTCAGCTTAAGGCCATTCCCCCTTGTTCTGTTACTACACGCCCATGTGAAAAGTCCCACTCCGGACTTCTTGTAAGCTCCCTTTAGGTGCAGCAAACATTTGCATCATGGCTTCTTCCACTTTAAGTGCTTGTCTTCGTCACATGGGGTGTGTGCTTTTTCCATTTCTATAAGACCTTCCAAAAGTCCTGTCCTGGGTTTGATCACATGCAATATGGAGAGATTTTTGGTCTCAGTAACTTCTGCTGTTGTGAAATCTGGTACTCAGCCAAGTGCAACGGTATGACTGATCATGCCCTGTCATCCACATTGTCAGTCTGGCTCAGCTGCCGTAAGCATAGGACCATTAAATTGGAAGGGACCCATAAGTATCATCAAATCTAACTCCCTTCTCCTCACAGGACTACATAAAACTAAACCATGTGACAAAGACTGTCAGACAGATGGCCTTTGATATCACAGTACAGGATTGCACCTACACCTTGATAGACTCACATTCCCTGGTTGCATGTCAGTGTAGGACTTTCTGTGCCCATCACTAGGAATATCAAACCCTTCATCAGACAAACTGAGCACAGAATTCCCATTATCTTAAAAAAGCATCATCTCTTAACATTCCATAGCCTTCCTAAACAGGATGCCTAGTGAACTCTACTGTGATTGAAAATACCTTCATAATGACCCAGTAAAAGTCAGAATAAATTCCAAGTATTGTATCTGGTTTTCAGTCCAGTGCATTCACAAACCATTTTAATCTTGTATGCAAGCACCATCTTCATTCTGTATTTTATACTTGCTCTCAAAATGCCTTATTTTGGTCCCATGGTGATTGTCACCTACTGCTGTTGACAATCTGCAATGTAAATAAATTAGACTAGACCTTGGCAAACTATTTAGGTTTTCAGTTTTGTGTTCACAAAGAGTAGGCAGGCACTTGGAACAGACATTTTCTCTAAGTGACACAATATGCATGCAAAGCTGTAAAATCAATACACCATTCACTGAAAAGGAGTTATTTTCTGAAAAATTTTGTTGATTGCATTTGCTTTAAAATGCCTTTTTATATAGCCCTAATTGATTATGGTCTTCCTTTTTGTGAAAAACATTAATTAAAATGACATCACTCTCAGAATAATGTGTGTATAAAAGGAACAGTTAGGACCATGCTTTTATAATGAAAACTTTAATTAAAAAAATAAAAGAAGGAAATTAAAAAATTCTGTTAAACACAAATGTGTCAGGCAGATGCACATAAAAGATGACATCTTCCACTTTTTAGCATGATAATCCAACCCTGTGAGTCTTCATGGGATCAAGGACTATGTCAAAGGGGTGTTATTTGCAACACCAATTATTAAAACTTGCAGTCAGAACACCAAAAATCTTTTTGTTTTACATAAATTAGTTACTCTCTTGCTCTGTGGCTGTATGCATCTTGTTTGAACCTAATTTCTAAGATTTCTTAGCTGTTAAAGCATTGTAAGCTTCCTAGAAGTTTGTTTTGGTAGTTCTGATTGGTCTGGAGTAAAATTCTGGAAATAAAGAACAATTGGGAGCACATTGCTCAGAACAGCTTCTCCCACAGTGCTTGCCAAAGGAGGAATTATCTATGGACAGCACAAGCTGTTCTTATAGCTCATGGGAGTTCCCTGCAAACTGCAAGCCAATAAACTCATGCTACTCTCTAAGATGCTTTAAGTCCCAGTTTTCTGGGGAAATGTTTCCTTCCTTCTGTGCTGCTGAGGGGGCAGGTGATGACAAATTCTCAAGAGAAGACTCTCCCCTCTGGAACTAATTTCCACCAGTAATGCAGCAAAACCTGAAGGCATAGAGAAAAAACCAAACATCTGTTCAGACAGGCTTTTGCCTGAGGTGGATTAGTAGGATATTTCAGTCTGTCCTTGGTTTCTGCTTGAGGATATACCTTTATATTTGTACTTTCTGGGCAGTACTGAAAAAAAAACCCAAAAAACCCTAGAGAAAGTTGCTAAATTCAACCAGCTATTGGTAAATAATTTAAAATGTTATCTCTATATTTGATTTGTTAGCCATGTACTTGGACTGTTAACAACTGAAGTGTGTTTTTTTTATGTTATCAGAAATTGCTTACTCATTTACATTGATGGAAGTATGACCAAAAAAAACAAGAAGGGCTCAAATGTCTCTCAGCTACTGCTCTACCTCAGCTTCTTAAGCCCAAAGTAATACTTTTGTTGTGAAGGCTGGAGATGAAGATGAATTATTTGTAATTACTGGGTATCTATCTGTGTGGTTTTATGTTCCATATTTTATAGTCACTACTGTAATGATATAAGAATTGATTGCCATGTACACTAAATCTGCAGTTTAGCCATTATTATCAAAGCTCTGTGAAAGCAAAGGGGAAGATCACTTTTACATTCTAAATTCTCCATACAATAAAAATAAAACAGCACAATAAGTTAGAGAGGATGGAAGTTCTGGAAGAGAATAAACTGTTGGTGTACTAGAGCTACATATTTTTGGGGTATTTTGGCTAATGTCTTCTTGGAGTTACATTTCATTAAGCATTGATAATCCCCATGCAGAAACTAGTCCTATTCTGTTTGGTGTTATGCAGAGGTTAAATGCTTGAGTAGTACTGCTGACCTGAGAAACCTTGATTTCAGACAAAGGATGGAAAGTGGGCAATACTGTCATCCTCAGTTTACAGAGGATACTGACTTAGTAAAGAGAGAGAAATTCCCAGCAAGTGGAGCATTGCATTTTTTTAGGTCCCCTCAGATGTTTTAGAGTTCACTGCCTGGGCGCACTACCTCAGTGCATAGCATGTATTTAAGCACAAAAAAAATCAGGCATATTTATTATTCCCACTGTTTTTAATGGACCTGAAGTAGTCTGCATGCTTTCTGTCTGCAAACCCTTGAAATAAATCCAAAGACTATCTAACAGCACATTGAAGTAGTAGTATATAGCCTAGCAAGCATATCCGTTCACAACCAATACAAAAATTAGCATCTTTATCTCTGAAGAAATCCAAAACTCAGCCGGACGCAGTCCCAGGCAACCTGCTTTATTGTAGAATCACAGAAGAGTTTGGTTTAGAAGAAACCTACAAGATCATCCTGTTCCAATCCTCCTGCCAACTCACTTTCCAATAGATCATGTTTCACAAAGCCTCATACAAATTGGCCTTGAACACCTCCAGGGATGGGGCATCCACAGCTTCTCTGGGCAACCTGTTCTATCTGAACACACCTGAGTAGTGAGGTTGGACTAGATACTCTCAAGAGATTTATTCCATTCTCAACAATTTTTGATTAATAATTAGCACATTTAAGTAATATATTTCATCATCATGCATATTCACAGTTGGAACAGTTTGATTTAACATGTATGTGAAGAAAAGCATTATTTCTTATGATCCATAACTGAGAACATAAACTCTTATACATCTGTTAACTATAAAACTAAAGTATATAAATAAACTAAACTGACTAAATAAATCAGTTCAAAAGAAGAGAAAAAATATTTTTGACAGCATTACTGTTAAGATTTTATTGTTTTCACATGAACAAGGACCACTGTCTGTACTATAGATAACTTCAATGTACTACTGAAAGGAACAATATTATAAAATTTAGAGTTGGGTATGGACATGACACAACACTACCTCTCCCTGAGTAATGCAACTCTGTTAATGATCAGCAACTTAATCTAGGGGAAATAAGGATTTTAATTCAAAAACTTCTTAGCTGCTTTCATAAGGACTTGAGTGTCAATGGGTGGTCTGTCCATTCTGGAGGGAGTGAGTGAAAAGGGAATGAGTTGCTTGAACCTTGCTTAACCAGGGTAGAGCACTAAATTCCAGTGTTTCATTTCACATATAAGCAGGCTGAACTCAGCTAAAATTTCTCTATCAGATGGTCTTTGATCTTACTAGTCAGGTACTAAAATGTGTCACTGACTTGGATTAAAGTATCTGTAGGGTTTTCAAAACTAGCCTATGAGAAATTAGGAAAGAGACCTGTCAAAATGAAAGTATTACTGACTGTACTGTTACTGTCTTTTAAACTGAATACAAATCACGAACTCACTTTACACCAGTTCCCTACTGTATTAATTTCTAATGAAATTGCAGTGAAGTAAGAACATTTTAAATCTTTTTTTGGGGGATTCAGAGTCAGTCATTAACGTTACAGAACCTGTCCCTCTATTTGCTAAAGCAATACTGATCTTTTGCAAAGACTGCAGTGCTAAAATTAATATAATTGTTGACAAAAAAAAACAAAAAATGCTTTTAATCTTAACAGGTCTTTTTAAAATAAAACTTTTTCTCCCTTTTTAAGGTACTGTTGGGCACAGTAAGCTTCAAGTTGATAAATTTAAGTGTCACATACTAAAGAATCAACCCTAGCTCTCTGCTCATTCTAGATAAATCCATTTCCTTGCTTTGACAAATGTGGATTTTTTCCCTTAGATGTTTGCACTTTCCAAATATTGAAGATCTTTAAAAAGTTCTCATTTCTTCTGCATGATGAGGGTGTCACCAATATCTGATACTATGTCTCTATAAAGCATTACTCAAAATAACAGCAGTTTCAGAAAACAGGTTTGTGGGCACCCAATATACCTAGTGAGTGGAATGGTTACCTCAAAGAGTGGAATCATGTTGATTTTTAAAATAAGTAACAAGAAGCCAAGGGATCCACAGTTAATTATATCTTCAGAATAGTAGAAACAGAACTCCTAACTTGTCCTTAGCAAATAGTTTACAGTAATTAATCCCTTCTAATTCACTTATCTACATTTCAAGTGTACTATGTGTCCTATCCCAGATAGTCAATTTGGGCTTCTCTGGATGTTTTGAAGGAAAACCAGCACTATTAGGATAAAACCCACCTGATCTCTTTTATGTGTCAGGTTGAAATCCCTGGGAAGAAGGCATTGCCCCAGCTCTAATTTTACAGAAGTTACAACTGGATTTCCAGGAAAAGCATGCTCATTCTGGAACTGGCATATAAACTTGTGAGATCAGTGTAGCAGAATAATATATTTGTTGCTGCAACTGTGGAGTTTTAAAGTTTCTTTGAACTCTGCTGGCAAATGCAAACAATATAGGTTAATTAAAATAGTGTGTGTTTTTTTGTTTTATTTTTTTTTTTAAATTTGCATCAGATTCTATAGTAGCATGTAGCATTTCTCAATGTCTATTATTTTGAAATTGTATGATAGATTTTTAATATGAAAAATAAAATGTTATCTTATTAAAGATTATAAACACGCTTTGAATAGCTAAAACATAATAGAGTAAATGTAATAATACATCACTGACTCATGTCTCTGTGTTTCTCAATGACATAATTTGATAACTGTAAACAAGACTGCCTTTCTGCTGTCTTAGTATATCTTAGTTATCTTTGAGCCTTAAAATCTGTGGAAGCTTACTCCGTTTATGTTAGTCTGGAAGTAGAAATTGCAAGTGTCTTAATCCATCTCCCAAAATATATATTAATAAGTGAAATGATATTGTGAAATGGTTATATCAGATCAAATTTTTTTTACAAAAGTTGGTCTGATAGCAGCTCTGATGGCCAAGAGAAAAAAAGCAAACTGAAAATCCCTAATATATTTTAAAGGTTAAAAATAATTGAAAGCATACTTTTGCAAGAACCTCATTTTTTAAGCATAGCTGAGAAGCTGGAAATGAATGTGCTGCTGTATTGTATGGATTGCACAGTAAAAGCAGGAATTAAGCGCACTGACAAAGGATCATTTTTAAGAATAACAATTTGGAATTTGCTGCAGGGTTTTTGAATGAGGAGAGAGAAAATATCAAAGATCCTTAAAAAAGCAAAGATTTTTCTCTACTAATGAAGCACATATAGTTTATGGAAATTAATTCAGTTACTGAACTTTGTTTCAGTAATGCTGGTACATGTCTGGAAATTGGTGAATATATATAAACTTCTGTGTGTCTCTAGGGGAGAGTAGAGGAAAAAGGTGTAGGCAAACAGGAATATGGACTTCTGTAAAAGGCTAGGACAGGAATAAGGTGTTGGAAATCTGTAGAATGTTGTCTAAATACATTTAGTAACAACCATGATAGTTACATAATAGAATAGAATAGAATAGAACATAACATAACAGAAAGTATATGACTATTCATTTGGAAGGGACCTACAACGATCTAGTCTAACTGATTAACCAGTTCAGGGTTGATCAAGTGAAAGCATGTTATTAAGTGCATTATCCAAGTCTATTTAAACATTGCCGAGACTGGGACTCTGACTACCCCCTAGAAGGCTGCTCCAGTGTTTGAGCACCTCTTAAGTGAAATTTCCTACATGCAGACTAAACCTTCCTTGGTGTGGCTTTGAATCACTGCCACATGTCCCATTACTGGATACCAGGGAGATCAGCACCTCTCTCTTCACTTCCCTTCCTCAGGAAGCTGTAGGGAGCAATGAAATTACCCTTCAGTCACCTTTTCTCCAAACTGGACAAAATGAAAGTTCTCAGCTACCCCTCACAGGACATTCCTTCCAGCCCTTTCACCAACATTGTTGCCATCCTCTGAAGATAAGTTCAAGGAAATTTGTATTAGAGGCTTATAGGCAGAGCAAATAGAGGTCTTATCTTTCACTAGATCAGTTGCTAGACATGAACATTAGCTCAGTTGTCAGGCACATGTGCCTTTCTTTGTGTCTGAAATAGAAGCAAGAAACTGCAAGCCTAAAATCAAGCTGGGAACAATTAGTCTTGATTTACTTTGAAGGTGGAAGATGAATAGTACTAAGGAAAGTTGATAAAGTAGTTTTTTTCACAGGTAAAATGAGACATCAATTTGTTTATAACTTGTGCAACATATAGTTTAATACCTACAGATCTCCACCACTGCCACAGTAAATAATTCCAAAGTAGAAACATCAGCACTCATGGTTCTCCCACCTGCAAGTTTCAGGATGTAACACATTTCATCCTGGGTAACAGTGTCCTCATGGTATCAACACAGGATAAGTCAAGCAACAACTACACAGCAAGATGAACTCATGTTATCAATTAGGAGCAGAAACACTCCAGTGACAATAAAGGAACATTTCTTACAGAACAGTCATTACCTCTCTCCTGATTCCCAGTGAAGATTTAAAAACCATTCTGAAATGAAGAGTGGAAAATTTATAATTCTGTTCATGACCAGAAAAAATGACCTATGTAGAGATTGATCTTTTCACATTATATTCTCCTCCTATAGTAACCATGGACAACAAGTATCTGTTTTCTTGTTTCTCATGAGAAATAATCATCCTGTGGCCCTACTAACATACTCTGAGATATATGGTGATTTCAAGGATGGTCTAACACAAGTACACTGAGCATTTTTTTTTTTTTTTTTTAATCTTAGCTTTGAAGTTTGATGCTTGGAAGAGCAAAATGGATGTCCAGTAGGTTGTCTAATTTTGCCACATGTATAATTAGTAGGATGAATTGTGTTATCTCCATTTAAAAGGTTCCTGTTCCTTACTATTGAAAGTTCATACATGAAAAACTCAATTCCAAATCATGACTATTCATGCCTCAGTAAATTGTGACGTTTAAGTACCAGCATACGGCAACATAGGTAGATTGTAAAGTCTAATGAACAGATAGAAAGATTTCTGAGACTCTTTTATGCAGAACACTAGTTTTCTGATCAATATGTAAGGAATGTGGGCCATTTTTTGAAGATTGTATGTCTGAAACCTGTCTTCCTCAATGTGAGACTTTATGAATCTTCATGCTCTTATTCACCTTTTTACATTGTGATTCCTCTTAGCTCATGTTATCTAAATGGGAAGGGATGGAAAGAGTTTGAACAGGGCTCAGGAAATTGATCTTCAGTCCAGTGCATAACCAGCAGAGTTAAATCTGCTCAAAAATATAATGCAGTAGAATCCACTGGTTTGAATAGGTGTATCTTTTCTGGAACTGTATCACCATGGAAACGGAAAAAGATCATGGTCTCTGTATAGTCCTTGAGTCTTTGTCCTCTCATGTTTAACTCCACAGGGGAAACTTTCACAGTTATCTATATTTCACAACATTTAATAGGGCCATTCTACAAAAAGGAGCAATTAACTCACCACAAATATCTCCAAGACTTTCAACAAAACAACTTTTATAATTTGGTATCCATGGCTAGTTTTTTACCGATATGATACTATCTTTCGACTCTTTTAAAGGAAAATAACAGAAGTTAGAGTTTCTTTTTTCTCAGATACAAAAAAAACTCAGCTGCTTCAGTTTCACAGTGCAGGGAATTTTTTCTTGGAAATCTCTATATCCTGATTATATATGTGAATTGACCATCAGTGTGTAAAATTTAGAGTAACTCTTTCTAGATGGTGCTGTTTTACCTGTTTTAACTGGACCTCATTTATCTTTCATTAAAAGGATTCTTCATGGGGGCAGAATTTTTTTGACAAAGTTAAAACAAAATAATGAAAATGAGCTTTCTCATCTGTGTCAGGTAAATTGCTTCTTTAATTTATTTTAAGTGTTTTCTGAAATTTCTTATCCTTTATTTCTTTATTTCAACCTTCAAAACTTTTCTCAGCTTGATTTAAAAGCTCTTTAAATTTTCCCAATTCCAAATTAACTTTTTTCTGAGTGCCTCATTCTCTCACTCACATTTTCCTATTATTCAAGAGCTATGAAAAACACAGCATCTTGACTGAGTAAGGACTGAACATTGTTTTGAGTGGGTTTTTGTTTTGTTTTGAACCATGCTTGGTTTACGCTACAGCATCTACTATAAGTCAAGAACAATACCAAATTCACATTGACAGAAAATAACAATGATCCCAGGACAATGGAACAGTCTCCCTGGTTTTAAAGAAACCATAAATGAGACTAGCTAGAGAGATTAAACAATGAGTTGATTAAGGCAGAATGCAGTTATCAAGGACTTTTCTGTGTCAGTTCTTTAATTTCCCTTGCCTCATCAACATTTAGATTTGTTTCCATTACGTAGTGAGTTTTTTCATCTCTTGTCAGTCTCCTAGCCTTGAACACAGCATTGTTATTTGTGACTCAATACGTGTTTCTAGGGGCTATTTTGGATCATTTCAGTTTGTACATGTCCTGTTCTGTATCATAGTTATATTTTTCCTGATACATTGTGAAAGCAAAAACAAAATGAGTTAAACTATGGGGTACATCAGGCTCTAAAGAGCAATGGATTCTTGTGTAATTAATATTAAGAGCAATTCATTGTGAATAATATGAATATAAATTTCTCCCTCCAAATTCTGGCTTGGAGGGTGTTTTATTAGATGTTGGACTAATACAAATGAGCAGGACATATTTTTTTATTGTTTAATCATTAAATTAGCAAGATTTATTTCTGTCCCCAAGACTGGGTGTTTTAGGAAACCAATGCCTTATGTAAATGGACATGACAAACACATGTAGTTGCCACATTTCATTTTGTTTCAGATAGGGTTTTAATGGCTGTTCAGGTTTCTACATGATAAGTAATATTTTATGCCACTGGAGATAGATAAGGAAAAAAACCAAAAAACAAACCACCAAACACAAGACCCTAAAAATGTCTACTTGAACTGTCAATTCTTTGTTGAAAGTCATTAAGGGCTTAGCTGTAGTTAATACTTTAATAGAAATGTGTCAGAGATATGACAATGCACTGTTACTGTTTGTAAATGGGATTTTGCACTTTATTCTCTCTTCTAAGGAACTATCCACCTTGTAGAGAAAATGTTCCCAGCAAATAAAAGCTAAGCCATCAGTTGCTCGGGGATGCTGTTGATGTTAATTAAATTGGCCCTTGTATTGTCTTCTGCAAACTTCCCCTTTCTTGCTTCTGTAAGCAAACCTCAACTTCATTCTCTGATATGTTACTGAGGTAAATCCAGAGCAACCTCAATGATCTCAAAGTGTCAGTACCTCTACTCAGTCAAAGTCCAGAGTAAATTCATTGAAGTCATTGGTATTATTTCGAGTTCTTGCTGCTATAAATTAAATTAAACTTGATATTAAAATTTGCATTATTAGTAGAAGTAATATGAAAGAATGAAGTAGAATGAAAGCCACGACCCAAAGAATTCAAGCATATATATTTCTTTTTTCACTGCTTCATCACTTTAAACATGCCAAAGAGTTCAAAGCAAATCTATCATACAATTTAAGTACAGAAGGGAGGAAAAAACCCTGCAGATTTCATTTTTGCAAAAAGAATACAAATATCTAAAAAGAAATGTGAGAAGGATAGTGCAGTTAAAACCTCAGTGCTGATAAAAGAAGAACAGAAACTGAAATAACTGTTGGTGGTGTGGGTCATATTTTATATATATTTCCATCATATTTGTGGTGGGGGATTTAATGAATATAAGAAATTGTGCAATACATTTTTGATGGAATATTACTTAAAATACAATAGAGAAGGTCTCAAGAAAAAAAAAATCCAACTAGGAAAAGTCCTGTAGTGAGGACAAATATCCTCTTTATCTCTAACTTTTCTGATGTTTCAAATGCAATTTTATACAAATATCTTGAAGTTACCATAAATGAAAAGTGTCCTCCTGTTATAATTTTTCTTGGGTAAAAACACTGATGATGGCATGGAATTTACTGAGACCTAAAGCTGGAAGATGAGGGACAGTGATATAAAAGTAATATTCTTTGAGGGGAATAATGTGAGCCATAAACTACACACTTGATAGTAATTCGAGATTTGTGTCAGTTTGATAACAGAGTGTGGCCAGCAAACACTGGTTGATGAAAACCAAACTGAATAGAGTTCCTCTACCTTGTTTCTTTAATAATGTCCTTTTATAAATTATCACTGCAAGTATTTCCTTTATTAAGGGACAGCTTTGAGCCTTTATGATGAAAGATTAAAACTTTAACTATCTATTTGCTCTCTGGCACAGTTCACTGTTTCCAGCAGTATAAATCATAAGCCCGATCAACAATGTCATTCCACGTGTATTGGGTTTGTGTGGCAAGGCTTTGGTAGCTGGGGGATATAGGGCTGGCTTCTGTGGGAAGCTCCTAGAAGCTTTTCCCATATCCAAGAGAGTCAGTGCTAACCAGCTCCTAGATAGACCCAGCTGAAGTACTGCATGCTATGTAAGGGACACACGCTGGAGCCGGAAGAACTGTAGCCTCTGGGAAGGACTCTCACTGAAGAAGCTCATGGAAGACTGTCTCCTACGGGAGGGACCCCACGCAGGAGCAAAGAAAGAGTGTGAGGAGTCTTCCTTCTGAGGAAAAAGTGGCAATGAGAGTGTATAACAAACTAACTGTAGCCCCCATTCCCTTACCACTCCGCAACTGGTGGGGGAAAAAGGCAGAGAAAATGGGGAATGAAATTGAGCCTAGGAAGAAGAGAAGGGTGGCGGATTTTTTTCAGTTAACTTGTCATAAGCATCTCATGAAGATAATCCAAAGAAAAGCAAAAATTAGATTAGGTCATATTGATTATTTCCAGCTCTACCAATTTTGTCTCATTTACAAGTGAACCAGAATGTATGGCTAAGTACTGCTTATGCATTGTGTGAATTTGATCATATATATATATATATATATATATATATATCTGATA
>JAWWEE010000001.1:32082222-32101092 GCA_035221455.1 Xenops minutus | reverse complement strand
ATAATCATATATATATATATATATATATATATCAAATATATATCATATATATATGATCAAATCCACACAATGTTTATATATATATGTATATACACATACATATATATATATATACACATATATATATAACCACACTTTCAGAAGGATTTATATCATTGCTGATGCAAAATTGAGCCAGAAGTTGCTGTAAAATAATATTCTGAATATGTGTGGGAATATCTGTGGAAAAAAGAAATTTTGCTTTCCAGTGTTTTCTCAACCAGATGTTGATATCTCTATTAAAAAAAAAAAAAAAAAATTGCAGAATCCCAGGAGGAAACTTTTCATACAAACCTTTAAAAAGGAAAGAAGAATTAAGGGAATTTTATACGTTCAGAATTATTCAATTATTTCAGCTGCAAATGAACTTAGAGTTGGTAGAATATAGGCTCCCAAAAATATCAAGACTAACCTCAAACTTGTATCAGATTGTTCAGATCTTTTCCAGCCATGTTCTGAATATCCTAGTCTGGAATTTTCATAATTCCTCTTGTTCTTCTTTCCAAATATTTTAGTTGCCTCGTGATGAAGAGGCTTTTTCCTTATATTTATCTGGAATTTTCTGTGTTCCAGCTTGTGTCTTATACCATCACGCTGCACCCAAAAGGGTTTCTATAAGTATTGATTTCCTAACTGAAGATGGCAAAGAAATCTCTTTTTAAATTCACAGAATCAGATAATAATTTGGTTTAGAAGGGACTTCAGGAAGGTCTCTAGTCCAACTACCTGCTCAAAGCACATCTAAATAGGGGGAAAAAAAAAAAAAAACAGATTCGTATTTTCTACTGTTAAACTTCATGGAGTTTCTGTCAGTCCAACTCACTAATTTGTCTAAGAGTGCTCAGTTAACTGATTTACATGCAAACATGCCTCAGCTTTATTAAGAATCATCTACTTCTTCTATCCTCATATAGAGTGGGTGTTATAAGTATTGGAAAATAAACAATCTGACAATATGAGTCTTTCTTCTAAAAACTGAAAAGTAGTTTTTGACTCTATAATACTGAGCAGTTCACCCAAACCAAAATTTCTCCTTAGATTCTCAGTCTGATCCTTTTGAATCTACCCAAATGGGAAGGTTTACTTGCTATTGTTAACCTTTAAATTCATTAGTCTCACTTTATGGCTAATGGAATTTCCAAAGATTAACAATGAAAATAAACAAAAGTATGATAGATCTCTAATTTTATTATGTAATCATCCTGATATTATGATACTAAAGATGTAATAAATAAAAATGCAAATATTTAACATACATGTGTTTAAGATTTTTGCTGTGTGCATGTGCAAAACTGCACAAAGTATCCAGAAGTAAAAATGAGTCTCTCAATATCAGTAAAGCATTTTTATAAAGGTAATAATGTAGCTATCACCATGTCATCTAGTGCAATTGATAACAGTATTCAAAATTAATGGACTTTGTAGTGCAGTGGATTAATGCATTCTGTGTACATTGCATAAATCTTCCTGTCTGGAATTTCATCTGTAATACAAAACTATACCAATTGTGAATGGTAGAGGTAGACTTTTCAGTCTCTGGCCTGTACTGAAAATTGTCCAGTATTTTATATTCTGACTTATAATTATTAAAAAATAAAATTTTTTAACCGGACAAGTTTATCTAGAATTTAGTATTGTATCCTAAGAAAATACAAATATATGGCTAATAGAGTTTTGACATTTTTCCCATTAGTCTCAGCAAATAAGTTCTTTCAAATGATCCTAAATGGCTGGTAGTTTTAAAAAGAATGTGTTTTAAAATGTAGATTATATTATTGTTTTTTGTGCTAGTCAGTTATCACTTGCCCTACAAAAAAACTATAAGACTGGAAATGCATGGACTAAATACTGCTCTCAGTAAACAATGTAAATGCCCCAAATACTTAAAGAATTATACCACTTTGGGTTCATATAGTTATAATAAAAATCAGAATTCAACATCATATATTAATATATATAAGTATAGATTTTATCTCTAGATTTTTTATAGTATTAATTTATTTTGATAAATTTAAATATATCCTAAAATTAGTGATTATTCTGAGTTTTTTGTTTTTATAGGTTTAGTTGTTTTCTTCTTTTAAAGTGAAACTTTTGCCCTGAACCTTATTAAATGCACATCTATTTTCAGTAGTCTCATAACTCAACATATTTAGGTACTTATATGGAGAGGTGACAGACTTCTTCATTACTGTCAAAATGAGTATCCATTATAATGTGCTATTTTAGCTTTCCACCCCTGCCCTGGAAATTATCTTCTCTTCAATACCCTGGAGCAAAGCCAGCTATACTTACTTTCTCTGCCAGCTGGGATTTTCCATATAGAAGAAGAATTCCCTGGAGTTTTACTAACTCATAATTAAGTTAACAGATCAGTGCAAAGCAGCTATATCAGGAGCCAAAGGTTCAGATCAATATAGTTTGTATTACATCACATTATTCAATCTTACTTACAAAATGTCTGCTCAGCAGTTTTTTACCCCCCCTTTTTTTTTTCTTTTTTTAATTGGGTAGACATGATTATTTTATCCATTTTAATAGTGACTGCAGGTTTCAAGTTGTTGTTTCTGAATGAGGTACTACTTAAAACAGCCTTTTTATGCATTGTAAAGAAATAAATCTCTACAGCTGACGTACTGTTCTACCAAAACTCCCATGGGAAATTTTTTAAGAAAATTGTGCTGACCATTGCTTCCTACTGGGACAGGTTTTCTTCCATGACACTATCTTTCACTCTCCACTCATCCATTTTGCTATAAAGTTAAAGAATCAGTGTAATTAAGGTCAGAAAGACTCTCTGAGAACACCTAATCCAACTTCCTACAGGTCTTCTATAGGACCAGCTTCAAAGTAAGACCATGTTTCTCAGGGATGCACAGAGACCTTCATCAAAGATGGAGACTCCATAGCCTCTGAGCAATCTGATCCAGTTCTTAATTACTCTCATCACAAAAGCTATTATACTAGTATCTGAACTGAATTTCCTCTTTCGCCTCTTGTATTTTTACTCTGGACTTCAGAGATGAGTCTGTCTATGTCCTCTATCATTATTTTCTTTGTAGTTGAAGACAGTTTTACCCCCCCACGCCTCCTCAAACAAAGCACTTTCACCCCTCCCAATCTCTCCTTGTATGCCATTGATCTTCTTGGTGGCTTCTGTTGGACTTTCCTTAATTTTTCATTCACATACTGGGGAACACTAAACTAGGCATAGCACACTGGATATGATCTCACAACAGCTGAGTTGGAAAGAATCACCACTTGCCTCAGCCAAAGAAAGTTTTTATTCCTCCAGTACCCCAAGTCCTTGACGTAGGATAAAAAAAAAAAAAAAAGGAAAAAAGAAAAAAAAAAAGCATCAATGTGTTATCAACACCATTCTCAACCCAGATCCAGAACTCAGCACTGTAACAGATAGTGAGAAGAAATTAACTCTACCCTAGCTAAAACCAGGACACACATACGCATCCATCCTTGTATCCATCCAGCATCAGACTCTTATCACCACACTCTGGTTATACAAGCTGTCCTGCCAGTAACTCCATAGTTCTGCAGTTGTGCACAAACCCTCAGAAAAATCTCTCTAATTTTCCTTGCATATGTTGACAGGACCTTGAGAGAGGTTTACAGTTTCTTTGTCCAAATCACCAGAGTATTGACATGTAATGCTCTGGTGATAAATGAGTATTGCATTTTAACTTATAATCCATTTTGTTTTGTGCCCTGAAATACCCTCCCCTTCACAATAAAGTCTTAAAAATATGAAGTTAAAGGCATTTAGTTGCATAGATCACTTTTCTTCTTAAACTTAAGCTATTAAACTTGCCTTTTTCCAGTTGTATGGTACCTTTCTGTCTTCAAAGGTTTGTTCCAATCCTTGTGCCTGCATTACACTGCCATAAGAAGGAGACATATGGTCTTACAATCTTGGAACTGAATAAAAACCACCAGATCATGTCACATATCGTGCATACCAGCTCGTAGTCACTGGTAACATAAAAGTGAAAAGATCTTCTAGTCAATACTTCAAGCCATACAGTTTGCGCTTGGTACTGCTTTACATCCCAGTTCATTTTAGCTGATAAAAGTGAAATTTGTTTGGAAGAAACTGAAATTATTCAATTGTATTATATTTACATTCTGTGGTTTGTACCTTTTTCTAATGTTGTTTTATTTGTAATATATAGATCTATCACAATTTGTGCTACTGTGCTCTAAATTTCAAAAATGATGAATGTAGACATTAGCAGTCTCATGGGCTTGGCCATCAATATTTCATGTTAGGTAAACATCAGCTTTTCTTAATTTATTGGTTCTCATTATGTCTGGCGTGTAGAAGCTGAATTCCCTCCTGCAAGGGAAATTCCCTATCTGCCTGGAAAATGACCTTTTTCTGATTTTTAAATCAGTAGGGATACAAATCAAAAGGGACACAGTTGGTTAATATTGTAGAAAAATCACTTAATTTGTCACTAACTAAATTGTCATGAATTTGACCCATTTTGGGATTAGTTAACATTTGTTTCTTTTCTCATGCTTCATTCATAAATCATTTGGATTCTCACTATACTTGTACTATGCTTCCAGAGTGGGGATGTTTTTTATAGTCACTCTTAAGAGCAATAGTAACACAACATTTGTCAGAGTGCAATAGTGAACAATGAAACTACATTATATGGCACTCAAAGTGTTGAATGAAAAGGGATGCCACATCTAGGCAGTTTTATATCCAAATTATGGAAGGTGAAAGATGGAAAACAAGTTTTCATTGTTTTGGTTGTATTGCAGTTTGATTTGTTCTCTGAGAGCTCCCACAAAAGTCAATGTTAATGCTCCTAGTCTTGATCCTGCTCTGTTGGCAGTACTGGGAATTTCATCAGTGATGACACTGGGAACAGAAAAAAATTACAACTGAATAAAATTATTCATGTCTATATTTGCAACATATGATCCTCAAGGGCAGAGAATGTCAATTTTGTTTGCACTGCACAGCGCTGAAGATATTCTTTATGCTACGCTAAAAAAATACAGGAGTTGAACACTGTATGCCATATAACATTGCTGTACTGCAATCCTCCCCAAATAAGAGGTCATTACTCACACCAGAAAAACAGAACAGTTTAGTTTGGCTATTGAAGTGTACCTTGGAAGATATAATTTCTAATATAAAAAAAATATATATACTCAACATTTTGCACCCTATCTTTGGACAAAAGGCTTTTTCTGTGCCTCTTTCCTTTTCACCTTGTCTAACTACCTGCATATATGGATTTTGTTTTGCTGCTATGGTCATGAAGTGTCTCTACCAACCAACACTGAAGACAAAGACAAATAATTTCACCCATGTATTGATTATATCCTAAGTATTCAAATTCCATGCCCTAACACCTCTTTTCTCAAAGTTAAAACTTATTCACATTTCATCAAATCTAACCCCTCCATGGAAAAACAAGCAGAATCAAATGTTCATCATCAACATAAATCTTTCAACAACAAAGCAGGAAATATAAGCTAAACTAACTCAAGGTGAGAGTAACCTCACCATGTAGTGAAACAACAGAGGAAGCATCAGTGTTCACTAGATTTACCTGTCACTTCACCCCAAATCCATATGCCCCTAAAACACAAGTCACTTCTAGTGGTGTGGGGTGAATTAAAAATTCCCACCAGTGTGAACTATGTCTACCTAGGAATTTCATTATAAAAGTTTTATGTGATCAAAGATCCCATAAAAAAACCCAGGAGTTAATCCAAATATGACAATGTAAAAACATAAGCATAAGCTTTGCCATGTCTATACACAGCCACACTGTCAGTCATTGTCAAAATTATAGAGCAGAGCAGCATATCACATCTTTTCCTGTCAAAATGTTCCCTCTGACAAAGGTCAGTGCCTTCATGACATAAATCTGTTATCCTATTATTGTCATAAGTATCATGAGAAGAATGGAGTCAAATGTTTGGAACAGATAGAGTCAATGCAACTTAATTCAAGAAAGGGCCATATTTCCCACTTGCCTTTGTCAGGCTGCCAGCCATCAGCCTGAACATTTCCTCTCACAATCTGTTTGTGTTCCAATGAGTAATAGCTTTTTACTGGCCTGGAAAATGACTATTCCATTACCAGCAAAGTGTATTCATGGGATCGAGAACCTTTTGAATAGTTAAGTACATTGCACCCTTTAAATAGACCAGACGGCTTCAGATGAGACCCTTAAAACTATGGCCAATCTGTTGGAAAATTAAAAATATAGTAAATCTAGGACTGAAATCAGGCATATTTATGAGCTACTCAAATATACAGTCGCTTAAAATAATATGTTACTCAGTGAAATTTATGAAGTTTTTTTTCTTCACAAGAACCAACATCTCAAATAAGTCATGTATATTTGTAGTAGATGGAAAAAAGGGAAAAAAAAAATTATGTAGCATAAATTATGTCAATTTTTTCACAGCAGTATTTATTTCCACATCTGTTTGAAAAGATACCAAAGGATGAAAACTGTGAGCATGACTCTCTTCTAAGTAACAGCAAGGTACACTGGCAGTAAATGGAACTGAAGTCAATAAGTGCACATGAATTTAAAGCTACAGTAAATAGGAACAGTGAGATTACTGTATAGCAATATAAATTGGTTAAAACACATAGAAACATGCATAAGCATGTGTGAGGAACTGGAAATTATAGATATCCAGTTTTCTAGATGAGACTGGCCTGTTTCATACAATCAGCAAGAAGACTGGGCTAAATGTGCTGCCTTAGAAATATGATTGACAAATTATATTCACATGATCCATGTGACTTAAGATTCTATTTTGACATAGTCATAATGTTATAGCCATGTTAACATAAACTTAAGGAAATGGGAGGGGACAGTGACCTGGAGTTTACAGACTAGTGTAAATTCTAGAGTAAATTCTAGTATAGAGTTTAAGTATTTGATTATTCAACCACTGAATACAGAATTGCAATGTTGGAGGATTGATTGGGCTATTTTTCATCTCTTACTGGTTAACTTTGTGCTCTACACTAAATTACTTTTTTTTCTGTTGAAAATCAAACAAAAGCTTTGCAGAATTGACACATAAAACACCTGCTGATCCCTCCTTCTGAGCGAATGGACATCCAGGATTTACAATTCTAATAACAGGAATTTGAAAAAAAGAATTATAGAAAAAGTGTATTTTTTATCTTGTTTGTTTGACAGCCTACCTTTTTTTATTTTTTTTTTTTATAACATGGAAATGCTAAAATACAGAAACTGGAAAACAAAACGAAATTGCAATCAGCTTAGACAAAATAGGGAAAACATGGTCAATCCTCAATCCCATCTTTACTCCCTAGAGAAATTAATTTAGAACTTAATTCCCATCCACATCTATTTCAAATACCTCAGTTCTGGTCTTGCTTCCTCCTGTATTTAACGTAACTGGATAAACTTTCTTGGTGAATGTCACACTACTCAGCAGCTTTCAGAAAACTAATGCCTATACTTTCCCCACAGCTTCCTTCCTCAAGATATTTAATGGGTTCCAGCTGTAGCTCCAGCATCTTTACTTATGTTCCCTGTAAGTGCTGCTTCTCCATGGTGTAGCTGGAAGAAGTCAATGCCTTAATATACTTGGAAATTACTCTTAAGGAAGCAGCAGGCATTAAAAGCTTGAGTAGGAAGGTTTATGATGTCACAAGAGTGAAGAGGACGCTGAGAGGAGACCTCATTGTGGTCTTCAACATCCCCAGGAGGGGAAGGACAGGGGCAAGTACTAAGCTCTTCACTCTTATGATGAGTGACAGGACTTGAGGAAAAGGCATGAAGATGAGTTGGGGGAGATTTAGATTGGATATCAGGAAAAAGTTTTTCACCCTCTGGTGGCTGGGCACTGGAACAGGCTCCCCAGAGAAGTGGTCACAGCACCAAGCCTGACAGACTTCAAGAAGAATTTGCAAAGTACTCTTAGGCACATGATATGATTCTTGGAGCAGGGCCAGGAGTTGGACTTCATGATCCTGATAGGTCCCTTCCAACTCAGCATATTCTATGGTTCTAATATTCTGTGATTCTACAATTTCATGATTCTGTGAAATTTTTTCAAGGGGTGACTGCAGGAAGGTGCTGGTAGAGTGTTTCTGAATTATGGAATAAAATTAAAGCAAAATGAGGTGCAAAAGCAGAAGTAAGAACTTGTATCTGAAACAAAGAAATCTATCTCCAAAGGCAACTTGAGGAGAAGGTCAAGATTGACCTTTGTATTTGCTGTTAGTTGCTAGGAAAAATATATTCTAAAAGGGTCTTAAAATGGGTGCAGTAACTTGAGTGTTTATTCTGTAATAACTGGGGTGGGAAGAGCAGTTGTGTTGAAAGACAGACTGTATCTACAGACATGCTTTCAGTCTTAAAACTGAAAGGTAAAACAGTGATAATTCAGCTTCTTTAGGCTTTTTCATCCCTCTCAGAACAGTTAATGATATCTGAGTCACTGAAAACAAACACTCAAACCTGTCTTTTTACTACTTCATTTGGTCATTTCATCATAGAAACACAAAGGGCAAGGTATTTGAGTGGAAGTTCTCTGATTAGAACTGAAAGAACTTTTCAGGGTGCAGGGTCTAAAGCACATGAATTTTTACTTTTCTGTGAATTCAGACATGAGACCTCTTTCCTGGCCTCTTATGGTTTCAGAGATATCTTGTAGCAATGAGTTTTAAAAGCTCAGTAAGAAACTTATGAAAAAATATGTTTCTTAACAAGCTTTACATTTTCTTTCCTTCAAATCTATTCAATTTCCCTTTGTTCTTATATTATGACTAAAACTTTGGTAGTAAGGCCAACAATTCAATCTTTTCATCACTTTTGGAATTATATGCTTTTATTTTTTACTGATTGTATTAAAATTGCATGAAGAACAATAAGGTAATATAATTTTTAATACTTTTAACTTATATTAAAATCTGTAATTTTTAGTTTCATTAGTATCAGATCTCAATTAAATATGAAAAGCAAATAATGATAACCCTCAGTAATGAAGAAAAAAGCTGTGGAACTAAAAAAAAATATCTTCTGGAGAGAAGATTCAGCTATTGCTTTGAAAGTAGTGTTCTATTAGTCATATCTTAAAAGACAAGATCAAAAAGCATTTCAATCATTATTAATTTCCTTTATAATTTTTGATGCAATATGGAGGCAAGTTTCATATGCTGATCACACCTGGGACAAAAGAAATTTAATATTAGCAGCAAATATTGCAATACCTGTTTATTTATTTAATAGAAGTTTAAATGTTCATCTACAATTGATGTTAACCAAACACTGGGGAGGAGGATGTGTTGGTTTGTTGCTGGCAGATGGAGTTGTCTGCAGACTGGTTATCTTCATATATTACAGAATCATAGTTTTGAACACAGTGTTTATTTTTATATATATACATACATATGTATTTTATTTTTTTCCTTAGGAAGTTGGCTGCATCTTCAGAGGATTTTTTCATACATCCTGCTGGCTTTATTAAGGTAGGAGTACAAGATACGAACTACTTTTATTTTAAACCCATCTGTCATCTACATTGATGTACAACTAACAATAAAATTAATTAATAATTCATGGGAGGTAGGTTGTGTCAGAGAAAATAGCATTTTCAAATGAAAGGAGTGGACAAAGCTATTAATGTTATGCTTTAATATGGCGAGCTTTAATATGGTAAACTGGTTTCACAGATTTAAGTCATCATTACATGCATCAGCATTGGTGTGTCTGTACCTTGTGCACTCACTCGATATATGAGAGGGAAGGAAAGGGTTTTGATATCCACTACCCATTTGTATTTCAATAGCTGCTCTGTTCCTACAGCCATGACCAGATTTTTATCACAGAATATTCTGCGTTGAAAGAGACTCAAAAGGATCATCAGGTTTAGCTCTTAGGAGAATGGCAAATGTGCATCAAACCTGCAACCTGGATGTTTTTAAACCTGGATGTTTTTAGCACCATGCTCTAACCAACTGAGCCAATCTCAGTGTCAATTTTCTAGTACCCAACACAGTCAGACCATATTTGTGCAAAAGAGCTTCTCAACTGGTGATTTCAAGGCTAAAAAAAAAATTAAAAAATACAAAAATTAAAAAAAAAAAAGATGGAAAAAAGAAAAAAATGAAAAAGTAGAAAACACTAATCTTTTTCCTTCTCTTCTTAAAAACAGCACTTCTCCCTTCTTATCTATTAGTCGTGATATGGTTTTGGTTATAACTGGAGGGCAGAATACATTTGATGTGTATACGGATTTGTCAGAGGTTCTTTTGGAAATCATAATTTTAAACTTCTGCTAGTTTTTCCATCTCAAGTATGGGGAAATATTTGTAATGGTTTGGCAGCCTGGCCCCAAAATTTGGTGTATGCTGCCTTGAACAATGCACCTGTCTTTTCTGATAAACACCATTGTTGTAATATATGAACAAACTTAAAAGATATATGTATTCCCATGTATGATATTTTCACTAATGTTTGGATTAAAAATAGCATTAGACACATATTTCTAGACATGAAAGGAGATAAATGTTCAACATTTTCAACCTTTCCCATCAAAGACCAAAAGTCCAAGTTAAAATCTGAATAACTGCTTGTAATTAGCAGTACGTGGTTTCATCTCTAGGGGATTTACAGTTCAAGCCCGTGAATTAAACAGTTGGGTCAAGAAAGCTGTGTGTTATTAGAAGTTGATGAAATATTTTTCAGTGAGACAAGACAGGCTTTCACTCTTTATCATACAGTGCTACATGAATTTACTGAAACAGAGACTACTATAATTTTCATACTTGTTAATTATTATTTTCTCTTATTTCATATTTTATTGAAATTATTTTGAACTCTTGAACCAGATTGAAGCCAGTGAATAATTTCATACAGGCAGAAAGATGATATGCAACTACAGTCTTTTCTTTCAGAATGCTGGTACTGTCACCCCCACAAGTCAGGAAGACAGATTGAGCAGATTATTCTTTATAATACAGAAACTCAGATCTTGTTTAAAAAAATTAAGGCAATACATTAAAATGCACATTTTAATTTTCATCTTCCTGGTTTGGTTTGTTGGTGTTTTTTGTTTGATTTGGGTTTTGGGTTGGGTTTTTTTTGTTTGTTTGTTTGTTTGGTTTTTTTTGTTGTTGGTTAGTTTGGTTTGGTTTATTACTATTATAAACCCTGTTACAATAAAAAATGAGGTTATCATATGACTCCTGGAGTTACAGATTTTAGAAAAAATTGCAGAGAAATGTGAGCAATGCAGTAAAACTAAGAATATTTGTTAGACAAATTTTAAGACTGTCTTTCAATATGATGGAATCAAGGACTTTATTTATTATCTATGTCTTATTTTTATTTACCCAAATCTTCATATTGTTTTTGAAATCCCTCTTCCTCCCCCCAGCCTTAAGATATTGCAAATTTGATAAAGCATTATAGCATAAAGGGAGTGGATCTTCTTGTCTTCTTGTATTCTATATTTTCTCATATTAATTACCATGCTATTCCTTTTTTTTTTTTTCTTTTATGATGCATTCCAGATATGTTCTGCATTAAGTTATTGCTTATGACCTTGGATAACATTGCTCAACTCTTTTTGTTGTTTGTTTATTACTCCATCATCCACCCAATAGAACAGCCATTGAGAAAAATGTGTAACTTCCCTGACATTTAGAAACCCTAGTAGAAAAAGCATGTGCTACAGCTACCCACTCAGTGAACATATGTGGAACAGTTTGTATGTAGTATATAGTGTCAAAAATGAAATCCTTGTGTGTGAGTACTGCATATGCAGGAGGTTCAAGACGCTGTGTAACAGACTTCTAAGAGTGTTGTATGGTGTGAGGGTGATTGTCACTCTGGCCTTTGTAATGTAAATCCCCAAAACATGATGGGATACTGTTTGGAACTCCTATGGTTGGTGTCTATCTCACATGTCCACTATCTGCTGCCTCAGCCTGTTCTGTTTACAGCAGGCTTGTGGCTGCTCTAACACATGCTGCTAATATCAAGTCTTTAAGGAGTTTGCACTTGCAGAGCTGAGGTCCACTATGTTTCTTACACATCCTACACAAAATCCCCTTGGCAGAAAATGGGCAGAAACAGCATTATCAGCAGTCTTCTTTAGTAGAAATGTGTCTAAACCCAACTACTTTTCACTTTATGATCAAAGAGAATTAATTGGAATCAGGCAGGAGGATGTTTAATATTACAAGAATTCAAGTTGTGCAAAGAGGCTCAAAGAAGCTCTTTGAAAACTGATACCATGAGGCTACACCCAATTGTGCAATCTCAGCTGCCCTATAATCCATACATATGCAAAGGGTCTCCAGCCTGACAGAAGGTTGGCTGATGCCCAGCACCATGATATTGTCTTCTCTTTATTAATCTCTGCAGGTTGATTTTGGCATAATCTGCTATGCACTCTGAGATCTTCATGGTGTGGAAAGAGTCTTGTTTGTCTTACAAAACTCACTCAAGGCATCACAGACTTCCCAAACAGGGCAAAACACTGGGATAATACTGAAAGGCCAAGATGGAAGGAGACAGTCTCCTAGTAGGATCTATCCAACTGTGTATTAATGCAATCAAATCAGGGCAAAATGGTGGTAGTCACTCTGAACAGGAAAGAGCCAGCTGCTGAGTCCTTTGAGCTGCTTCCCCTTTTCTCCCTGATCTGACCACGGATATTTCAGAAAATGAGTTTAATAATATATCCCCGTTAAGTTGTAAGTCACACTTCATTGCTGACCAGATGAAGAGCTGGGAACTCAGCATTTTGTTAAATATCTCTTTCAGATCATTTGCTTTATTCAAAAATTTCCTTCCCCCAATATGCTCGTTCCCTGCAAATAGACCATCATCACCTGTTCTCCACTTGTTTGCATACTGATAGCTCTTCTCCTCTCATAAATTCCATTAATTAATGAATAGTCAGCAGGGAATTGTCTCCTCAGGCTCATTAAAGAAATGAACACTAAAATGATATGAAAGCAGCTGCCTCCTTTCTGTCATTCCCTTCTGACGGCTACTGCTTTCCTCATCACTGCTAAATTATAACACTGCTTTGATTAGCAGTCCGGTTACTTGCTGCAGCTGCATTTAGAGGTGGAAATTTTAACTATACAGTCATGTTTAATTGATATTCTCATCAAACTGTTAACATTGTAAAAAGAAAATGCAGCACTTTAATACATCAAGCTTGTGTACATATATTAAATCCTGATGGAATTTTTTGACCTTGTAGGCAGATTGAAAAGACATGTTTCTTGATGCTTTCTCATAAGTCACTATTATTAGCTGCGCTCATTTGGGAACCAGATGTAAAATTTGTGAAAAATCTCAGGCCAGAGATCACCCTAAATAGAAGCATATTTGATTGCCATCCCAGTGCTTAAGTGTGAGTGTGCATTTCTGTGATGAAGAATTTAGAAATTATCTATTTTCAAGCATAGGATAAGATCGGATTTTCACCAAAGATTTCAAATCAAAAATTATTCCCCATCAAAAGAGTAAACTTATGTCAGACAGAGAGTCTATATCATGGCTGGTATAAATTAGCACAGTTTGGAAGATATTTTAATTCATACAAAAATGATGGCTTGGCCAGGCTTGCCTATACTCAGGTTTTAGCTTCTGACTCATCCCTTGTGGAAGAAATATTATTCATAGAACAGTCCAAATCAGGACGGGCCCCTCTAGTCTGAGGCTGCTGAGATATGCTGACCCTTGGCTACCACAGTTTTTAAACAAGAGATCATAGAATCCTAGATTCATTAAGGCTCAAAAAACCTTTATGATCATCGAGTCCTACTGTTAACCCATCACTTCCAAGTGCATCACTAAACTGTGTCTCCAAGTGCCATATCTACATGGTTTTTTTAACACTTACAGGGACAGTGATTGTACCACTGCCCTGGGCAGGCTGTTAGAGTGCTTGACCACTCTTTCCTTGAAGAAATTTTTCCTAGTATCTGATCTAAACCTTCTCTGGTGCAACTTTAGATTGTTTTCTCTTGTCCTAGAAGAGGACACCTTGCAGCTTTGAGGTAACATAACAAGAATTGTTACTCACTGTCTTTTAGTGGTTGGTACTTTCACTCAGATTAAATAAAATCCCTTATTGGGCTCTGGGACTAAGTGGGCGATTAGCCACAGAACAAGAGGAAAAATCTTTGCTCTGGTGCTGACCTGTGATGCTGAAACCCATGTTCAAGTTCAGCCCAAAGGATGGAGTAAGAGGTCGTTTGCCATGGTATGTACCAGCAAGCATCCAAAATCAGAACTAACAAGAGGAGCTCTTTAAACCCTAGCCCTAGAAAAAAAAAAATATATTGAACTCAATTCTGAAACTATCTAAAATGCAATGGAAAGGCTTCAAAACTCTTTTTCTCCCTGTTCATTGATTTGCATTTCAGGATCAGATTTTGGACTTTGCTTATCAAACATAATCACATTTGATGACAAACTCAAAACTTTCAATTCAGATGTGTTACTTATTTATAAAAGCAAAAAAAAATTCCTTGCCTGACTGGCTTCACTTGGACAAACTTCCATCAGATGTTTCAAAGTTCATGCAAAGTGAATATGGAGTTTCTGATTAACCTACAGCACTTAAAATCCCAATTTTATCTCATATCAGGATGAACATTTAAAGAGAACCTCCCAGTTGTCTCCAATTCCTGCCTCAAGTGTCTAACTATAACATCTGGTCTAGACTCAAACTTGTTCTTTGTTTTGTTTCTATTTTTAGAGTTTCAATAGCTAAAAAAGGAGGTAATTTTACTAAGTTTGATTTGTAATCCTAACTTGCTACAGAGACCAGTAAAGGTGAGTACAGAAAAATCCTGGGTGAGACAATTTTCTTGTTGATCGTGTAGGAGGCTTAAGCTCCTGCTGTAAACATTTTAAATTGTCCTGCTGTGAAGAACCTCAGCTTTTCTACTCTTGACTTAGCAGAGAAATTTGGCCTTTGAACTGAGGCAGCCAGATTTTGAAAAAGTAGTGACAATCCCTTTCTTCCCCTTCAATTGTTCACTTGAAATGTTCTCATGTTTTGTTGATAGTTAGTGTTGTGTCATGTTAGATATTGATACTTTAAGTAAATAACTGAAAATGATCCCTCTCTTCTTTCAAGTGCTAAATTTCTTTCTTTCTTTGATAACCTTTGATTGCACTGTATTATCTGTTAATGGAGTAATGTCTCCCTTTGAACTGATTTGTAGCAGCAATGCAAAAATCTATCTAGTTTCATATATCATATATATCGCAACAGATATGCAGGAGATTCACATCTGTCATTAGGATTATTTAGAAATGTCATGTCTCTAGCATAAAAAATAATTTAAAGAAATCATTCTCTTTATCAGTTTGTAACTTGGCTTCAAGTATGGACATCTCAGCTGCCTTAAATTAGATTAAATTATTTTAGGCCTAGGAGGATGATTCATGGGCATGCTATAAAGTTAATGGTGCAGATTCAAAACTTCAAGCTGCTACAGTAGGTTCTGGTTTGAATTCAAACAGAGCAAGATTTTAAAATTAAACAATTGTTATTCTTGAAGTATAGTGAACATCTACTGATTATGCAATACCCAATTTTAATTTTAATTTTTAAATAGAAATTTTAATGACAGTTGTATTCACTAAAGATGTTCTAGATTTCCAGTACCCCGAGATCTTTCCTTTGCTGAACATAAGTCTCTTGAAAGCAAATCTCTAATCCAAGGATCCAATAAGGCAGATAGGGTTTATCAATTCATTATGCGTAAAAAGCCTGCTTATCCTGTGGCAGAATTTATTTTCTTTCTCAGGGGGCTTAAATGTTATTGTATTCCATGTATGTGAAAATTTTACCTCTTATTAAACCTTTCATATGTTTTCCATGCCTACATCTCTTTTTGTATATACTGATCTCTAACCTTCAAGTCATTAAATGATTCATGCCTCTAAGTTGATTTATTAATTATAGCACACATTTGTTGTTAACTAAAAGGTGCAGTTACAATACTACTTGATACTGTTGTTAGGGGTGAGAGTAATATGTAGTTGTGTTCATTAGCGATAGTGGATATTAGCAGTAGTTTGAATTAGTGGTAGTGGATATTGGGGTAGCAGTAATTAGGGGTAGTGGTTTTTAGACCCGGGGCTAGGGTTATGGTTTGGTTTATGGTTAGTGTTAGGGGTAAGGTGAGCATGTGGTTGTGTTCACTAGTGGTAGTGGTTATTAGCAGTAGTGGTAATTAGTGGTAATGGTTATTGGGTTAGCAGTAATTAGGGGTAGTGTTTTTTAGGGTTACTGTCTTTTAGGGTTAGGGCTAGGGTTAGGGTTAAGTTTATGGTTAGTGTTTGGTGTAAGGGGAATATGTGGTTGTGTTCATTTGTGGTAGTGGTTATTAGCGGTACTTTGAAATAGTGGTAGTGATTATTGATGTAGCAGTAATTAGGGGTAGTGGTTTTTAAGGGTAGCGTTTTTTAGGCCTGGGGCTAGGCTTAGGATTTGGTTTATGGTTAACGTTAGGGGTAAGGAATATATGTGGTTGTATTCATTAGTGGTAGCAGTTATTAATGGTAATGGAAATTATGGGTCCTGTTTATTAGTCTATCGGCAATTCATTAAAGAGGTTTTGGGTAACTGTATTTTGACTTAGGGCTAGGGTTAGGTCTAGGTTTATATTTAGTGTTAGGGGCAAGGGTAATACTTGGTTGTTTTTCTAAATAGAAGTAACTACTAGTGGTAGTGGTCTTTAGTGGTAATCAATATTAGGGTAGCGGTAATTAGGGATAGAGGTTCTTTGGGTCAGTGGTTTTAAGGTTAGGCCAAGGGTCAGAGCTAGGTTTACGGTTAGTGGTAAGGGAAAGGGTAATATGTGATCGTGTTTGTTAGGGGCAGTTGCTATTAGCAGTAATGGTAATTATGGGTTGTGATAACTGGGGTAGTGGTAATTAGGGGTAGAGGATTTGTGTTAGTGGATTTTGGGTGAGGGCTAGGGTTAGGTTAGGTTTATGGTTAGTGTTAATGGTTATGGGGACTATGTGTTTATGTTTGTTAGTGGCAGTGGCTATTAGATGTAGTGACAATTAGTGGTAATCTTTATTGGGGTAGCGGTAATTAGAGGTAGTGGTTTTTATGGTTAGTGGTTTTTAGGGCCTAGACTAGATTTAGGGTTTGGTTTGTGGTTAGGGTTTTGGGTAAGGGTAATATGTGGTTTTGTATATTAAAGGCAGTGATTATTAGCAGTAGTGGTAATTATGGTTTATGTATATTGGGGTGGAGGCTATTAGGAATAGTCTTTTTTGTGTTAGAGGTTTTTGGGGTTAGTAGTTTTTAAAGCCAAGGCTAAGGTTAAGATTAGGGTAAGGCTTCCTGTTCAGGTTAAGAGGAATATGTGTTTGTGTTCGTCAGTGGCAATGGCTCTTAGCTGTAGTGGCAACTAGTAGTAGACTTTCTTAGGGAAGGGATAAATAGGGGCAGTGGTTATGAGCGGTCATTGCAATTAGTGGTAGCGGTTATTGTGGTAGAGATAATTCGGGATAGTGTTTTTTCCGGGTACTGGTTTTTAGGGCCATGGCTAGGGTTACGGGTAGGTTTATGGTTAGTGTTATGAGTAAGAGAAATATGTGGTTGTGTTCATCAGTGGTAGTGGTTGTTAGCGGTAGTGGCAATTATTTGCAGTGGTTATTTGGGTAGTGGAAATTAGGCAGAGTGGTTTTTACGGTTAGTGGTTTTTAGGGAAAGGCCTACGGTTAGGGTTAGGTTTATGGTTTGTGTTTGGGATAAGGGGAATATGTGGTTGTGTTCGTCAGTGGCAGTGGCTCTTAGCTGTAGTGGCAATGATTGGTAGTGTTTATTGGGTAGCGGTAGTTAGGAGTAGTAGTTTTTATGGTTGCTGGGTTTTAGGGCCATGGCTAGGGTTGGGGTTTGCTTTATGCTTAGTGATAGGGGTTTGAGAAATATGTGATTTTGTTAGTTACTGGCAGTGGTTATGAGCGGTAAAGGCAATTAGTGGTCGTGGTTATTGGGGTAGAGATAAGTAGGGGTAGTGTGTATTCGGGGTAGTGGTTTTTCCGGGTAGTGGGTTTTAGGGCCAGGGCTAGGGTTTGGGTTTTGTTTATGGTTAGTGTTAGGGGTAAGGGTAAGATGTGTTTGTGTTCGCTAGTGGCAGTGGTTATTAGCTGTAGTGGCAAGTAGTGGTAGTGGTTATTGGGGTAGCTGTAAAGGGGGATAGTGGTTTTTATGGTATGTGGTTTTTAGGGCCATGGCTAGGGTTGGGATTTGGTTTATGGTTAGTGATAGGGGTTAGGGAAATGGATGGTTGTGTTCTTTAGTGGTAGTGGTTATTAGCTATCATTGTAATTCCGTGTTGTGTTTATTGGTGTATTGGCAATTAGGGGTAGTGGTTTGTGGGGCTAGTGGTTTTTAGGGCTAGGGCTAGGGTTCGGGTTAGGTTTATGTTTCGTGCTATGGTTTGGAGTAATACGTGGTTGTGTTGGTCAGTGGCAGTGGCTATTAGCTGTAGTGGCAGTGAGTGGTAGTCTTTATTGGGTAGCGGTAGCAGGAGTAGAGGTTTTTACGGTTAGTGGGTTTTCGGGCCATGGCTAGGGTTTGGGTTTGCTTTATGACTAGTGTTATGGGTAAGGGAAATATGTGATTTTGTCAGTCACTGGCAGTGGTTATGAGCGGTCGTGGCAATTAGTGGTAGCGGTTATTGTGGTAGAGATAATTCGGGATAGTGTTTTTTCGGGTACTGGTTTTTAGGGCCATGGCTAGGGTTACGGGTAGGTTTATGGTTAGTGTTATGAGTAAGAGAAATATGTG
>JAWWEE010000001.1:32047259-32080016 GCA_035221455.1 Xenops minutus | reverse complement strand
TGTGACCGGACTTGCCTATCTCGCATTGGCCTTTTTAGCCACCAGTGTGCTTGTAGCAAGTGTGGGTAGAGCCCTTGCAAATCTTCATTCGTGAAGCCTAGCCATGATGATGATATTGTTGCTGGATTAGTTAATTAGAACCTTTAGTAAAAGCCAAGATATGACCTTCTTATAGTGTTATACCTGATGCTGTTGCTCCACACCAACTACCACAAGATGTAATAATAATTACAGAGGATTCAGGCTATCCAGCTGCCAGCAAGGGTTGTAGGACAGGAGAGGAGAGCAGAGAAAATTATTAGAATTAAGATCTGTGTCCACATGCATCACGAGAATGAGCTTGTATAAAGGGAAAATGAGACTCCCGACAGCACAGACTAAATACATAAGAAATTTTACTTTATCCTACAGGCAAAAGAATTGGTGTTTCAGGGAAGTCAGAACCACTGCCCTGAAAAGAAAATCTGCTTCTTTTCTAACAGAAGAGTGAAGAATATAAGGTAGACTGAATTAACCTGATCTGGGTTGTTTTTCTTTTAGAAATGTACCATGTATAGGTCTATAACTACTGGAAGTCCAGTGATGAAAACGCTTCTTCGTCTGTACCTCATTGTCTGAAGAGCCTTGCTCCTGGAATTATTGACAGTGGTTGACAGTGTAGTGATCTGCAGCCTTCTTCATCAGTAAAGAATCTGATATTTTCCCAAGGCAAATAATTTTTGGGGTTTTTTTGACACACTTGGTATTTGTGCTGCCCTGGAGAATATGATAAAACCAATTGTGCAATACAGAACTAACAATATTTGGAGGAAAAATAAGTTAGGATGTAGTCTTTCATCCAGCAGATTTCAAGAAGGCCACAAGAGAGGCAGGAAATTACTGACATCTCTCATCTCTTCCCAGGCAACAATGCTCTAACATTCCCTAATATGCTGACATTTTGTTTTGCTCTTTTCCCAGACTATTCCAGTCTCACCAAAGGTCCCTGTGGCAGAGGACCTGCTTTGTGTTTCCTGTACCACTCATTTTTTTCATATATATCCATGTTTATTTTTGATAACGGTTCTTTGGCTGCTACCAGTATCAACCACAGATACTGTGGTTGAGCCATACACACATTTGTAGTCAGTATATCAATCATATTTTTTTTTTTCTCTATTGTTAACTCTCATATATCAGTTTGGTTTTATTTGCTTTTTTAGAAACCCAGAAACACTTGTCTCTTTTATTAATTTCTGAACTTTTAAGTAATTGGTCAGAAAATGAAATCAGTGGAAAAAAATTGCATGTAAGTCATTATCTGCACCAATTGTACTATTTGATCTAATACACTGGTGAAATTAAAGTGGCACCAGTTCCTCATCTATTTATACAGATAATTTTGTATTTCTGAACAAGTAAATATGCTTATACTTTTATGTAAAACTTACTCATATCTTCAGGAAAAGAAATAAATTTTCATTTAGGTAGACTCCACCTTTTAAGAAATTCATTCAAATAAGTTAAATGAAATGGCAATAATTTAAGTAATTATGTAAAAAATGGTCAAAAAGGAAGACATAATTTCTAGCCATTGTTTTCATATAATTCAAAGGCTCTGGGAACTAAATGGTATTACTGTAGATTTTACGTTTTCCTTTTTTATTTTCTATTCTGATGATCTTTTTCATAGCGTTACACCAATGTGAGCCGAACATGAGATCAACATCCTTTCAGAAATTATGCTGGGGTACCATGGTCACATCAGGAAATGACATGTCACCCTGATCTCTTTATAGGAATGCATGTTAGCTAAGGATACAACAATAAAATGTTTAGTCATCAAGGTCAATTGGAAGGTGCTGTCTTGTGTCAATGAAAAATTGTAATTGAATACCCACAAGGATTACATAAATAATTTAAAACAAACAAACAAACAAACTTTTCTTTACTTCTTATCCTGCACAGTTCCCGTTAATTGAACATAAATTGTGCTATTTTGGGATTGAAAGTCATATTTTTCCAGATGCTAAAAAAGGCTTTTACTGGTCCTTTAAAGCAGAAGTTTACATGTAACCACTGTCAAAACTGTCAAAAGTGTGTTTTTCAGCTCTTTAGGAAGAAGGAAATTTGAAATTGTAATGATAATAATTAGAATTATTTTGATAAATGACACAATAGAAACAACATGTAACTGTTTAAGGAGAAAGGATAATCACAAATGTCTTCCTCCATGTCTGGTGCACAAATTGTCAAAAATAAAGTAAACAGATCTGCATCCCATGCTGAATATAAAAACAGCTTCACTAGAAAGGAAAATAAAGGCATAAAGAAGGATAAGGAGTTTCCAAAGCCATGAATGTGAGTAAATATGAACAGAAGGAATTTAGGTTTATTTGGGGTTATCACAGCAACCCAAATAAAATGGATTTTAATGTCGATCTGTTTTTGTGAGATATAAATGAAATGCACAGATGCTTTAGAGATGATCAAATTTAACAGCTCTGAAACTCTGTGTATTTAAAAGCATAATATAAATTTTAATGAACATTTCCATATGGGAAGTTCTGTGGATGAAGCTGCAGAGCTCACAGAAATACAACCACTGATGCCAGTATTTGTGGTACTGGGGCTAACAAGAAATGTCTCAAAGGACAAAAGGGAAAGCTGTTATAAACACTGGGATCAGTAACATGGCAAAACTCTGACTTTCCACAGACCTCAACCCTCTTGCTCCTTTTCTGGAGTACATTATAATCAGAATTCTCTAGGAAGGTCTCAACTGTATGGGATTTGGGGGGATATGATGTAGTGTATTTGCTGTATGCTTCCTGCAATCACGGGTGGCAGGACTTGCTGGTCAGATGGTCATTCGTCTTTTTTGTCATAAGGAACTGTTGGCCACTAAAAGTGGTATGATAACTTTAAGAAAATGTCTCAGAAAACACCATAAAAATCAGGTCATAAATTACCATTTTCAAATTTCTTTTTACAAAGACTTATTTTGTACTCTGAGCTTTCATTCAGTAAAAACAGTATTCAGGGGGTCTTAGAAGTGACCAGAAAAATATAAAAGAAAATTCAAGTTACTCCATTTATATGATCACATTGCACATAGGTTGCTGAGATTGTGATGATTTTTTCTCTTTGTACTCCATCTATGCAGACTTTAAAAGTGTGATCTGACAAATGATCAGCCACTGACAAGATTTATGATATTTTCAAATTAAAAAAAAAAAAAAAAAAAAAAAAAAGAGTAAAGATCATTGCATTCCAGAAAGGTGTATTTAGCAAACACAGCTTCCCCTGGAGATTTGTACTCCACATAATTACATTCCACATACAGTAATTGAAACTTGTGAATATGTCAAACTGTGTGTTTTCATAAACCAGCAGTAATCAGCTCAAATTATTTAAATTCACTATTTGACATAATTGTTATAAATATGACAGAAAAAGATATTTCTAGGGTGTATTGCTTCATAACTTTATCAAATGACTACCTAGGGAGATAACTGCATTGTGTTCCTATGGAAATCTGCAGTATAGCAATGTTGAGTACCAAATACATGTTTTTTCCACAGACCTTATTTAGATTTACTTAAATATCTACTGCAATTGAAAGGAAAGCTCTGAAAACTGGGATTATCCATGTACCTCTCTGAATCAGAAGTTACCCTAAAATCAAGCAATTGGAAAGCACTGGCCAGAAGCTGAGCAGCTGTTGTCAGGAATAGCTCCACTGAAGTCAGAATAAAACAATGCTGATTTTTACCAACAGAGAATTCAAATTGCACTTCTAGGGAGAATATACCTGCTGGGTGCCTGACACCATTGCAATAGAACTGTCACCTCCACAAAGACTATGCTAAGACCGGAGATTGTCTTATTTGTTGTGCATTTAATGTGTGACAGAAAGGGTCTCTAGGGGTTCATGAAAACCAAATGTTGATTGTAGTTTTCAGGCCTTCTGAACCTTTGAGACACCATACCAATCCCAGAGAAAGATTTTTTCAACATGTTTGCTTTGAGAAGTGCAGATGAAAAGGAAAAGGAAAGGGATGAAGGATGGAATGGGTTTGGGTATCTTGTTATGTTTCAATGTTTCTTAACATATGGTTATGGAGTTCATTTATCCCAGCCTGATGTCTAGCTGACCAAAAGGCACACGGGATATTAATTGATAATGTGTATCACTGATGGTGAAAAAGAATAAATGGAGTTATTATAAGAAAAAAAGATGCATAAGAAAACATTTGTAGAGTTTTGTTAGGAAACAAGAAAACATTTGTAGAGTTTTGTTAGGAAACATGAGAAATTTCTAGGGGTCTTTTACTAGATCTCAGTTCTAACTACTTTTTGATAGCTCCTAGAGGTAAGATAATTTAATGAATACGAGTGAAAAAGCAGAAAGCCATGCAGAAAAATTTTCCATCCCTTCAATCATATGTGAAAATATATTAAAAAACAAACCAAAACAACAACAAAACAAAACAAAACAAAACACAAAATAAAACTGTTCTGTCTGGAAAACAGAAGCATCAAGCTTTAAAATGGGATATTATCTTTTACTTCATCCCTCTGACTTTATGGTATGATGCTGAATTTAAACTTATTAAATCATCTTGTCTCTCTCTGTAATTTCCTTCAAGACCCAGAGAGCCCTGTGGACATTTCCTAACACTGAATATTTGGAAGAAATTCTTTCCTGTGAGGGTGGTGAGGCACTGGAACAGTTGCCCAGAGAAGCTGCAGATGTCCCACCCCAGAAGTGTTCAAGGCCAAGTTGGATGGGGCTTTGAGCAACCTGGTCTAATGGAAGGTGTGCATGCACATGGTAGGGGATTGGAACTAGATAGTATTTAAGGTCCCTTCCAACCCAAACCACTCTATGGTTCTATGAAATGTATATTTGTTTTTTTATTTTTTTAATGAATATATTGTGTGCTTTTCTTCTGCAAAGAGACTGATCTGTACACATATATGTATTTGTAGAACCACAGTATTTTATTTTTTTTTTTAAAGTATATCTAACACTAAGTTTAAGAAGAAATTATATAAAAAATAAGCTAAATATCCCAATTATATATCGTGTATTACTGCTTCAGCTTGTTCCATGCTATGAGGAACACTGGTCTGGCAAATCAACACAACCAGTTTCTCAAAAACCAAAGCATCTTCTAGGTGCACAATGGCCACTGGATCTGTTTGGTGGCATGTAAATAGCTGGTTAAAAGTGACCAAACATCTTTTTTCAATCAGTGCAATGATTTAAATGCTCCATTCCCCCTTTTTCCAAAGCAGAGAGTCTGAGAAAAAGCCTCAAGACTTTGCATGTTGACACACATAAATAATTTTGCAGAGAATTTGCATAGGATTCAAAGTATTCAAAAATAATTCAAAAATTATAGTTAACACATTGTAAGATTAGGAGATGGTCAATGAAAATGACAATACAGTAAATCCAGCATGTTTTGCCTTATAACAAAGAGCTGCACAAAAACTAGACTGCCTCAGTGGAGGGCACATAGTGGGAAGATTTCATCCCTTCCACTTGTCACATAATATTCCCAGATGAAGCACATAAATAAATGCAATACTCTTGCATTTTGTGTTCACCTACAAGACTGTCAGTGTAGTGAGGGGTACAAGAAATCTGGAAACCTGGAAGGCAGTGGAGGATCTGTATTTGTACAAAAAGACTGTAAGAAAAGACTTTTAACTTAGAAATCTGTTATGGCTTGTCAGGCTCAACAGAGCCTTTATGACATATAAAGTTTTCAATACTGTCTCTCACAGGATCCTTTTGGACAAAATGTCCAGCCCACAGCTGGATAAACACATCATGTGGTGGGTGAGCAATTGGCTCACGGATGGAGCACAGAAGGTAATAGTGAATGGGGGAACATCAGGCTGGCAACTTGACATTAGTGGGGTTCCACGGGGCTCCATCTTAGGCCCTGTGCTCTTCAATGTCTTCATGACTTATTTGGATTTAGGACTCAAAGGGATACTAAGCAAGTTTGTAGATGACACAGAAATAGGAGGAAGTGTTCACTCTCTTGAAGGAAGAGAGGCCCTGCAGAGAGATTTTGACAAACTATAGGGCTGGGCAATCACCAACCATATGAAGTTCAACAACGGAAAGTGCCGGATTCTGCATATGGGATGGGGCAACCCTGGATGTATGTAGAAACTTAGAAATGAGATGTTGGAAACCAGTGCCACAGAAAGGGTCTTGGGGGTCCTGGTCAACAGCAAGTTAAATATGAGTCAGCAGTGCCCTGGCAACCAGGAGGGCCAACTGTGCCCTGAGGGGCATCAGGCAAAGCATTGCCAGCCAGGCAAGGGAGGGGATTGTCCCGCTCTGCACTGCACTGGGACGGCCTCACCTTGAATATTGTGTGCAATTTGGGTACCACAATATAAGAAAGATATTAAGCTATTAGAGAGTCTCCAGAGGAGCGCAACAAAGATGGTGAATGGCCTGGAGGGGAAGCCATATGAGGAGGGGCTAAGGGCACTTGGTCTGTTCAGCCTGGAGAAGAGAAAATTGATGGGAGACCTTGCTGCATTTACAACTTCCTCATGAGGGGAAGAGAAGGGACAAGCACTGATCTCTTCTCTGTGGTGTCCGGTGACAGGACCCAAGGGAACGGCCTGAAATTGTGTCAGGGGAGATTTAGGTTGGATGTTAGAAAAAGGTTCTTCACTTAAAGGGTAGTTGGGAACTGGAACAGGCTCCCAAGGGAAAAGCTCACAGCACCAAACCTGACAGAGTCCAAGAAGCATTTGAGTGATACTCTCAGGCACATGGTGTTGCCCTTGTGGACGGTCTTGTGCATGGCCAGCAGTTGGACTGGATGATTCTTGTGGGTCCCTTCCAACTCACCATATTCTGTGATTTTATGATTCTGTAATATATATACACCTAATTATAACTAGGTCCAAGGTCTTTCTAGGAAGTTGTCAGAAATTATGGGAGAGGGGACTGAAGACGTGACTAGAGATAGACTACCTAAAATACAGGTCCAAGGTCCAGCCAGAACAGGGCTGAAGACAGGCACACTAATGGCATAGCTCAGAAGGGGACCAGGGAGCCTGTGCAGAGTGGTGGGTGAAGGTCCTGAGTGAGGCTGGTACACATTTCACTAAATATAAGTTTGGGAACAGAAAGTTAGAAAGTTGTCAAAGTGTGTTTTCTTGTACTCCTTGTTGGAGCTATGTCAGGTAAAGCAGCAGTTTCAGAATGGGTGTTCACAGTTATGGATTTGGCTGCCTAATGTCCCCTTCAATATTGTTTTAGAAGCTCACACTTTTACTTGAGGTTAGCCCTTTTGTGAGTCTATCACAAGGAAAATGAATCATCACTATTTATACAAAATCTGTACTAGCAGCTGCTTTTAGAATATATTTCTTGACTAAAAAATGTTAAATATCTCAGAACACATAAATTTCAGAAAACAATAAGAAAGTCCAAAATAACATTAATAAGGTATGTTTTGAATCCCTGTTTTCCCCAGTCACAGACAAGCAACCTATTTACAAGAAGGCTTAATGCTATTGTAGATACATTTATTCCAGAATTATAATGTAGCTTAGCAAGTAGATTTATGTGAGTGACATATGCCTGAAAATGTGGCACTTCTTTTAACATATCTCAGTTTATTAAGTAAGCAAGAGGTCAAGCAAATTGGATATTAAAATATCAGTGTAAAGTGACATTCAGTGTGTTAAGCTATTGGCCTTTGAAACTACTGTTACACTGTACTACCTGAATGTATTTCCATTGTTTCCTTAGGAAGCGCTGCTAAATCTTTTTTTTTTTTTTTTCTTTTTTTTTTTTTTCTTTTTCTTTTTCCTGGAAGGCTTTGACCACAATAAAGATATCTGATTTTCTACTTTTTCCAGTTTTCTATTAATAACCTCTAGGACTCTATTTTTGGAGTAATTTGCAACTTTCAACTAACAAATTACACAAAATATTTAAGCAGCAATGTTATGAATTGCCTATGAGGTATTTCAATCTGGACTTTCTGGAATATCTTTTTAACTTTTTTTTGAGAGTTCTTCTAGCTTCCTTTTATCTAAAGTGATTTTTTTTATTTTTTATTTTACAGCCATACTAAATAGGCTGTATTTGTCTGAGTTAAAGCAGCAGGATCTTATACACTCTTATTCATTGAAGCCACCTTATTATTCTAAATTGCATAGACTCTTGATGTCCTTCGTTGCAACTTTGGAGACCTGATTTTCATATTATATAAGCCAAGGGGGTACCGGGAGTTTAGCTATTAGATTAATTTCTTGATTTGGATAGATAGTAAATTTGGAATTCCTTTTTTTTTTTTTTTTCACACCTTCTGCAATGTGACTGGACAGACTGGAAGTCCCAGTTATCTTCTGGTACTCAGTTCAAACCTTCACATGGTCTGCCAGGAATATAAGATGAACATTCAGCCCATTAAGACAGGACATTCATTTGGAGTTTGAGGGAGGAAAAGCACATTTTGTTCTAAATGTATCATGTGAGCTAGGAGGCATATTCTTTCCTTCTTACTGTCATAAAACCATCTGAACTTCAGGGTTCCCATTTAAGTGGTTTAGTGGTTCATATGTTCTTCTCAGAGGGTAGCCAGCAGAACAAAGAGTAGTTATACCAATATCCTCCAACATGTAGCAGAGGATAAAGGCAGTACAGTACCAAGGCAGATGATATGCTCAGATATCTTCCGAGCCAGTAACATGTAGAATCCTAAAAAACCTGTATGTATCTAAGTAAGATTTTAAGCAGTACATACACATTGGTTTATTCAGATTGAATAAATGAATTGGATTTTTTGAGTGTAATGTGCAATTTAGGTGGCTATATTTAGAAGCCGGAACCCGTTACCATTAAACATAATGCATTTTTCTTTGTATTCTACAAACATCAAGTGTAACAGTCAGATTTTATTTTATAATTGCTTTCACATCACAAGCTCCATCACTAGTCCATCATTAGTGTGTTCTGCTAAACTTGTACTCCTGGCTATGAACTTAACACGCCATATATATCTGTACTCAGAGTCAACAGATATCACAAGACTGAGTATCTTAACCTCACCTTAGCCTAGGTGGGATTTCTGCATTGTGGAAACTGATTATGCAGGTACTGAAGTGCCAGCTGTATGTCTCACAGGAGTTATTTTCAGCTTTGGCAGCTAATACAGGAAGGTAGGATGACAGCTTAATAGTCCTAACCACTAGAAAGGAATTACAGCTGTGGAAACAGAGGTTCATCTGAGAAGTGTTGCACAGCGTGGGGTGATGCAAGGTGCTTGGATCTGAAATAGTATTGGTAGATAGCTGTCAAAATCTTCTGCCAGTCGCACCCTAAAAATTTGCTTTCTTTTATGCATGCCTTCATAAACACTCTTCCTTTTGAGGCTCTTCCCAAGTGTGCAACATCCTTTTCCCAATCATTAATAAAGAATCAAAGTCACACTTAAGCCTCAAAACTGGAAGTGGGAAAAAAAGGACTCCTGTAACCTTAAAAAGTAATATGGGAAGACAGGTTTCTTAATGATGGGAAGTGGACATTCAGTACATTTAATTAATTTATTTACAGTATTTATTTCTGTTGTATTGCTAACATTAGCTATAATCTGTGCCAGAGACCTAGAAGACAAAAATATCTCTAACTGTCAGTTATTCTTATAACTGGCCTCATCTCTTCCCTAGGAAATCATAAAACCTATTGATTCACAGAATTTGAGAGGTACAAAAAAAAGATCTCTTTAGAATAGACCTATTTCTTTTACTCCTCTCTAGATATTCAATGCTGAACCCAAATGAAGCCATAACACAGGGCAAGGAGGATCTCTGACCTGAAGCTTTGTATAGTCGTAAAGGCTGTAACTCAACCACATTTTTTTATGTAGTCAGAGTAGTCAGTGTTTTGCATTTTGAAGGTAGCTTGAAGAAGGGGGATGGTCTGCATCTCCGCATTGTTATGGATTAACTGGAAGCTGGGCTGAGTTTTCTTTTGTGTAGTGTTTTCTCAAAGCAATAGCTGTAACATGGGGTTGCGTGCTGGAAACGTTAAACTGTGTTAAACTGTGTTAAACTGCTCAGTGCAGGTTATGTTCTTGAATGTGTTCTTGCTCTGACTCACACAAGTTCAGCCTGCACCAAGAGTCATAAACAGAAAAACTTCTCCATGTTCTTTAATGAGATTCTCTGAGGACAGCTGTAATACTGTTTGGCCTTGGGGGTAAATACAAAGATTTCTGGGTATATCCTGTGCATCCTAATCTTGCACAATAGATCCTGTAAAGGTGATACCTGTCACGGCTGCCCCACCTCTGGAAAAAGGCCAGGTTGGATGGGAATCTGAAGATTCTGGTCTACTGGAAACCGTCCCATGGCAGGGGAGTTGGAACTAAGTGAACTTTAGGGTCCCTTATAACCTAAAACATGGTAAACATTTCTGTTCTATTTCTGATCCATCATGCTGCAAAGAAATATTTGTGGTATGCTGCCCTTTGCTCAACTAGGATGACCTTCCTTTGGATCACATTTTAGGCATTGTGGGAGAACAGAGTAGAGACAGGTTAGCCTTTAGAAAATGCTTTAGAAACCTTTGTCTGGGTGGTGTATGAAGTATCTTTTGAGTTTTGGCATGCCTCTGTCACTTTTACTTATAGCCTCCTGTCTTTCACTTCCATTCTGCATGGGGCAGCATGTTTTTCATGGCAAATTAGAGAACAAGGAAAGATAAAAATGCTAAAATCATGGAAATGACATCAGGACACACAAAAAAGTAATAGAACTTTACAGACACCTTAAATATTTTTATTTTTTATTCTGAAATGGATTCTTATTCATATGGATGGGTTTGCTAGACATGGGCTGTATGTCTCTTAGTTTTCTTTTAGTTCAACCTGTAAAAATGAGATGTTTTCATGGATTTCTTAGCATTTTTCTTTCCTTTGGTACTTAATGCCACCTGTATTTTTTCTCAGGCATAAGGTGTTCAGACCATTTGGATCTACTTCCCAAACCATCTTTTTCTTTTCTTTATATTATTCCTCTTTATTTTAATATAATTACCATTAAAAAAACACAAAACCTGTGTTTTTTAATGTTATCTGGTTTTGATTTTTGTTTGTTTGTTTGTTTTGTGTGGTTTTTTTATTATTATTATTATTATTATTTATTTATTTCCCACTTATATAGGAAATGGACTTATCTGGGTAGGTATGTAGTAGCTGTTGGTACATTTTTTATTTTTTTATAATAAGTATGTTACCTATTCCTATTCAGACTGTTTTATGCACCTATAGATTAGAGGAAGGGGACACCTCTCTGATATCACTGCTCACCTTTGCTCTTGCTGTTCTGTCTTGTCTCATGACTTACACATGAGCTACGCATTCACCTACACTCTCACAGATCAGAATAAAAATTCCAAAATGTCAAAATGTCACTAGAGGAAGAACAGAGAAGCCTGTCAGGGACTCTAAGATGCTGATGAAAACTATGACTTACAGCCTCTGGTATTCTGACACAATTGTATAAAATAAAGATCTGGTGGATGATGGTTCTTATGTTGCCATAAATTCAGTGAACAGTTTTTTTCCCTCAGATCTTGTGTAAGTACACGCAGGTAAAATTACTACAAAAACTCTTTAGCTGAAAATGGAGAATGTTATCTATTTGTTTTGCATTCACTGTACGTAGGTGAATAATTTATCAGCTGGACTTCCTCCGAGCGGCTCTTTCTGAAACAAATTTATGGTGTCCAAAGACAACATCAGCTATTTTCTAGGGTATGCACAAGATGATATGTCATCATTTCCTATTGCTGGAAAATGCTAGCACACCCCTTCCTTTACACTTTATTTGTTGCCTAATCTAATGGCCAGCCATGGAAAAGGCATTACTTTCTGCAATGAAGATCTCTTCTTTCTTTACATTTCTGTGACAGTGACAATGTCCTATCCTAAACTTCTCTACAGGGAACATGTTTATAGTTTGATCTCTTTGTGTTCTATTCCCCCTCCACATAATTGCAAATTTAATAGCTAGGTTTTAAAGTCAGTTTGTCCCTGGAGCTTGATCCTTGTAGTTCAGGAAGTGATAAAAAGGTAGAGAGACAATCAAAGCTGATGGCTTTGTATTGGTACAATGTGTTTCCATCAAATAGGAAGTACTTTGCTTTTAGGATAGACAAGAGCACATTTTTTTGCTATCTTATGCAATCAATTTCCAATCTGTCCAGCATAATTTTGGTTATTCTGTTCATCACTCATCTTAAATTACACATGAAATTCATCTAACCTGATGTCAGGATCAGGATTCAGCTGTCTAAATAGAGGCTTCTTGTACCATTTGAGATATCCTGATACACCTGAGATAGTCTCATAGAGGTCACAGAAGTAATAAAGGAAATTTTCATCCCATTGGAGCAGTAGCTGAAAGACAAATGGACATAGTTCATATATATATGTATATATACACTCTGAGATAGAACTGAATCCCACCATGCAAGCTATGGGAGATTGATCCTATCCTTGGAAAAGCTGAAATGGGATCTTTTAGCCAATTATACTTCAAAAACATCCTGTGATGTACTAAATGAGTTTGATAAGATGGTGGAGACATTTTCACATTTGTGGTGTGAAGTTTGACATCATTTAACATATTTGTTTATGAGTATGACTTTTGCATACTAGTTGCACACTATTAAAACAGCCCACCGCATTAGGGACAGACTTCTGTGTAAAGAACAAGATGCGTGTTGGTGTAAACTTCACCACAACTGATATACAGTATTTTTCTCCTAGGTTGAACTGAGTGTGTGTTTGGTTGGCTTGCAAGATCATTTGTATCAGTGTCATCTAGGGGCAGCATCTAAAAGCAGTGCTTACATGAAGGGAAATTTCCAAACCCATTTTTCTGCATCATGGCCAAAGCTAAACAATTCAATAAGATTCATATGGAATTTTAATTTTTGGCTTTGGGTTTCGTTTTTTTGATTTTTTTTTTTTTTTTCCACGAGCTTCAGTGATTTTTTTATTTTTTTATTATTTTTTTTTTTTAATCTGGAATATAGAGATGTGAGAAAAAAGGAAGAAGTTTTGACTTGATTTTTAAATGAAATGTCTCAGTGAAAAGCTGCCTCCACTGAAAGCAATGAAAAAGCTTCTATTGATGTCTATGAGCTGAAATTTAACTTGATTGCTTTTCCTCTTTAAACACATTTGTCCTTTAATGAAATACATTTACATCTTTAACATTTGAGACAGAAAAATTCTGAGGTTTAATCTTGCTATAGCATCTTTAAACTTGAGTTGAAGAGTTGAAAGCAAGTCAGAAATAATAACCAGACATTTATGCTTTCCACTCAAGAGACTGTGCAGAAATGCATTGCTCTGTTTTGTCTGTTTCCCTTCCCTTTCCAATACACAAACCATTTCATCCATCAGTAACTACTGCCTCAAAGCCCCAGAGACTCTGTAAATCCTGGATATTCTATGCAGTCTATAATAAGAAAGGAAATATATGAGAGATGACCTCCTTTTTCTTAAATTTCCTAGTAAAAACACAAACAGCTAATCATATCAGTAGAATTATAGTGATGGAATTAATAACATAACAAGAGGTATTAGTAGATATTATGGTCCAGCTTCAACAATTATCTGCAACAGTCATCTGCTAGTTTTGTTTTGCCCTCCTACCTGTTTTCTTTTAATGGTTTTTGTTACAGAAATATTCCTAATAATGTCCTCATTTCCCATTACTAAACCTGTCATGGGTTTATAGAATAAATTACAAAATTATGTAGAAAACTAAGGTACTGCAAAAAGCCAAGACATTGTGAAGAAAACACATGCCTGCTTTAATCTGATTATTATTAGTTTCAATTAGGTTACATCAGGAATGGAGGTAGTACTTAGTACACTGTTTTATTAAAAAACATGAACTGGTGTTATGCCCAGGTCTGCTCAGCAGGTTTAGGAGGAGATTGGTTGATTCATGCTGCTCTCTGTCCGCTCTCTGCCCAGCCTGTACTTGTGCTTGGGATGGTCATTAAGCAGGTTTTGATTTTCCTTTATTTATTGCCTGCCCTTCTGTACTTTGTGTTCATTTCACTGTGTGTGTTTATGCATATTTATGAGTTATTACATAAATCACCTCCTGGTTCTGGCCAGGGCAGGTTAATTTTTGTGGTAGCCTGGATGGGGCATGGTTAAGACCTGGAGGTTATTCTATATTCCGTACTCCTTCACATCATTTTCCGGGGATGGGGGAAGGAGTCTGTCTAGGTTGTGCAGCACAGTGGTGGGGGTGGTCGGGGATTGTTGAGGGGTTTATGTGTGAATTATTCATCTCTTTCTTGTACTCTCTGTCATTAGTATTGTTGCTGTTACTTTAATTGCCTTTTGTACCACCACCTCTCATCTCCATACTGCAAAAAGGGGTAGGGAGGGGAGGATCGGGGAGTGAGAGAGCGGCACATGGATTGGGGTGCTTCAGTGGGAACACTAAATTGGGGAATACTTTTCCTAAAACCACAACAGATTATGGGAAAGCCATGTGATGTCCTTTTTATTTCTGCCTTTCAGGGCAACTGAGGAAGCTTAAAATCCTATTTCCTCCAGCAGTATACTAATACACAGTAGTCTGTGAAAGCACACTCCACCAGGGCAAGAAGTAGCAGCATGAAACATTTTGTGTGGTGGATATTTATGGAAACATCTTCAGAATACTTATTTTTTTTTTCTTCAAAATTACTGGTTTTTATGGATAATAAAATTCATTAGTAGAAAATATGAAGAAAATACAGCCACAAAGAGCATCATTATTTTGTGTGGTTTGACTTCTTGGCAACTTGACTGTATCTTGGTATCTACTTCCTGATTATTATTTTTCTATCACTGGTGATAAAGGAGTTGAAATAACTGTTTAACCGAACTCATGTTTTTGCTGAACACATCTCTATGTAAGATTTAAATCACCATAGAAGTGAGGGTATTTTTAATATTACAATGCATTTAAGTGACTGTTGCTCTGCTTAGGCAGAATTTTGGTATCTAAATTCAGCCCAGACCACATCCTGATTGTGAAAGAGGCAATATTTTCCGGGTCACTTTAATGAAATTGGGATTTGGTTCTATGCACAGATTCTATTGCTTGTATTTATTTTAATCTAGCAGTTTATCTTCTTGCACCCATATAGTTAACATTTTGTTATAGAAAAATATGGGTTGAATAGAAGTTTCTTGGCTTCAATATAGTGGGAGTGTCCACAGATTCATTCAAATGCCTCCATGTCACAACTTTGCCTGAGACTGCTTTTTCATATCACCTTCAAGTCAGTGCTTACATGATCTAATGCACATGTCAGTATTGCAGGGCTTGTTAGACAGTAGCGAGCCATAAGAGGATACCAAATTTGCTGAGTTGCTCTGAGGATTTATGCCTGACTAATCTGCTAGAAAAAATCAAAACATAGAATCATGTCATAGAATCTTAAAATGTTTTAGGTTGGAAAGGACCTTAATGACCCTCTAGTTTCAACCTCCCTGTCTTGGGCTGCGATACATTCCACTTGATCAGGTTGCTCAAAGCCCCATCCAACATGGCCTTGAACATTTTCAAGGATGGAACAGCCACAACTTCATCAAAAAAGAAGTCAAGGAGAGTCCTACTGTTTTCTGCACCATCCTTAAAGCATGGTAAATTTTGTTAGCATAAGCACTCAAGTGTGTAAAATTACATATATATTTATGTACTTGATGGAACGGGGATCTTCTTTTGATACAAATGGAAAGAAGCAAGAATAGGATTTTTCTTTTTGAATTATCCAAAATCAGAGGTTTTTAATGCAGCAAGATCATCATTAAACATCAGTGACAAATTACAGAGAATTCAGAATATGAAATGCACATGGCTTTTGGAAACAGGGTACAGTTTCTCCTTGCTACATCAGAAAGAAAGAGCAATGCATTCAAAAGAATTAGAAAACAAAACCTCTGGGGACAAAGGGCTGAGACAATTGAGTGGTAAATACAGATACAAGCAATGCTTGAATAATTTATATGTTCGATGTGAAAGAGAATTTCCATCCTTGCTGTACAAATTCTCCTTGATCTGTTTTGCTACACATTTACATATCAGAGCTGAAGGTCATTGAAGAGTTATAGGGCAGAACTTTTCTATTGTGTTAATCACTTACAATCCTAATTTCACACTACACCAGTCATTTTCACTTCGGGTCACAGACCCCACTACAATTTCCCTCTAAAAATCTTACCACAAAACCTGCTTTCTCACTGTACATTCATACAAAGAGTATCTGTGATATACTAGACAGAGAAGGGAAGCATAAACAACTACAGAAAATCATTTTTGAGTAAGCTGAGTATGGTTTAGCTTCTGGTGCCTTTCAGAAAGCCCCAAGGCGTCACTGACTAGTGCTTAGCTGTCAGTAATTCCAACCCTAAAGGTATATGGAAATTAGGAGAATACCAACAATTTTATCAGTGAAGTGGGGAACAGTCTTCTCAGAGTAGTTGGGGCACGAAAACCACTAGCTAGCAGCTGTAATAATTTATTTCTGAGATGAAGCTGCATCAGATTAGGAAGATTTAGATTAGATTGACTCAATATTCAGTGTTTCAGTGTCCAAAATTTACCCTTCCTTAACTTTACATGGGGTCTTAATGCAATCTCACAGATCTCTGCCCTTTCAGTTTCCATTAGTATTCAGTCTTCAGAGTAAATTCCAGAATACAGCAGATTCTATTTAATTAGTTTTAACATGTATGAATTAGATGTTGTCTATCAGAAGATGTATATCACTACATCTAATTATATATCATTTTCAACTGAAGGAAAGAAAATACTTAGCATTAGATCATTACTTATCAAGACAAAATATTTATCAGGTCTTTAATATCTTTATTTACAGATAATCAATTTTTTTTTTTTTTTTTTTTTTTTGCTTTTCCATGTTCTTTTTCTATATTCAGCCTATTTTCCTTCTTCTATAAATTTTATTTGATATACATCGTAATATCTCCATGGTACCTCATAGCACTCTGACCACTTCATAATTTTATACATTTTTAAATACTTCTGTAATTTTTTTTCAATTCAGTGAAATGCAAAAATGTAAGCTAAAATCCATCCCCAAGGTGTAAAGAAATTTTAAAATTACTTCTAGGTGCATTGCTGATTCAAAGCCTTTGTATTATTGGGAAGAAATATTAGAGGAAAAGCTTTGGATGAAGCCACACATAAATGGGACGTTTCACAAATATTGTTAGGCCTCATATTTTCAGTTTCTTCTCTTTAAGCTTCTTATTGAGCAATAAATTCTGTCAGGCTCTATAACACCCTGGAAATCAATGTAATATTTCAGGTAGGTTGAACCAGAATATCCTGTGTAGATGTTAATTATTCTTTTTATTAGAGTTTGGATTTAGAAATAAAACCCCATGGTGATTTACACTTCATTGTAATTAGATGCAATAATTGGAATTTCTTTCATAATGCACTGTGGCTTTGTTTTGAAGGAAGAGTGATATTTTATACCTAGTGATTTTCAATACTTATCAGTTTTCCAACATTTCTTCATGGATCTGTCTACTGAAACTTCCCATTATGATCACTCTGCTGCCATTGCAGCAGCACTCTCTGCAGGTCAAGAACTTTTGCATGAATTTCTTAACTTCCTTCTGTTTCTCTAATCACAATTTCCTGATGGCTTAAAAGTGGTTTTGTGAAAGGGGTGATGTTTCTGAGGAAGGTGCAGCACAAAGCAAGCAGAGCCATGAAAATTTGCCCCAGTAAATTCAACTTTCCAGAGGAGCGATGTCTCACATCACCTATAGTTCTCCTGCAACTTCCTTCCAAATCTGTTTTTTGAGTGCTTTTTGCTCTCTATTTCTTTGGGCTCAGGTGGCAGCACTCTGGGTCATTACTCAAATACGAGCTTGCATAAAGAGAATGGGCTAAATCATTAATTATTTTGTAAATATATTAAATATGCAGCTCAGAAATGAAATTGGATTTTAACAGCTGTCTAATATGTGCTTTCTTGCAAATAATCCCTTCATGATGACAGCTGGAATTTCCTGCTTTTCAGGACAATCATCCTCCCTCTCATGGGGAATGACTAATTAAAAGTGTCTCTTCTATCATTCTTCATCATCCAAGGATTCTATAGTGCTGAGGGACATCTGTACAGGGCCAGGTATGCTACCTTTAGCACCATCACAGTACACTAAAGAAATAAATATGACCTAAAATCCAACTTATTTTCTAGAAATGTCTCTAGACATTTGCTCATTGCCCTGATTTTGGATCTTCCATATTCACATTGAGTGCTTTGTTGTCAGTACTTAAGAGGAAAACAATAGTAAAATTCAAATCTACATTGAGGTTTTGATCAGCTAGTCTTAGAGATCTGAAGTGATGTATAAAATATCTGTTTTATATTCCATGTTTATTGTACAGATCAGCTGATTTTTCTAAATAGCATCACTGGGTGAATTATAGTGGTTTCATCCTTGGCTGCAATATTCTTTTGTCTTTGCTTCTGTTTTAAATGTTATTTTTTGTAGATAATACCTCATTTTTATGATAATAGTAAATTACTTAAACATATAAAAACATGCAAGATATTTTTTTTATATTGAGTTTATAATCTTTGATCCAGTATTCCAAACTATCTAGAAGAAGAAATGAAGAAAATAGAGGGTTCACAGTAATAGAAATCAAAGCATTGAACAGAGTTATGGCAAAATTAGGAGACAGCTGGCACAGAAGCAAAGGCAAACACTGCAAAATATATTTCCACAGCTTGTTACTGCACATTATTCCAAAGGTAAAATATCCAGTCTGGAGTGAAATTCAGATGATTTTAGCCTAGAAGCAACACAATTATTTTTTTGCTTTTATTCTGATATTTTACTAGAATTTCCCAATAATAAAGGGTTGCCTTATATCTAAATTGCAAAAATGCAACCCCACAGGCTAAGAAAACAGAAGGATTTAAGAAATATAGGGAGAGGCTGAGGGGACTTGTTTATTCAGCTGTGAGAGTAGAATAAAGAGGAGGAGCCTTTTGTCTTCAGAAATTTAAGAGTGAGCCGTAGAGATGAAAGAGCAAGACTCATCTCAGAGGTGTACAGTAAAGGACAAAACATTGTGAAAACAAGCCAAATAAAAGATAATTCTGGTTAAATATTAGGAGAAAGGGAAAAAAAAATCACAATGAGAGTGTCTGAACGTAGAAACAGGAACCCAGAGAAAATCCTTGCTGGTTTTTAAAACTCAACCAGATGATGTCCCATGGAAAGTGATTAAACATATACATTGGCACTTCTTCAAGTGAGAAGGTGGGCTGGACAACCTCCAGAGGTCCCTTCCCATCTGTTGTTTTATGTTCATGGGAGAGTGTCTGTATTAACAACATGAGCATGTATATGATTTTTTGCCAATGCTAAGTTTGAGCCCTAGTTTCTTACAGATATTAAAGATGCAGCCTATAATTCTACCAGCCTATAATAACCACTAGTAATGTACATAATCTGTGATACAATTTTTTAAAAGCTTATTTTTACATATTCTTATAAAAAAGCAACAGTATGCAAGGTATAACACACATATTTAGCCTGCTTTAATACTTCTATCCAGCTCACAATGCCCACATACAAGGAGCAAGTGATTTCAGTTTGATAAGATGCTTCAGCCATGTTGCAGAAAAGTTCTGGTATAATTTAAATTTTGTAGGATAGATTATAATGACAGGTTCATTGGCCAAATGCCAAATATACTTTTTATTCAGATTTACACAACAGTGCCTAGGAATGATCAGTTGCTCTGTTTTGTTATAATCAGATTCTATTCTATAGTCCACTTCTTACTAAGATACCTTGCTCACAGATTAATACAGGCTGATGTTGAGCATTTATGACAACAATAATAATTTCAATCAGAAGATAAGCAATTTTGATTCTCTAAAAACTTCTAAATCATCTATAACTGAGATGTCAGCTTTCAGGATCATTGCTTTTCCCCATTACATGCACTGAAATTAGTGTTTGCTGAAAGCAAATAAAAGTAAAATTAAATATTTTCTGATACAAATGATAATTGGGCACTTGTCTGATAAGATGGTTTTATTTAAACAAAATACACTCATGTAACACTGCATTTCTGCTTCTACAATCCTGTAATCTTCAAGCTGTTTCTCTCTTTCAAGTCATCATAATTAAAGGCAGGTGTTCAATTTAGCCACCAGAAGGGATGAGTTAATATTGTAATTATTAGTTGTAAAAGATTTCTAATTAGAATTATAAAGTATTTGGTTGTTAAAAAAATAGGTAGATGCTCTTTAAGTTTTTGACTGGTTTTGTTTTTTGGGTTTTTTTAAAGTATACAAGCACCTATCTGCAACAAAATGAGAACTTCGGCTCCTAAGTATGTTCAAAATGTCATTAGGAGCTTATTTATGACTCAACAATAATTAAAAATGTTCCTTTGTGTGAGATTCAGATTTAAATTATTATCGAAGCTTGCTGGTAACAAATATTTATTACTAATAAAAGTTTAACATCCTCCTTTGTTCCTAGAGGAAGGGAAAGCATTACACTGTATTGTAGCATTTTATCCTGATTTTCTATTTTTTCAATAGAAAATAAAACTATTTTTCAAATAATTCCAACTTAACTACCTTATTAACAATGTTAATTCTCTTCCCCATCCCACCAGGAAAGTGATAGAGCAGCTGGGTAGGGGTTAATTGTCAGCTGGGCTTAAACCATGACATGAAGAAAGGGAGCAAGTTGGATTTTCCATGGTATCTACTTCTTCACTAAGCCTCTTAGAACAGAAAAAATAAAAATGGAAACCATCAATGAATTTACACTAAAGCCTGATAAATGCTTTCTTTGCTTTAAAGACCATGGCTTGTGTTTTGGCCAGGGCAGACGTGTCAAGGTGACCTAGAAAGCTATACTAGTACCAAACACTACACCAGGATACACCACAAACTGCTTTCTTATATTGCATGTGTTGCATTAATGGTACAGAGATGGCAAATGGTGGATGTGTCTTTGGTCTGAGGCACAGATGAAAACTGTCTAGGATTAATAGCATAAGCATAAGTTAAGAGCACAAACATAACACCTCTGATTCATAAGGTTCTCAAGGCATTCAAGACACATACTGTTGGAAATGGTGATTGTTGTACTCTTGTCTTCCACTACTGGTTTTTTTGGGTTTTTTTGAGATAAATTCTGGGCTTGATGGGAATTTGGCTTGAAACAATGTTTTTTTTTTTTCCTATGCATATGTATTTTCTTTTAACAAAATAAACTAAACATATTTAACTAACTAAACACAGGAGTGATAGTCTATCCAGTTAAATCAGCATGTTTAAGCTGAATTGTCATGATTCATCTCATTTCATGCAGAAATCTCCAGTGTGAATGTCTATGTCAGAGCTAGTAATCCACATCTTTTTCTCAGTGGAGACAAATAGCCACTTCCAGGCTGTGATTCAGCGTGTCTTAAGGTAGATATCTAAAATACATTATGTCCTAAAACAGCATTAACTGCCATTGTTGTGAAATAAATCCATAGCAATGCCCTAACAGGATATTTACTGTTTTCACATGGTCTTTTGACCCCTGATGTGAAATCACTGGGATCCAATCAGAAATTTAAATGTAATAATTTTTCTCACACATTCTTTCAGAACTCTTTAGAGGAAAAGTAAGAGGTAAAGCTGCTGTCAATTAACGCTATTTTACTCAGTTGTCAGGTCACTAATAAGCCTACTTTACTTTTAATTCTGACATAATTTTAATTTCAGTATTAAGGGAACATAAGAAGTGCCTTGCTGGGAGGGACCACCTAGGTCTCTATTTGGTCTCTAGGAGAAACAATAAGGGCAACTGCCTATAGAAAGCATCAAATCCTGGCACTGCAGTGGTCTGCAGTCCATTTCTCTTGCATTCCTCCAACATCCCTGCCTTTTCAAGTTTCTTTTAACAAGGGTGCCATCTATGAATTCTTTTAACTCTTTTCATACCAGTTTCTCTTGACATCAGCTTTTGGAAGTTCACTTTTCATTATATAAAGAGGAGATTCAGATATTTGTTTTAAACTTCTCTTGACAGCTGAAGACAGTGTCTCATCTTTCTTGTAATGTGAGTTTTGAGTGGAAAAAAAAAAAAAAAAAAGCCAAAGGGAAAACCAAGCAGTTCTGCAGTTCTGCATTCCTGTTATCTTCTCCCTTTTGACATTGTTAACCATGGTCATATTTCTCCTCAGACTTCTGTTTAGGGCACTTTCCTCTCCCAGGGCAGCTGATCCATTCACTTGATCATTGTAAGACTGTGATTAACCTACTCTGTACACTTTTTTAACTCAACAACATCTCTCTTGAGATGATGAGAACAGATCAACACATAGCACTTCAAGGTGTGGGTACCTAAGGCTTTTATACTGCACTAAATGGTGCTTTCTCTTCTGCTTGTAACACCTTTCCTAATGATGCTCAACATTTCTTAAACAGTAGGAGCTTCAAATAAATGTCCTAAACCAGAACAAAGGCCATGCATAGAATCACTTAATTTTGAGCTTTCTACATTAAAACCTAGATGTCGATGGAGTGAAAACTTCTAAAATTGATGAAAAGTGTATTCCATGTCTTTTGTGGAATTTCCTGGTCTCTGTAACTAACTGTTTAGCTGTTTAGATAGAGCCTAGTACTATAACTCCCATGAATCTAAATGAAATCTGAATAAGAAAAAGATACTTTTATTTATATCTCATGCCTTAAGCGTCAGATTTACGATGCTGGGGTTAAATGGGTTTTTGTAGAGGTTTAAATCCCATGCAAAGAAAATAAGCAATGAATTAGAAACTAAAGAAGTTTGATGTGTAGGAGTTTTAGTAGGAAATAGAAACTTCCCAAGTATGCAAGAACACAAAGATTCATTGACATAATGATGGCCCCAGTTTCTTTCAAGAGTTTCTAACTAATTATATATTACTTGGACTTTTTTCAGAAAAAGAAATTAGAAGACAGATCATGGTACTTGAAGAAACTGATAGTAATTACAGCTACAACAGTAATAAATTACCAGTACATTAAATCTAGCATGACACTTCTTCATTAGATATTTTTCACTACATAACTTCTGCTCCAGTACTTCTCTGTATCTTCACAAATATACTATGTGGCAGTTCACACACACAGTGACTGCCAAGTCCACACACGCGTTCACACAAACTGCAGTGTTTGACACGGTACAGTCAGGTAAGGCCAAATGCTTATCATAGAAACATAAAACCATAGGGTGATTTGTGTTGGAAGGGACTTTAAAGACCATCTAGTTCCAACCATCCTGCTATGGGCAGGGACATCTTCCACTAGACCAGGTTGTTCCAAGCTCCATCCAGCCTTGCCTTGAACATTTCCATGGGTGGAGCAACCACAAGTTCTCTGAGCAACTTGTTCCAGTGCCTCACTAACACCTTAATAAAACTTGCAGCCAGAGTCAATTCAGCATGGAAGGAGATGCAATCCCTCCTGGAAACAGCTGTGCACTGACTGTCATATATGTGTCTTTCTTCCACATTTTAAAACAGCTGTAGGTTCTCACTTTAGGGAACATAAAGGGTGTAACAATGTAAGGTGATCCATACAATGAAAACAACTTGTAACACATTCAATCCATTGGAGAAACTTCATGTAACATTAGGGGAAAAAACCAAAATGAAACACACACACACAAAAAAGAAAACAAACAAACCCAAACACCAAAACCACTGAATATCTCCCAAAAAACCCCAAACACAAAAATAAAAATAAAAAGCCACCATCAACAAAAAGACTTTAAACCAAGCAAAAGAAAAACCAAAACAAAGTCTTCCTTGCAGCTACTAGATTTCTGTGCCTTTAATATAAACACAGAAAAGATTTTAAAGAGGAGGCAATGTCAGCTGAACTCTGCTTCCTCTGGTTTCTCAAAAAGAAATTTCCCTGAGCTAACATGCTATTTTAAAAGTCCAATCTGGGGATTATTTGTTACACATTCCTTGTAAAATCAGTGAAGAGAAACACATACCTAAACCCCTCTAATTCATTACATCTCAGAAATTCTACAGTGCACTCAGCCAGCCCGTGTGGTGTGATTTGTGCTATGTTACAGCAGCCACTTATTTGTTCTTTCTTTAATAAGATAACTTAAAAGTTCATAATGTGCCTTACATGCATGATCCGTTTTGCCTCCTGAAGGACCTCCTTCAGCAAATCCTTCGTCTTATTTGATCTTTGATTTTTTTTTTTTTCCTTTCCTAATAACTTTCTAGTTATTGAAATGTTTCAACTGCTGTCCATGACACACTATCATTGTCTCATTATTAATATTTCCTTAGTGGATATTTATAGGCAGGATTTCATGGTGTATAAACATAACTAAATGGTGGAGGTAAATTGTCTGATAGCTGATATTGGAAATAAAGAGAAAAATAGAATGGAATGCAGCAAAGCAGAAAAAAAAAAAAAAAAGAAAAGAGTAACAGAGTAGGTAGTAGGATGGTTACTAAAACTCATGAAGGAAGCCTGATGAGAGAGAAGGGAGCTTGATGACTTTTTTTTTCCGCCTTCAGTAAATAGCAAAGTCTCAAGCATCTGAAGCTGTCGTAGTTGTAAGAGTTTGTGCTGCTGTGGATGCTCTGGAGCCTAATAACCTCAGGCTGTTGCTTTAGCCTCAGTTTGGCTGTTTTCAGGTCTCTTTTATCTCCCCTAGCTCCTGCTTATCTTTGACATCTCATCCATTCATTCAGCTTTGTCTGAAAATGGTAGGAAGGTTTTGAATGTATCAAAACCAAATGAACTTTTGAACAGGCAGAATCCCTGATTTTAGGAACCCTTCTTCTGTAGGAAACTTGACAACAAATGATTACATCAGCTGCAATTGCTTTTATATGCTTTTCTATAGAAAGCTACTAAGAGAAATTGCACCTCTGAGTGTGATTGTAAATCCTAAGTCTTAGTAATTTTTCCTAAAATTATCTGGGGGTCTTACTTTAGTATTCCACAAATAGCTAAATGGCCATCTGAAATATTTTTGGTCCAGGGCAGTTAAAAACATTAATGGTTTATATATGGACACTAGTGAACAATTCCAAATCTTATTAAAGTGAAGCCTGTACCCTAGTTACTGTTACATAAGAATATTCTACTCAGCTAGAGAAAAGCTATATTGGTGAGAACTTTTCTAGTCATTTTAACTTTCATATGCAGAAAGTACAGCTATTAAAATACATCATTCCATTATCCAGTTAAAAAAAACAAACAAAAAAAAACAACCAACCAACCAAACAAACAAAAAACGTAAACTTAATTAATTGGTAGCATTCACGGAATTTTCTCCCATGGATCCAAATGGTGTTTTAGAGCTTTTCTTCATTTACTGGAAGGCTGCTTTCTCATGCTTTCCTTCTTGCAACCTGGGATCCTTAGTGTAGCTCCTAACAACATGCTAGACGCTGTGTAACTGTGTCACAGAGGAACGTCCATGTCTCAGAGTAGGAGCATAAATGCTGTGGCTTTAATTTTCAGTACCAGAACTAGTTTGTAGTCAGAATTCCCATCGTTGTATGCTGAGGGTGGTTTTGCCCTTAGTGTTTTTCTAGCATAGAAAAGTAAAACAATTTTTTTTGAACCATACTTTTTTCCTATTCTAATTAGTACTTCATATTAGAGATGCATCTTTAGTATAATGCAGTTGACTTCTGAATAATCTAGCCTCTTGCTTTATGACTTGTCATATGCATCTGTTCTCAACTGGCAACAAAAACATTCTGTTAAATAGTTTTTATGAAACACAACTAATATTTATATAACATAATTCCACACATACAAAAATTAAGATAAGTGAATTAGTTATTAGGGGAAAAATACGAAAAAGAACAAGTTGAAAGTTAGAATGTACACCATTCAGTTATTTTATCACATCTGGCAATAGTATCAATCTTTCTGGAGTTGTTCCTATTAGGGCTTTGCCTATTTGTCTCTTTATAAAACTCAGTGCTGTGATCTCTTAATATTTTGGAAATGAAAATAGTTACAATGAATATGAAAAACACTATTTGAGTTCATTCGTAAAATATTGGTAGATAGTGGGAAGATGTATATCTGACATTCATCTCCTTTATATAGTTATAGTCAACATGTGAATGTTCAAACCACCCTTCTTTCTTCTCTCAATCATTTTATTTTGCTCAGCTGAAGTAAAATATTGAGTTAATCAGTCGCAGATCTCTTTTGATATAGGGAGCTCTTACTTTATTCTAAGAGAATGATATGAATGCACTTAAGGCGCAATAACTTCATCTATAAAATCTAATAATGTCTAATCTAAAAAGCCTAATAAAATATAATCTAAACTTGCCCTCCTTCAGCTTAAGGTCATTCCACCTTGTCCTCTATACATGTCCTTGTAAAAAGTGTCTCAGCAGCATTCTTCTAAGCCCCCTGTAAGTACAGGAAGGCTGGCAAAAGGTCTGCCTGAAGGCTTCTCTTCTCCAGACTGAACAGCCTCAACTGTCTCAGGCTGTCAATATAACACAGAAAATGCTACAGAGATGATAATCCCTTTCTAAACTCTGGTTAGAGAATATGTAAAGAGCAGCAACAGACTTATTAGTATGATGGCAATGATTTAAGAGGCAAAAACAATAGAACTAAACATCTGTGGTTTACCTTCACCAGATGCACTCTTTAATTGTGTGCAAATATCTGAAAAGTATAAACAACAAAGAACCACTCACACAGACCATGTGTGGGTGAGAGCAGGTGCAGTACAGCTCCTGAAGCACGGGTAAACCTCTGGAAGGGCCACAATTCACTTGGTCCTGAATTTTCTCTCTTCTTTCTTATTCTTTCCAGTTTTATATTCCTCCTAATGTAGCTAAAGATTTTATAGTAATTTCTCAGTGCTGGAGGCTGTTTCTGAGTCATTTGGCAGCTTGTTACAGTAAGATCCTTGGTTCATTTCTGAAATGTGTTGTATTAAAATTGTATTTCCTTTCATATGATAGATTGATTTTCCTTTGTATTTTCCTTTGGTGTTACATGAAGGAGTAAATAGAAACACTCAGTTGACTTGTATAATATCTCTGATTTAATAAGCCCCTGTGACATCACCTCTTACTTAACTCTGAAATTAAACAGCCCTGATTTGTTTCATCTGTCCTCCCATGGTAGTCTTTTCATGCCTTTAATAATTTTCATTGCCCTACTAGAGAGTTTTTCTATTTCTGTTATCTCTTTCTTTGAGATGCTATGACCAGAATTGAGCACAAGATTCAAGAGAGGACGTGCCATCAATTTATATAATGGTATAATAATAGTTTATGAATTTGGGACATTTCTGGACTCACTGAATATACATACTTCAGAATTCTGAGCAGTTCACTAAATTCAGGGGATGATTATTATCCTGTTAAGCTTTCAGAGGAGCAGAATTGAAAGGCTAAGGGTTACCTTTTTTTTTTTCCTCTCCTTTTCTTTTTGTACTTCCTAGCTTCTGTGTTGCTATGTTTTAAATTCATTCTAACAATGTTTAAACACAAGGGTGTTTTCTTTATTGCTGAGCAGTGTCCACACAGCATCAAACCCCTTTGTGCTTCTCACCCCACCCGACCAGTGAGCAAGATGGTGGTGCACAAGAAGTTGGGAGGGGACACAGCCAGGACAGTTGACCCCAACTGATCAAATGTATATAATATATATATATATATATATACATCCCAAAGCATATGACATGTTCAGCAATAAAAGCTGTTGGAAGAAGAGGGAAGGGGGAGGGGGACATTTGTAGAGATAGCATTTTCTTCCCAAGTCACCATTACATGTGATAGAGCCCTGCAGCCCTGAAGGTGGCTGAACACCTGCCTGTGTGTGGGAAGTGGTGAATGAATTCTGTGTTTTGCTTTGCTTATGTACGTGGCTTTAGCTTTACCTATGAAGCTGTCTTTATCTCAACCCATGAGTTTTCTCACTCTTACCCTTACAATTCTCTCCCTCATTCCAAAGGCAGCAAGTGGCTGTAGGGAGTTAAGCCTAGTGAGCTTAAACAAAGATGGGCACAGCACATGTGATGTATGTTAGGATAGTGCTTACATTAAGTTCTCTTATCCAGAAGACCTGTGGATTGATGAGCTCCATAAATTAGAACAGATCCTGAATGTTCAAGGGTGCTGTTGTGTCTTCTCTCCTTTTATAGCCAGTCAAGAAAATTCAGTTTTCAGGACATTTCATACCTTGTTACTGTGCATGACATGCCGTTCAAGTGTGTTTGGACCCTTAAAGCTAGTTAGAATGTACACACACAACATATACTGTGACTATCCCTTAAGATAATGATTCTTTGGGTTCCAAGAGAAACAAGATAAATACGGTTTTAACTTCTTTTTATACCTGCATACCTTGAGTTTCAGATATTATTGACCTGATATATTGACCCTTCAGTGGTAGAAGACAAACTCTTTCTCAAAGACTGGAGAACTTAAGACACCAGAGGTCCAGCAAGCACCATCTCACAGACTCTGAGAAAAGAGAAAACTGTGATGACCCTGTGACTCCTTCATAGAAAAGTGAATTCTGACTGATTAAGATCAAGAGGAATTTCACCAAAGTAGCTGTGTTCTTGTGGCAGATATCTGTGTTCTAATTCTACTTATTTATACATTGAAAAGGAAGGTGGAAATTTGCCTTACGTCTCAATTTAGGCCAGTTACTAATGAAGATACAATGATTTAAAAAAAAAATCAATAGAAGAATTCAAAAATAATTTGTATGTAATTAAAAAAGAACCTGCGTACTCTCTAAATTACAGAGGAAGTGTTGTCGCTAGGCAACAATAGTTCATGAAAGATCAACTTCTATTTAAGACAGTTAAAAACATGATAAACATAGAGCAGTTTCAGATATATCTCTAAATGAAGAGCAACACAAGGCAGAGTATTTCTATGTCATTCTATCAGTATGAGGAAAAGATTTGGCCCTTTTTTCCATAAAGTGAAAATTAAGACTGTCCATTACATAGTATTATTTTTGATTCTGCTATCAGTTGCTCATATAGCTTGGTGGTAAAGCCTTCTGACTACTCCTAAGTTCCCCCAAATTGGTACGAGATGTTGTGAACTTCAGAACTATACCAGTTCATTAAATGAATACTCAGCTTCACAAATGAAATAATGCCTTGGCAGCATCCAAAAATCTCTCAACAACTGGAAAACCCTGAAGCAAAAGTAGAAAAATAGCAGTACAAGGTTTAATAAAACTGTTACTGTTCTTAGAGACAGGTGTATAAAGGGAAAAGAAAACTACACCTACAAAAATTCAAACTTTCCAAGAGATTGTCTGCTTGCAATTCATCCAGTTAAAACACAATCACAACTTTCATGAGAGTATAACAACCTGGCCCTTAGTCAAGATTTTGTCTTTGACCATTGAATCAAACCTAGTCTCAAGCTAGAGCTACACAAGGCACAGGCATTCCCTTTCTCCTTAATGTTTCCACTGGATGTTGTTTCCCCTCATCTGTGTCTTCCTAAACTCAATATTTTATTAGGACACCTGTTTCTAAAAATACAGGGGTTTCCACCCCCTAAAACAGTTGTTAGATCAGCGCTAGAAAAAAGCAAAATGAAAAATTGAAAAAAGGAAGGGAAAAAACAAACACTTTAAATTTGCCTTTGTACTTGACTGAAACAAAGAGGTTAGTGCACAGGAAAAAAATCCAGTGGGCTTTCAGATTTGAGATAAGCTTTACTTTGTGAATTTTATGCTCATAAAAAAAAGAAAAAGCGCCACATTTTCTTACAAGCACATATTGGTCTATTGAATTCATCACAAACATGTCAAAGAGACTAATGTACAAAAATTTAAGAAACATTAGAAGTCATGTAAATCAGACAATTGTGATACACAGTAAGATGGGGATACAGCAAGACTAGGGTATACAGAGGGACAAATGATCTTCCATCCTTACTTTTAAGACATCAAAACTAATCTCTGAAGGATGCGGTATGCTCAAATTCTGCGGCACAGGATATTTCTCCCTAAGTCAGTCTACATCAGTTCTGGGAACAGACTTTTTTGCAGGGCCTGTTGTGATAAGACAAGGGGAAGGGATTTAAACTAAAGTAGAGTAGAATCAGAATAGAGACAAGGAGTAAATTTTTTACACTGAGGGTGGTGAAACACTGGCACAGGTTGCCCACAGAGGTGGTGGATCCTCCATCCTTGGAAACATTCAAGGCCAGTTTGGACAGGGCTTTCAGAAAACTGATCCAGTTGAAGATGTACTGGTCATTGCAGGGGCTTGGACCAGATGTTATTGGAAGGTCCCTTCTAACCCAAACCATTCTATGATTCTCTGATTATATAGATACAAAAGAATCCCACAGAATGGAGCCCAAGCATTAAGGAGGAAGCCTTCAGTATTACGTCCTTCATTCATGTCTGAGGACTGTCTGAGCAACTGTGTCAATTGGATCAGAATAAGAATGAGGATTTCAGAGACCTTCTGTGTACAGCAGTGAGTTTCAAATCAAAGAAGTAAGTGGTACAATAGACACATTCTCTTCAACCTTCTTTCCCCTTCCTCCTTCCCCGGTCTCCTTTTTTAGTCTTTTACATCCCTCGTTCTTTTTCTCCTATGTGCCCTGTGCTCAACACCCTCCTCATGGACAATAAACCCAAACCATCTAATGCTGCCTATCTTTTCAGCATCTCCGTTTCCTCCCAGCTTCCTTCACTGTTCCCCACACACCTGCAAAGCTAATTCCAGCTCTACTACAGGCTGAGCAATATCCCAAACTCCATCTCCACTTCTGCCACTCTCCTACTATTGAACGCCTGTCCTCACTTCCCACATTTTCTCCTTCACTGCAGTGTTCCCGTATAATGTATGCTATGTATAGTCCTGAATTACATTTGTGCATAATTGGTTACTACTTTGGTAGCTCATCCTGTTGCAGTAACAACTAATTGAGCAAGTCAGTAGTTATACATGTTCACATCAAGCAGATAAATCAACAAGAATCACAAGCAACTTTGACTAACTCATGTTATTGTCATACGTATGAGCCAGAAATCCTGTGCTGCCTTTTAGCCAGTGTTTTTGGGGGAATATGTAACTCCTGGACTCTGGATCATACAGACTCACTTAGAGGTTTCCAAAGCGCATAGGAGATTCAGATTTTTTTGAAAACCAGAATTTTTGTTTTGTTTCACTGGTTTTGGCTGGGTTTGTTTTACTTTTTTTTTTTTCCTTCTTCTTTTTAAGTGGATGGATTGTACAGGAACATGCTGGCACTTTCATTTAAAAAAAAAAAAAAAAAGGCAGCTATTTTGCCAAGAAAAAATGCTTAGTGGTATTACAGTTCTCAATAAGCTTCATATTTTACAGAGTCTCATTGTTCTGTTCCTAAATTTCTTCAAGAATATTTGTTTCAAGTGCTTACAGGTCCTTTTTATAAAGCTTGCTTGCAGTTTTCTAGAAAATACAGCTGTTGGTATGTGAGTATTTGCACACGGAGGCACTGAAGACTTTTCCAATTTAAAATAAATGCTCTGCTTTCCTCAAGTCAGGTTATTAGATGTTAGTTTTGCTCCCTCATTGGACTGAAAAACTCCTTTTCATTTTTGAATGTCATATTCATGAACTGAAATCTGAAGTGTCCTTACTTAAAAATTTACTTTTCCGGCATATTCAAGTTTAAGTTCTTGTGATCATTTAATATAACAAGTTCAACAGCTAAAAGATCTCCAAAAACACAACTGGAGAAGAAACTTGAAAATCTTGTCCTGCTCCATCACCCCAAAAAAAGAAAGAAAATACCAGAAATAGCTTGAAGTCTGTGGTGAGTGCTAATCCATGAATCCTATTCTGACTGGTACTACTCATGTACCCAGGTTTTTTAACACTTTGTGGTAGGATGACGTTGGCTGGACACCAGATGCCCACTCAGCCACTCTTGCTCCCCTTCCCAGCCATAAAGGGGAGAGAGAATAAGATGGAAAATGACTCATGGGTTAGGATAAGGCAGTCTATTAAGGCAAAGCAAAACAAAAGGAAAGTGATAAATAACAAGGTTTATTCTTGACTGTCCATCAGCAGCAATATCTGGCCATACTGGGAAGCAGAGCTTCAGCACACATAATGGTTTCTTAACAGGCAACTATTATAAACAACGAATGTCCCCCCTTCAAATTCCTTTTCTTAGCTTTTATACCTGAGCTGACATCCTATGGGATGGAATATTTCTTTGGTTAGTTTGGGTCAGCTAGCCTACTTGTGTCCCAGAACCTTGCTCTCAAGTGGGGTAGAAATGTCACAGTGCTGATGCTGTGCTCAGCAGTAGCCAAAACGCTGGTGTGTTATCAACACCCTTCTAGTTACCAATTCCAAGCACAGCACTGTGAGTGCTACTATGGGGAAATGAACTCCATCTCAGCCAGACCCAATACACAGCTGCAAACCATAGAAATGAAAAATGTGCCTATTTCCAAGCCTTTAGCCATCATTGAATTTATGGATATTAGTGCTTTTAAGAAACAATGAGTTCCTGCATCTTCCCCTGCTTTTGTTAGAGGAATATCCTAGTTCAACCGATCATCATGGCTAGGCTTCGCGAACGAAGATTTACAAGGGCTCTACCCACGCTTGCTACAAGCACGCTGGTGGCTAA